>NGKH01000004.1:96292-109542 GCA_002162575.1 Sclerotinia glacialis | reverse complement strand
GGCGGGGCTGTGGAGGTGAATTTATGTTTTGTGTTTTTTTGTGTTTGGGACCCATATGGTTCTTTTTTGGTTGGTGAGATGTGACAATCTTGTCAGAGTTGACTGCAGGTTTGCCCCCAACAGGAATTGGGTTTGATATCTGTAAAGGAAATCATGGTACCTTCATTCACTTTGCGTTACTCTTAATGAAGAATTTATGACAATACCTTGGCAATAATCTTAGTCAGTTGTTGATTTCCCGGATTTGCTGTTTTGGTAGTATAATACCCATTCCTTATTCAACTGATAGGATACCAGATAGGTTTAAGTGACTTGATCACAAACAGCAATTTGAAATTTGCATCAAGGTATGTAGAACATGTTAATGGTCGTGGTGTACATGCTGCTTGCACTGCATTGGACAGGAAATGATCTTTTGGATACTTTTAATGGATGTAATCGAAAATAGTGATGTGATCATGTTCTCTTACGAGTGAATGAATTCCGAGAACCCTTGGATTCTGGATATGAATGAATCGCTTTGCAATATGAAGAAAGAGAGATGACAGTAGAATGGAGAAAAGATTTAAACTGAGGTTTTGAATCACAGAACTTGTATGAAGATTGGATATTCACTCCTCGCTATCCACCATACATGAAAAGGTTTCCCAACACATCTTCTAAGCTGATGGAATATTCTCGAGAAAAGTGAGTATTATTGAAATTCTGAAAGGTCGAAAAAAAGGACCATTAAGTATTTCAAAATATACCATTACCTTTCGAAAGTTTGACAGGGCCGAGAAAGTCTGGAAACGAACATCCGAAAGGCCTGAAAAGCCTAAAGATCCTGAATGGGTAGAAATGAAGATATAAAATTTTCTTTTTCTTGATATTTAAATATAATTATCTTTGAATTTCTATACTTCCCCCCTTTATACTTTCCTACTTCGCCCTTCCCTTTTTCCAAATTTTCTTCCCTCCTTCCTTTCCTCTTTCACCCTTTTCAATCCTTTCTTCGGCAAATATATTAATTCAAGTACCAGCACATACCGAAACACCTCCCCCCCCTAAAAAAGTTCCGACTTATCTCAAGAATCGGATTTCAAATCCCAAATCACAGAATACTCAACTAATACGAAAACACAGATTTTTATTACATATCTGAGACCACCCTGTATCCCAATCATCTATTTCCCTTTCCCAGACGAAAAGACACCTTTATTACACAGCCTAGAACACAAATACTGATCCCCTCGCTTAGCATAATAGGGGGATTGTGTTGCATGTGTGAAGAAGTTTGCAAGATTACCCTGCTCTTTTTTTCTCCAGGGTTTCAGAGCTGAGTTTGGTTACATATACGGTAATCTGTATATGGTGCCCAATACTCTGATGAATTTCTCAACAAAGTATAGTATATATAGTAGCTAGCTTCCTGCAGAATCTATGGGTGCTTGTGCATACATATATATCCGAAATATACCGAACCTACATCTCTTCTCTCCGCCTCCGTATACCTCCTACCCCTCAGCATCTAAGATCTATCTTGTGTGAGCCCCNNNCCCCCTTCTCTCGATCCTTTTATACCCACCTACAGGAGAAGAGAATTCAATGTAAGAGTCATCCCTAATTACATCTCAAAAAGCCAATTTTTAATTTTCCGTACAAAGAGAAAGAATAAATTCTTGGTAGTAACAATCTATTCGCCAACCTCAAGGGAATATGCATTCCAAGATATATATTTATGTACGAGCATAAACTTCAAGATTTAATATCCAGTCAATAATCCTACGAATACATACTTTCAGTATGCCTAAGACCTGAAACATGGACCTCAGCATCTACAAATAAATGTATGCTTTAAGAACCAACACACTTATTTATTTATATCCATCCACCCAACAACCTCAATCAAGATGAGCAAAAAAAGTAAAAAGATTTATATAAACATACAACAGTGGGGATTCGCTGGTGGTCACCCACCCAACTACTAATCCACCGATCTGAAGCTTGTGTTTGGCAGAGCGGACGGGATGCCCAATTCTCTTCAGTCTATGATCGTATGTGACAATTTATCTGTTGAATTGAGTTATAATCCCTGTTTCACCAGTACGCATACCATCATCACAACCTCATTAAGATCCTCCCTCAAAGATCTCATTGCAGCAAACGCCATAGATATCAGCGAAGGAATCAGGGGAAAAAGCTAAAGCAAACAATTGAAGCACTCATGTAGATAAATTCACTCAACCAGCCAGCTCGAGTACATACTATATGAACCTACTAAGCGATACATCCATCAAGTGCCGTTCATCGTCATTCCTGAATAACCCAGAAACTACTATCAGCTCACTGTATCAGCTAAGCCGTTGTAAGTAAATAAGAGAATCCTGGGGAAGAAGTTGCGATTGGAATCTAGGTATAAGGTCGGTAAGCTTTATTACTAAGAACAAGCTTCTGTAAACCAACAATACAGAAGTAGAGGTTCAACACTATGCCATCAGGCGATCTCTAACTTTATTATTCATGAACATTGATTGCTCTGGCATTAGTTAATATTGGTTGAAAGCACTGTAGCTGTCACATAATCAACAACATTAGAAGTTCATGCTATCATTTTATTTCTCCATCTAACTAAAGTGTACTAACGTCAGACTCGAAAGCATGTATGCCAAAAAAAAACAATGAAAATGAATGAACTTTGTGTACAGTAAAGGGTTCCTATGTGCAATCAGTGGAATTATAGGCAGGGGGTTAGACTTGTGAAGAAGCTCCTGCATAAAGAAATCAGCAATGTTCTCGAACGTTTGCCTGAGGTGGTTGAATCGAATTTCAAGACCGGAACATCTTGAATACTTGGATTATGTATTGAAATAATGATGTGGTTGCTGCTTCGGTAGTCGAAATGTCGGTGAGGTTTTCGAAGGTATGTATGCCTATCGCATGGAGATTTCTGTGATAAAAATCTACTCATTATTAGTCTTGTCATACAAGAGGGGTGAAAACCTCTTACCAGATACGACCCTAATTCAAATGGGATGTAGGCCATAATTAGCATCTTAAATAGCCTTTGTGCGAGAGAACAAACTGCTGTAGACTGCATCCACAACAGGAGTAGCGCTAATCATTCGTCCACCAAAATATCTGCCATTTAGACCCTTAATAGCATTCTCTCCTCCTTGTACTCGATCGAATTTGAGATAAATATCTCCTTGGGAGTTCGGATCTAAAGCAATGTGAACAACGTGGCCATATTTTTCTTCCGCTTCTGCGCGAACATCATCTTCGAGATCTTTTTCCCAATCCTCACCGTCCTCTCTGTAAATTTGGTTAGCAATAGGTTGGCACAAGAGAATGTGTTACTGACTCTGTAGGATCGAACATATTCTTGAGTACAACACAGCGGCTAGCCATGTTGACATTGACTGGTAAAGCTTTGGTCTCTGTTTTAGGTTTTGATACTTCTCGTCGCTCGTGGTTCGCCGCAGTTGTGGTATCATCTGTTCTGGCGAGTTTTCTCATCAATGCATCTCGACTATAATTGTTGAAGTTTACGCCGCCAACGTCAGTGTCGTCCAAAGCACTAGCACCACCCGCACCTTTATCATTATCACGGCCACCAGCACGATCGAAATTACTACCACCAGCAGCGGTAGGACCACGCCCACCAGCGCCGGAAAATGCGGAACCCTGGAATTGTTGTTGGTGGCTTTGGCCATGGAATCTTTGCAGAAGACTGGCGGTAGATTCAGGAGTGAACTTATCGTTTCCAAGACCAACACGGATTGGTCTACCAGCAAGATCGAATCCATTCATCTTCTCCAACGCTTCTCTAGCTTGATTTGGATCACGGAATCTATATTAGTCGTTAGTATAATTACATAACCTTTCATAGAAAAAGCTTACTGGACAAATCCATAACCTCGACTACGTCCTTGCTCTTCTTTTTGCAATTGGACAAATTCGAGCTCACCAAATGGCTCAAACACATTCTGTAAATCGGCTTCAGTGATGCTGAAATGTATATTACCCACATATAGTCGATGGAATGGAATCTGGTTAGGGTTACTAGTGGTAGCCTCGGGATTGCGAACTTGTCGATTCTTCTCAGCCTCAGTAAGTTGTGCAATAATTGGGATTCCTAGGAGTCTCTGTCCAGTGAGTTGTATAGCGGCAGGAACTGATTCTTCGTTTTTGAACTCAACGTAGCCAACACTGTGCGAAATTAGTAAAGGAGTCAATTAAAAGAATTGCAAACTAGAAAATTTACCCTTTAGATCTACCACTGACTCTGTCCTTCACAATCTGAGCCTCTTTGACGGGGCCAACCTTTTCAAAGAATGCTATGAGTTCTTTAGTTCTGAGACGGGCTGCTAGTTGTTGTACAAAAACGGTGCGCCTGTCTCGTTCATCTTCAGTCAAGGGGGGTGTGCCTTCTCGTTTAGGGCTTCTAGGTCGGCGTTCTTCACGAGGCTTGTCTGCCTCATCACGATCACGGCGATCACCTCGTGGACGGTAATATCTATCAGGACTTCTAGATCGTGAGCGTTGACGACCACCACCCCTACCTCCCCTATAATAATCTCCTTCCCTGCGGCCATTTTCTTCAGGGGTATCTCTACGGCGACGTGGGTGTCGACGATTATCATCCCGACTTCTGCTTCTGCGCCTACCCTTTGCGCTTCCATTCTCACTTATTGGAGTTGAAGTGCCGTCTTTCTCGTTTATATCTCTGCTGCGAGCCCGGCGTTTTCGGTCTCTGTCGCGATCTCTGCTATCATCGTGAATTCTATCACGGTCGCGTTTTTCATTGCGTTCACCCTTGTGGCGATCATCAGATTCTTTAATCTTAGCAGATCCATTTTGTTCGACAGGAGTAGCAGCTGCGGTTGAATCCAAGAGGGCTTCAACATCTAAGGCGGACATGGTGAAGGTTGTTACTCGCCTGAGAGTGGTCGAATTATGATTTCGATGTTATTGTTTAGATATTTGTTCCGAAAATCGGTACCTGGTTATTCAGAAAGGTCCAATTTGATAGCTAAATGTTCTTGGAGCTTTAAAGTATGATGGATATTGATCAGAAGTAGAATTATCGTCTTGTGCAACTTAAAGTGGCTGGTGGGCGGGAAAATATGAAATATTAGTCAGTTAGTGTCCCTACTCTTCTCACCACGTGTTTGAACTGTGGTTTGATGGTATAAAATCATGCTTACCGACGAAGCTTCGTCCATGATGAATTTTTGAGCTGAATTATACAAGAATTATATTACTAGTTGTCAATCATAGGTATTTATGAGGCATTTTCTTTATCGAAAGTGAAAGTGTACATTAGGGTATTAAAAAGGTTACGAAACTACAATTCCTCTAGAAGTGGCCGGCCTGCTTCCTCTGCCCAACCTAGTCCATGAGACTCGAGACTAAAATGCCTTTTGATATATCTATATCGTGAAATCATTCCAAAACATACAATTATTTCCTAGCTTGGTCGCATCATTTACAAATTCATCATCCATCTCCACCTCATGTGGTCTTCGGCGCAGTTGCGAGTTGAGTTCCGAAGATACAATCCCAGAATCGACTGGTAACACCGAATCCGTTTTCATAATCCATGAAGTGATGTTGGAGATGATACTTCTTCAATTGTCTCCAGTAAGAAGGTAATGTGCGATGGTGAAGAAAGTAATGGGTCAAATCATAACAGATGTATCCAAAGATTCCTCCGCAGAATACTGCCGTAGCCACATACCAGTCCCAGTAAAAGACGGTGTGAGCGAGTTTCCAGAAAGGAGTCGCCAAAACGATGAAGAGAGTGGGCGGCATAACCAATCGGTATTTGTCCATTGGTAAATAGTGATGGATACCATGGAGTAAGAAATGAAGAGTGAGTCCTACTCGATTGTCTGGAAGCCATCTACAAAGATATGTTAGCTTGATGGTTCGGTGTCGAGTTTATGAAGGAGAATATGCATACTTATCGAGATGGAAGAGGAATCGATGCAAAATATATTCGACCAAAGTCCAAATGAAAAGACCAAGAAACCAGTATGCTGCTTCTCCAGCGATGCTATTGAATCCCTCGCTCGCAAGATATGTACCATAGGCCACTAGTGGAACCCAAACCATCGGCACAACCCACCAAGCTGTCTTTGATAAAGGCTCGAGGAAGTTTCCGAATAAAGGTGCCGATTCTCCTCCCTTGTAATGACGAGGTCGGTGAACTTGCTCAAGATAAAACTCTTTGCTGAACCCCCCACGCCAAATCTGCATCAACAATGGCCTGTTAAGGTCAAGGAATTTGTGTGTTTTATAATCATCCACAAGATTTGTCTCTTTACTCAAGTCTTCTTCCGTGGACATGCCAGTACTGGCATAGACTGGCAGAGAGTTTGCAGATCCATTCTCTTTCAATTCCTTCAAGCCTTCCTTTGTTGGTGGAAGTGGAACGATATTATCTGGTTTTGTACTTTTGGTAGCTGTATCGATGACCTTGTTTGTAGCAACGAATCCAATCAAAGAATCCTCGAGAACCTCGTAAGCGGCTTCAGAATGGGTATGCGAGAGCTCGTCCTTCAATATATCCGTCACGTCCTTGCCGGCATACTCTAATACCAATTCACCTCCGCCCGGATGGCTGTCAAGGAAATCTGTAACATCAAAGACCCTTGTACCCATTGTGACATAGCAACTCTCTGCAGAATCATGAGAGGCGACCTCAGCCTGAGTGAGAGTAGGAAGCGTTCGAGAAGGAGACATGATTAACGATTGTATCGAATAGTATCGGGTATATAATGAAAGAACGCGAATCGGAAACGTTTTTGTTTATGAATTGTCGTGTGGGATGATTCGATATTTGTAGTTAAGTTTGGGAGGCAAATTGGAAAGGAAATAAAAGAGGATCGGGCACGGGCGAAACCAGAGGAGCGGAAGAGCCGGACAAAAGAGCGGTGGAGGGAGGTGTGCGGAGTAGATATATATATATATTTTTGATAGAGCCACCACTTGTCTTTGAGACGCGTGAATCGTGAATCCCCAAGTAATAAGTTGACAAGTAAGTTAGTTGTATAGAAAGTTGTCAAACGAATTAAGATGTTGAGATGTTGAGATGTTTTCGTCGAGATGCTTTCGTCAAAAACACATTTTCTCTTCTGTGAGCGGAATTGAATGATAAAGATAATTATATTTGATTCAAACAATGAGCCAGTTCAGATACGTTCAGAATATCATGATAAATTCCTCAGGAGATTCTGATGAAGAAATCTAGCCACATAAATCTGGAGACACCGATTTCAAGATTAAACCTTGAAGAAATCTTAATTGAAATTCTGCTTATTAATAAAAGTCCCGTGACAACTCAATACCTAGATCAGTCGCACAGTCACATGATGGCGGGGTTTTGTTTTCTTCAGGTCGTCAGATGTGGCTCACTCCTCTTGGCAAGGTTAACAACAATTGCAATGTTATAAATTCCACTGATTCATCCACCTTGCAATCTTTGGTGTCCTCCATACTTTTCTTCTTCTCCTTCCACAGAACATAAGAAAGCGTAGCACAGCTCGAAGATAACCCCCAAACACGAAATGGCTTTCTCAACGCCCAACACGGGGTCGTTTTTACTTATAGCATGTATCTTGCTTATTGTTCTTCCTGCCCCGGCAGCAGCTTTTGGTGCTGGTAACATTCCCAGTATATCCAACATTGAAGGCAAGAACTTCCGTCATGGTGATATTGAGGATTTGCTTAAGACGGTTGCTTTCATTAAGGGTCATAAATGGACTAGCATGATGATTAAGAGGGTTTACTTTGGTAACTGGTTGCGAGATTATTCTCAAGCAGTTGATGTAGGAAGTTTGAAAGGAGTATCAGCACCTACTATTCGTATTTTGGTATGCAAACAAAACCACCATTGTCATTTGTATGCTTACTCATGGTTCGAACATAGGTTTGGGTTTTGAGTTTCTTGTCTTTTGGTTATGCTACTGCAGAATTTGAGGTCACAGAAGAACGTCTTGGCGTTTACAGGCCCGAAGAGCATATCGACAACCCCAAAGGTTATGCTGATAATCAGGATGCAAGAACCTTCGATCCTAGGCTTCGTGGTCCTATTAACCCAATGGAACTAGAGATCGACCCAAATACAGGCATGAAGAATTATATTGCGAATGAAAGTGGAGGTTGGGCTACTAGTGCTGGCTATGTCAAATTCAGCTTTGCCAGAAGTATCCATTTTGGTAGACTGTATACCAGCGGTTCTCATGGTAAAGGCAAAGAAGAAGATCTATGCGAAGCCCTTCGATGTCTTGGACAAGCCCTACACTGCATGGAAGACTTTGGAGCGCATACAAATTATTGCGAGTTGGCCTTGAGAGAATTAGGATATCATGATGTATTTCCACATTGTGGCGCGAATGCGGAGATTAACATTCGTGGTCACCATGTTTATCCTCTAGTTACAGGTACATTTGGAGCGGTTGATTTCCTGCACTCTGTTCTTGGTGAAGCAAATGATCATTTTACTCAAACCGAAGTTGAAGAAATGGATCTTGCTCTAGGTGGAGCGCAAAAGGCTCAACAAAGTGGTGGCGGGAGTGGTGGTGGCGGCGATGGCCAACGTGGGTTATTTGGATCTGGAAGTGGCGGCACAGACTTTGCAAGCCTTCTTTCTCAGATTCCTGGTATGGGAGGCGGATTAGCAAGTACCGCACGAGATCTTCAAGCTCAATCAGCTGCTCAAGAATACCAAAACTCCAATCAACGGACCAGAGCTGATGGAAACGCTTTCAATGCCCCGCCTGGCTCTACAGGTGGTCCCCCAGGTCCCGGTGTTCCAGGAATGAGTCCCGATTTTGACCCGGTTGCAACTGCGAAAAAGATTTATCCTATTCTTGAGTTTAGAGATAAGATTGTAAGAGCAATTAACAACACAATTGCCAAGATTCCCGGTCTTGAATCACTGGTCGAGAAGATTAGTGAAACCTTGACTGTGTTTATCCTATCTTTACTCGCACCATTTGTCCGACCTATCATCGATGCAGTGTCTGATAGTTTGAGAAAGGGGTCTAGTACAGTTGTTGAAGCCAGTGCAAACTCTCAATTTGAGCCATGGAACGATCCACATTGCACCGATCCAACTCACTCCATGCTTTCCAAGGATCATTTTTCTAATGTTTTGAATTCTTGTGCTGGGAGAGTGGCTTCCACTATCTTGCAATACGTTACACCGTAAGATTTCTTCCTATATTTACAATAGAATTACTAACCTTCTTTAGTCGCATACTATACGCCTGGCAAAATCCAGGCGTCCCCGTTGATGAGGTCATGAATGATATTCTACGCACCTTCCATCACCCGGCTCTACGCGACGAACATGTTGAAGTCCAAAAGAACATGTTCGATACTGTGAAAGACTGGGTGAAAGAACAGCCAAATGCCCAAAGCCTAAACCATCTCCTTGGTTCAGAATCAGTGAAGGCCGGTAGAAACCACACTGGCTCGGATCAACACGATCATAATCATGGTGCACTAGGTGGTCATGGTAAAACCTCAGGATCCATCTGGTCAGAAATCAAAACCAGGGATCTGGGAGCAATGGAGGGATTGGATAGGAAGCCATCATACATAAATTCTTCCGCAATCCCAGGTTCCCCAGGAAGACATGCCACCCCAAATTATGGGTATGGAAACACGGGTCCTACAGAACCAACTCAAGGTGGAAATACATATCTCGAGCCAAGTTATCAACAGCAAGGTGGATATGCATCTCAACAACCTCCATACCAACAATCTGGAGGCTATGAACAACAGCAGCAGCAGCCATATAATCAACAATATGGAGGCCCCCCACCTAACAGCTACGAGCAACGACCTCCACCGGGAGAGTACTGGAATCAAGGTCCTCCACCTTCCGGCCAATGGGGTCAACAGGGACCACCTCCTCCAGACCCGTGGGGTCAAGGCCCTCCTCAAACTCAATATCCACCTCAGCAGGGATATCAAGGCCAGCAATATCCATCTCAGCAACCTCCTTATGGTGGACAAGGTGGGTATCAGTATCCACCCAGTGGTGGTGGATATGGGGGCTACTAATTCGACAGTTGATGATTTCATTTGGTCTGGTTTGTTGTGGTTTGGTTCTCACTGCAATTTATAGTCGTTGGCGTGAAAGCGCATGTAAGGTAAACGATGATAAAGGGTATGAAGGGTGGGAAAGTCAATATTCAAATGGGGTTTTAAATTATGCATTACGGGCTATGATTAGATAAATAACCTCAGATAGGCAGCTAGCTGCTTGATGATTCATAATGGATATATAAAAAAGCTAGTTTTCATGAGAGAATACACATGTTCATTTTATACAGTCCTGACTTCAGCTCTCAACTTCTCATCGTGTGTGAAAGATTATATCCCGAGACTTGAAATCATAAGGATTGACCATGTGCGGTTGAGAATGAGCAATGAACCAGTAGATGGTAAATTATTTCTCTTCGCTCCCAACTCTATGTATTCGTTGGCATGTTCACTTCACGGATTTGGTATAATATATTTTCATGATGGGCAATGAGGGTGGGTGTCGTAAGTCGTAAGTAATGTAATATTTAATGTTCTGTTATTTGAACAGAGGGAGGAAGGAGATTGAGTGTGAGGATGAGTGTGAGGATGAAGATGAATGTGAGGATGAGTATAAGGATGATGTATTTATGAGGATGATGTATTTAGAGTTAATAGTGGAGGCTTTTAGGAGTGTATTTTTCATACTGAATTCGTTATTTTTGGGGCATTTGGTTTATGGGTTTATGATTAATATCATGAGAGTGGTGAAGAATGGTAATGGTAATGGTAATGGTATTGGTTATGTTTTAAGAATCATCAAAGTTCACACTGGTGGATTGTGCATTTGCTGGTAGGAAGTGTCTATTGATTAAATAACTAGTAATAATTCATCGACCGAATGGCGTATACAATACTATGTAAACTACTTCATATATAAACAGGATTATAAATCAATTCAGTTTTTGATAAATGATATTTAAATTATATCAATCTATTTTAAATTTTTAGTTTTATTTGAATAAACAGTTATTTTTGAGATCTCTTTTGAATAAAATTATAATGATATTCTTCGGATGTTTAGAGTGTTTGGATCTTTGACATAATCAGTGATATTCAAAAGCCTGTATCATCTCCTGTCTTTCTTGGAGCATTTGATGGGTTTAATATTTGACTTTAATTGGGGGATTCAACCGATTAGATGTTCCAGAAAATACTGAAGATATCTCCGAATGATTGAAGATTCAGCAGCAACGACGCTGAATATTCAAACCGCACTTAAAGATCCCTCATATTCTCGCCATCCGAACCCGTCAAACACCCTCCGTCTTCTGCGCAATCTAGAGGATCTCTTTCATGTGGCCTATTAGACACCATCGCATCGCTCAATTCATTTTGTCACTGGGATATACCAGAAGAACATTAGAAGCCCGTCACCTTGCGTACAATCAAACCCAACTTTCTTGCAGTCTATTAAATATGTCAGAGCTGGTTTCTCCTTCTCCTTCTCCTTCTTCTTCTTTTGATATTCAACAATATATCACAATATATAAAAGGTTCATATTTGCTCACTCCTCTCATACAACCAAGCCAATTTACTCCATCTCTTATACCCGACCCCGAGCTTAATTTTAAGCAGTAAGAAGAGAATAGCTGAGGAATCTAGAGAGATCACTCGTACCTTTTTAATAGATAGACACTACTAAACACAGTATCTTATGGTGTATCTGCCCATTTCCCCCAATTGTAGAGTCGAGCTCATTGAGCTGGTCTTCAATATCACAAGACAATTCGAACAATCCGTCACCAACAATAGCCATCACAGGCTCAACAACCCAAAACTACCACTACTAATCCCATTGAATTGCCAAGCAACTACGCAAGTCCTTCATGTTGTACTATACTCCAAAAAAGAGAAGAAGAAAGAAAAAAGAACCAAAGGGCCAAAGAAGGATCAGGAAACAGAGATGGATAGAAAATGCGCCCCCGCCAGGAATAAGAAGAGGCAAAAAGACCAATGGTAAAAGTAACAACAGCATACTCGATGGCAATCTTGCGATAACCCAAGGATACTTAATCTATCAATCAAGCCAAGCCCAAGGCCAAGCTCACCATCCATCCATCGACCAGTCCAAGTCAAGCTCACCAACAAAAAACAAGCAAGACCAAGCACGCAAGCAAATATCTCACAGCATGGTACCAAGTCCAGCATCACTTATATGCAAGACATACCCGGCTAGAGATAGCTAGTCTAGCCGTGTAGTATATCCACAATACATACACGGCTTACCCATTCCATCACTAGGGCTATTGTTTTCACTATTAGTATCACTATCACTACCATATATATATAATAGTAATAGTAATAAAAGTACACACCTTCGCATTCAATCATAGCGGAGCCATGAAAGCAGATGGGGATGCGGATACGGATGGCAAAGCAATCGTGTCTTGCGTCTTGCGTCTTGTGTCTGAGTTGCAGCTTGCTTGGCTGACTAGTTTGACTTAGTTCCCGCGGCTGCAGATTGTGATTTTGAGACTAGAGACTAGAGACTAGAGATTGGAGACTAGAGGAGAGCTTTGACTTTACTTTGGGAGTATAGTATAGTAAAGGGGGTTATGAATATGAGGGTGGATGGTGAGGGGTGAGAGGTGAGAGATGAGGATAAGGTGGTGGATGAGGAGAGGAGATTATGTATATATTCAGAACAGAACAGAACAGAACAGAACAAAATACTGTTGAACAAAACACAGAAGACTAACCAACAGAGCAAATTCATGTAATACCCCAACAAATTGATCAGATCAATAGATATCATGTATGAGATAGAAAACCAATCTATCTATCTATCTATCTATCTATCTACCTCTCCATTTCTTGGACCTTACAAATTTGGCTTAATTATATCTCACTTAAATCTCATATCACAATTTTACTCATATATATCTATCTCAACCTCACTCAAATCTCAATCTCAATCATATATCAGCAATCTAAAATTCACATCACAAAGCCACCAAACAACCCAGCCATCCATCTACGGGGTAAGTAGCGTCCGTATACACACACACGTAAGTGGATAAATTAGCGATGAAGAATCCAATTGAAGAATTGAAGCCATGAAAAAGGAAAGAATAATTCGGAGATTTTATTTTATTTTATTTTATTTTATTTTATTTTATTTGGCCCCTCCCAAAGGCCAAGCAAGGGTTCTAGAGATTGGGAGTGA
>NGKH01000004.1:10076-88934 GCA_002162575.1 Sclerotinia glacialis | reverse complement strand
GGGTCCTTGCTAGGTATTAGGGTATTAGGGTATTGGAGAGTAGGTGGTTTATTTTACTCTTTGTTTTTCTTTTGGGAGGAGGAAGATGGAGGGGAGATGGATAATAAAGGAATGGAATTGAGGTTATGGATGTGGATATGGAGGGGAAGGGGGGGAGATGGATGTGGATATGGATATAGGTAGGAGGAATTATAGGAAAATGGGGAAATGATATAGACTAAAGGAGGTATAGGAGAGGGAGAGGGGGGGGGTAGTCGAGAGATGATATCCGCTTGTGGCTTGTGATTGTTATTCTTTTTGAGATGTCTGTACCTCTGGTTTTGGTTTTGGTTTTGGTTTTGTTGGTATTTATTTTATAACTTTTTTGATTTCGGATTCGGATTTGGATTCGCGGAGTTGTTTTTGGGTTTCTTGTGTGATTTTATTTTATATTTCTCTTCCTTTCCCTTCCCTTCCTTTCCTTTCCTTCACCCCACTCCACTCCACTACCTACCCATTCTCATCCATTCATCACCCCAGCCCTTCCACCCACCCAACAGACCCTACAAACCTACAAACCTACCCCCACAACGGCGCCGTAACCTCCACGGCCCTCTCGACCACGGCCCTAACCCTCTCCCCAAAAACCCGATTCGCACACTCCACCTCCAAATCCTCCAACCAAACCTTCGCTTCCATCTTGTCAACTTTGATTCCGATGCCGGGGACGGGGATGCCTAGTTTGTGGAGACGCGCGAGTTCTTTTTCGAGGGCGTGGGTTTCGGTTTCGGGCTTGGTTTCGGGCTTGGTTTCGGGCGTGGTTTCGAGGGGTGGGGTGGTGCGGTTTTCGATGGAGGCATGGGTTGGGGAGGAGGGGGGGGGCGTTGAGGATAGTCGGGGAAGAGCGATGGGTGTTAGGTTGTCGGCACCGAATTGGGCTTCTAGGAACATGAAGAGGCGTTCGAGACGTTCGGTTGGGGATAGGTGGGCGTGGAGGTTGCGCTTTGAGGGGGTTGTGGAGTGGGAATGGGAATGGGAATGTGGGGATTTGCTTGCGGATTCTGGGATGTGTCAGTATTTTGTCTTTGATGTGATGGATGAGGAGAACAGTAAGATGGGGGGAAGGTAGATGTGAAAGAATATGATATATGGATAGAACAAGATGAAAGAAAAGAAAGAGTAGATGGTGAAGAAAGAAGGTTATACAACGTACGTTTAACAGCAGCCGGACTGCTCTCCACCGAATAAAGTACCGCCATGATAGCATCGGCAATCCCATCATTCAACATATTTCCCTCCCATTCTAATTCCACCTCTCCATTACTTCTATACCTCACCGTCACACATCCCATAACCAGATAAGCAGTTACCGCATTCGTATTCGCGATTTCCTCGTCAGCTTCTTCGTCAGATGCTCCACCCATATGCGTATCACCATTTCCAATTGAATGTTTTTGCTTCCCCCTACTTTCAGGCAATTCATCAATCTTTCCAAATGTTCCCTCTAGTGCCCATCGTATAAGATCAATACCAGCCGCACTAAGCGTCATCCGTTGTTTACATGTAATAGTAGTAGTAGTCAATCCTGCGTATTCTCTCAAATCTTCCGGGGCCATCAAAGACATTTTGAAATCACTTTGCACCAATACGCCCGTGATGAGTTGACTGGAATCAGGGGGTGGAGGATTGTTTGCGAGTTTGCCGACGACTTTGGCGGTTTTAGAGGTTACAAAGGGGATGCGTAATGGTTCGCAGTTTTTGGGAGAGAAAACTTTTACCTTGGTGGTTTTGTCGGCGTTCAAAGAGAGGAGTTTGGACTTCAGACGCATCATGTTGTGTTGTTCGCCATGGACGAGAATCTATCAACGTTAGGGTGTTCGTCATTTGAGAAGTTGAGTTGGACTTACCACTACAGGAGCAGCGATTTCTTCGATGAACTCTCGATTTTCGACACCATCAACATGGGCTGCGAAAGAAAACTCTTGAACACTACATCTTCTAGGGATCGTGGCTTTCTCTGTTTCTCCAGGTGCTGATCTCCGTGTGAAACCCTGTGGTCCGGACATGATTGCTTGAATGTGATCGGGTTCTTGCATGATCTGCTTCGCCATAGTACCTTCGACACTATAACCAGTAATAATAACACCATTTTTATCACTTGGTGCCCATCGTTCGAGTAATTGTCTACTGATACCATTTTGTAGCATACCGGGACTTGCTAAAATAACACAACCTCCTACGTCGTCAAATCGATCGAGGTTCTTTAACGAACGAATGTATTTGAAATCCCATGGTCCTCCTCTGCCTCCACTAGTTGAGTTGGCTTCGGCTTCAGCCATACGTTCCCTGAATAGTCGTTTGATATTTTCATTCATAGATCCTACGTATGTTTGGTATACCAACATACATTTACGAGCCAAGTTACTAGCATAGTAGATAGGAATTTTTTGAAATTCCGGATGTTTATCCCAATACTCATCTAGAATCAGGAGAAGTTCTTGGGCTCTACCAAGTGCAAAGACCGGCATGAGAACGCGACCTCCACGATTCAAGATACTAGTCACAGATTTCATAAGGGCCTGCTCTCGCTCTAATCGAGGAATATGCGATGCTATACCATAAGTAGATTCGGTAATCAGAACATCAATCTTCACTCCTTTGGGGACCTCAGCAGAAACAAGATGTCGATCATCTTCTCGAGAATAATCTCCCGTGAAAAAGATCTTGAGTCCCGCAATTTCAATGAGAAACATGGCAGCACCGAGCACATGCCCAGCTGGATATGGAGTAACCCTTATCGAAGAGATTGTATGTGTGGTATGGTAATCTATAGCTTCGATCTGAGCAAATGTGGTGAGATGGTCGGCTTCGGTATAGACTAAATGCGAGCCTCCATTCGATGATGCCCCTCCAACTCTTACGCTGTCTATAATGAGCCATTTGTAGATAGCCTTGGTAGGATGCGTCATGAAGACGCGACCTTTGAAGTTAGTCTTCGCAAGGACGTATGGTAGTGAGGCGGCATGGTCGACGTGAAAACTTTAAAAGGTCAGCTCTTGTCCTACCGGTCAACGCAAAATACGCCAGCAAAAATAGTCTATGTACAAGTCGGGCGTGCGGCGATAGAAGTTATATCACAGAATCAAGACAAGCATTTGCTGTGGGATAATGGTATTGTATTGATTCTCGTATACATGGTAAATATGGTAGGTAGATAGGCCAAAGGAAATGTGAGGCGGAATTCTGTATATGAAATGCATGACCCAAAATGCGATGCAGAGTCCAAACTGCCGATGGCGCATTGTATTGAACCGCCAAAAGAGAATACCATATATCCACTACCCCTCCTCCCAAAGCCAATACGCGTATATAGGATGTAAAAAAGAGGAATCCGCTTACTGGCTGATCAAAAGTAAATCGACAGTACTCAAGTCGAAATCATCATAGAAAGGTAGAGCTGCTAGTCCATCATAGCCAGCGTGCATACCAGCATCGAGCTATCAAAAGTCGGTAAGCAGGTTGCGCAGAAGGAGAAGGAGGTTCTAAGCTTACCATGACGGTTTTACCCTTGTATTGTATGATATGACAAGATCTTCCGACCTCATTACCACCACCAAGATTCGTAAATGTGAGCTCATCAGCTGGATCTACTGGTTCTTCCGCAGTAGGTGCCATAGCGGAAGCCTTACGTTTTGATGCCATTGTGAATGAGATGTAATATTGATTTCCTTGTTAGATAATTCAGAATTTATTACTGTAGCTGCCTCCAAGGCAGATAAATGTTCAGCGAGATAGCATAATCAATCAAATTCCGACCGTGATAATATTGGAAAAGATTGATTCAATTTGAAAGTAGAATAGAATAATGGATTGAAGTTGTGGTGAATGAATTAATTCAATAGGTAAGATGTTAAGACCCCATCATCAAAGAGACGCGACTTTGGCGTTCCTTGTTACGAGAAATTACGCACTAAAGCCACACGTGACGAGATCAAAACGGGAGAGCTTTCGCGATTCCATTCAACGATTAAGGTATTGGCCCTGGAAAGAAAGCAGCTTAATTGTCATCAAAACAACGAGTGAATACGGTCGCGCAAGTGTTTTAAGGTGTATTTCGAGATTTATACTAGCGCATGGGTCGGTATCATTGGAGGTAGCCGGGCTTTGCGCCTGGGTTGTGAAGGATACAGGAGATTAATAGAGGAAATTACAACTTAGACGTCGACATCATGGCGCAACCACAGCAACAGCAACCGCCTTATCCTATGCCACAGAGGCCATTTTCTCCTCCGCAGCCAGTTAATTCGCCTTCGACGCAAAATCAACAACAGTTCGCGTTTCCACCACACAAGCGACAAAGGATGTCTCCCAACCCGCCCTCTCAACCAGGTTCGCCATATGTCACATCACCATATGCGATGAGTCCAGGTGCTCCTGGTCAGAATTCAGCTTCACCTTCGCCGCACTTTTCGACGGTGCAAATTCCTCAAGGTGCTTACACCACTCCATATTCAAATGGATTAAATGCGCAACCGTCTCCTTCATTAAATCTACCGCAAACTCCGGGTGCCCTTCCACCTCATGCGCAACCAGGCCCTTTAAGCTTTCCCGGTCAAGTTCAGCAGCATCATCAAGGAAATATGCAGGCAGCTCATTTCAATAATTTTAATCTGCAGATGCCACAGCAGCATCATCCTGGTGGAGTTATGGGCCCACCTTCGAGACCGGTTGATAAAAATAAGCTTGATGGTTTAGATCCGTTGGACGTATTGGGAGGAACTGGTATCGATCTTGCAGAGGAGGAACAATATACATTTCAGCAGTACTCATCATCGTTTAATGCTCAAGGCTCAAGGTCACATCCAGGTAATGTTTCGGCGGGTCACAGCTTTACTCAATTTCCACCTGGGAATCAGGGATCTTTTTACGGCTCTGGTCCCGCCAACCAACCTGGTGAGGCCCCAAATGCTATGTCACAGGAGGATTTCGAAAAAAAAGCCGCGGATAAAGCCTGGCATGATGCAGCTCGTAATTTAGCAGTATCGAGGCAAAGAGAGTTGAATAACCCATTCTTGAACGTCGGCAACGTTCA
The DNA here is from genome assembly GCA_002162575.1 of Sclerotinia glacialis. NCBI lineage: Eukaryota > Fungi > Ascomycota > Leotiomycetes > Helotiales > Sclerotiniaceae > Sclerotinia > Sclerotinia glacialis. The sequence continues at coordinate 83,863 of NGKH01000004.1, read as the reverse complement.
TAAAAGAATGGCGAAGGTCGCGCATGACAATGGTCTTGGTTTGAACACAGATGGCAGCGGGACAATGGGAACCATGAGACTGCCTGAACATTTTCCGGAACCAAATGTCAAAGTACAAACCGCGGTAGGACCAGATGGGGCCATCACTTCAACGTCTGGTTTCTTCCTTCCGTCCGACTCTCTACTAGTTGACCAACTTGCACTTATGTCTATCTCTACCAAGCATCGTCTTCGTGGATTATTAGAGGACGCACTCAAGTTAGCTATAGGTCGACAGACAAGTTCTCATGCTCAAATTAAGGATGATTGGGCGGATGTTGCTGTACAGGCGATCAAACCTAGTGTTTCTACCATTGTCAATGAAGGTGGTCCACGGATTGGATGGGAGAGTGCTGTCAGCCCTCTCACCAACCCTCTTAAACGTATGTATCAATTTTTAGTTATTTCGATTTTGAGCTAACACAGCCAAGGCCCTCTCTCGGCTGCAGGTAGATTGCCTACTCCAGTATCAGATAGCGCGAAGACTCAAACAAAGTCTTTTGCGAATGATGTTGCATTAACTCTTCGAAAAGCTGCCAGTAAAGAGCAGGAAGCCGAAGAGTCGAGGCTACGAAAACGTAAGGCTCGTGAGTCTGGTGAGGGATCTCGTGCTGGGTCAATGAATCCGGGTACACCAGGTTCTGTGGCTCCGGACATTTTTGATAAACCACCTACCAAGAAAGAAATGAAGAGGAAAGCAGAGGCAAAAACTAGTGAGGCAGCAAGCCACGCAGCAGCCAATGTAACCACTACACAATTCTTGGGTGGTAGAAATGTGTTTGGAAAGAAGAAGCAATATAGTTGGATGACGGCTGGGGGATCGGGTAGTGGTACAAGTACCCCAGGTAAAATCATGACCCAGGGTCTTGGCGCTTCTGTTGGTAGCCCAACTGCGAATCCTGGGCCGGAAAAACTCACGGCAGATGGTGTGCGGAGGTTAGGAACTTGGCGAGAAGATGGTGACAAGGGACTTAATATCCAGCTCCGAGATTGGATTGTAGTTCTCGAGGATGATGGTAGGGAGAAAAGGGCATTACAAAAGGCATACTCTCAGGTTGATGATGATCGGAATGCCTAAGTAAGGGGATTTTGTTACATGGATAGGGCGATTGCAGAAAAATATTTGCATGGCGTTGCATGGATCACCAGGCGTTTTTTGTGACCCCTCCAAGGAAAGGATGGGGACACGCTTTTTCAATCTCATTGAGATTCTATGAATGGATTACTACATACAATATGGTTGTGGTGATGAAAATTTGCATATTTCGTCTCACCGTTGGGTTTGATTTATGAATCCAAAACTTTTTATTCGAGACATATTATTTGATGCAATAATGGTCTGGGTAGCAATAACTCATTTATACCAATTACACTACTTTCTTGAGCAAAGCGATGAATCTTATAATCACACATTGTAAATGCACCAGATAGGTAGGTAGATATTTCACTTCCTCCCTACCTACCTACCTAACTGGTATCTAATCTACCTATCAACCCCGCATGATAGAACCACAGCATAACCAAAAAGAGATAGACATAGCTATAGGAGATAGATAGAGCCCCCCCACGAAATCCTAAATCCTAGATCCACCATCCAATAGGCTTAGTACTATAGATATTGCATGCGATAATCCCCATAGGCCCAAGCCCTCTTTGGGTCATAACCTCGGGGTAGGAAACCCGCAATGTTTTGCTTTGGGGTTGTTTCTCATCCATCATAGTGACCGTGTAGGTTGGTTGGTTGGTTGGTAGATAGGTAGGTAGGCAGGTAGATAGATAGATAGATAGGTAGGTAGATAGGTAGGTGGATAGGTAGGTAGGTAGGTAGGAATCTGCAATGCTTTGCTTTGGGATTGTTTCTCATCCATCATAGTGACCGAGTAGGTAGGTAGGTACTCTATAGCCACCTACTCCATGCATCCGAATTCCATTCTTTTATCATTGCGCAGCCATTCGATGTTCGATGAAAAGCACATATACCTTCAAGACCCAAAAATGATCAGTCAACTAATACATTAACCTATCAACCTATCATATCCACCCGTCGCATCACATCATCATCAAAACCCTTGAGTGATAGGTGGTGGGTGATGAGTGATGAGTGGATGAGGTGTTGATGAGGTGTTGAGGTGTTGATTGAATGGGTGCAGAGAATATTATATTGATATGATAAATGAATGAATATGATATAAACCGAGCGATAGAGATACTAGGTAGATCCTTGAAGGCTCTTCTCATCCATTACATTCCTATGCTGTACGTACTACGTATACTGTACCGTAATGAATTGTATTGCGCCAATCGGATCAGAGTATCTTTTATCTTTTATCTTTTATCTTTTATCTGATTCTGATTCTGATTCTGATAGAAATGCTGTTTTCGGTTTCTGATGTTTTTCATCATTTATGGATTACACGGCTCGCATTCGTCTGCATTGGTTCAGATTAATCCGAATTTGGAAAGCGTGGTTATGGAAAGCGTGGTTCATTATGGACTTGGTCCAATCGGAGAGCATCAATCAGACTTTCATGTCTTCAACTTGGGAATTCATTTGGATTTTGCCTGATGCTTATTAAATAGGTAGGTAGGTGCACTGGTGATGCTTTACCTAGTTCGTAAATAGACCTTATGTAGGGGAAATTTGCTGCAGATACTAAGGTTATATATATACTAGTACTAGTTTATAAAATGGAATCAAGATCTTCTTTCCCCGGAATGTTTGATTTTACTTTACAACTTACTTACTTGACAACTTACTCACTTTACACCTTACTTTGACTTTACCTTGTATTTATAAAGGGAGCTTTGATTTGGATTTTGATGGTGGTGAATGAATGAATGAATTGATTCATTATCTGATTGATTTTTGGATTGATTATTTAATTATTTGTTTGTTTGTTTCCTTCAAAAGGAATTTTTATGCATGAGGTTGGACGAACGCATAACATAAAAACAAAACTTCTTTTAGCGAAACGGATCTTCAACCTCAGACTCTTCCTACATACCTTGGTGGTGTAACCATAGCTCGTCTCATCAACATACCACCACACATAGAACATCAACGGCATCATGAATTGTCCATCGAGAACAGATGAGCCATTGGAAGGCGATGGATATAATCAAAATCCTAATGCCTTGGCAAATGATCTCACCACTCGAGAAGATCTGAACGGTCGAGCAAATGGAAGGGCATTGAGGAGAAGCTTGGAAGATGAGGGCGTGGAATCTATCAATGATCTGGCCGACGATGCCGGTGATGGCAAGGTGACGGGAGGTGAGAGTGGTGTGGGAAGGGGGGCTGGGGGTGAAAGGGGCGGTGGAGGTGGTGGAGATGGGAAGAGTGGTCACGTGGCCAGACCTACCGTTGATGCTCTTGATATTAGAGATCAATCGAGAACTAAAAGGGGATACAAAAGAAGTTGTGTCAATAACTCCAAAGATCAACTGGTGAAAATGAAGCAAGTGATAGTCAAATTTGCTAAATTCGTGGGTCCGGGCTTCATGGTACGTAATTTGCCACTTTCATCAACGACATCCAAATTCATGTCAAAATGTCCAAAATCATCTTCATTTGTATTAATAAATCTCATAGGTAGCGGTGGCATATATTGATCCTGGAAACTATGCCACGGATGTTGCTGCGGGTGCAACGTATAGGTTTAAGCTTTTGTTTATTGTTCTGATGTCCAATATCTTTGCAATTTTTTTGCAAAGTCTTTGTATCAAACTGGGTACCGTTAGTGGTTTGAATTTGGCCGAGGCTTGTAGGGCTTTCTTGCCCAAATGGTTGAATATTGGCCTGTATATCTTGGCTGAGGGTGCAGTATGATTTTCCCTCGTCCTTTTTTGCATTTTCATTTTGACTGACAAATGATAGATTATCGCTACAGATATTGCAGAGGTGATTGGTACAGCTATCGCTATCAATCTTTTAATACCTCAAATACCATTGGTAGCTGGTTGTGCTTTGTCTATCCTTGATGTTCTCATTCTTCTCGCATTTTATCCTGGAAATGGTGAAATGAAGAGATTGAGATATTTTGAGATGTTTGTTGTTGTATTGGTACTAGGTGTGGTTGTTTGCTTTTGCATTCAATTATCACTCATTCAGGATACTTCGGTAGGACAAGTTTTCAAGGGATACTTGCCTTCTAAATCTATCGTACAATCTAAGGGGTATGTACTGACTTTTTAATCTCATCCTAATTTCACTAACACAAACACATTTAGACTCTATCAAGCATGTGGTATTCTAGGAGCAACCGTCATGCCTCATAGTCTCTACCTTGGAAGTGGTATCGTTCAACCTCGACTTCTAGAATACGATAAGCAGAACAATATTGTCAAAAAAGATTTTGATCTAGGTGCCAAGGAGCCATATTACCCCTCCCTTCCAGCCATCAAATTCTGTCTTAAATACTCCTACGCCGAATTAGCAATATGTCTCTTCACCTTTGCTCTCTTCGTCAATTCTGCAATTCTAATTGTAGCTGGAGCAGCTTTGTATAATAACCCTGCTGCCCCAGATGCTGATCTTTTCGGTATTTACGATTTACTTGTTTCGAGTATCTCGAAAGGTGCTGGAACTATTTTTGCTCTCGCTTTGTTATTATCAGGCATGAGCGCTGGGATTGTTTGTACTATCGCTGGACAAATGGTTTCAGAAGGCGCCCTAAATTGGACCATTAGACCTTGGTTACGACGTCTTTTAACCAGAAGTTTAAGTATCACACCCAGTATCATTATCGCCGGTGCTGTTGGTCGTGAAGGTCTATCAGACGCATTAAATGCAAGTCAAGTAGCTCTTAGCATTGTTCTTCCATTTGTTACAGCACCTTTGATCTATTTCACATGTCGTAATAAATACATGACGGTAAGATGTCAAAACCGAAATACCTTTGGAGAAGATGATGAGAATACGAGGGGAAATGTAGCTGGACCGACGGAAATTGAAAGTGTTTATGAGAATGAGGGAGCTGGTATGGGTGTAGATACGGGTGAGGGAACTAAAATGAGAAATCATTGGATTACAGCTGCTGTGGCTGGTGTTATTTGGACGATTATGGCCGCGATGAATGTGGCTAATCTGGTTTTGCTTGGGAAGGGCGATGGTGCATGAGGCTTGGGTGTGGTGTTTTGGGAGGAGGGAAGGGTGAGTGATGGGGTATGAGGTGTGGGGCTTTGGGGATGAGGGCAGAGGGGAAAGGGCAGAGGGGAAAGGGAGGAGGGGAAAGGGAAGAGGGGAAAGGGAAGGAGGAGGAGGTTGTTGTGTATATGACAAGTGTTGAGTGTGTTCAAGTATGATTTAATGATTTTTAACAGGGATGGGAAAATAAGGTGACGAGTGATGACAATGAACAAGATTAGTTAAGTGTAGAGTAGAGTAGTGTCGTTAGCTTGAATTATGAATGATATAGTCAACAAGGTGTCAGACAAAAAGGACTTCCTCGCTACCATTTGGACTGGGTAGGTAGCTACACAACGCAAACCACTAGACAGTCGTTTACACTTAATACTGATAAGTTATTATTTAAAATGAAGAATATCAAGTTAATAATTCCTCTACTCTACATTTCGCTCATGATTTTATATCAGAAACAATGATTTTCATTTATTTATAACTTTATAATAAATCGATATGACGGAATGAAATATAGAATATAAAATCAATTAAATTAGATATTCAATTTTTCAAACTTTAATAAATTGAAGGTTGGAACTTTTCAAATTCAAAAATGAAAATTGATCTCTAATTCGATTCAAAAAATTGATTTAACATTCTGTCAAAAGAGTATGTATAACTTGAATGAGACTAGAACGATCAGATAATGATCCTCTGAATATATCTAACTGTATCAACTATTAACCAAGACTAAATCTCTCATTGAAGTGAAAACTATTTGATTTATTAACTAAGGTAGAAAATATCAACTCTATATTATCCAAGATCTTAACAGTTTAATAAAATGAATATTTGGAAGATTTGTCTTGCTTGCAGCTTTTTTAAAAGAAGAAGTCGAAAATTAAAGATGATAGTTAGTTGCTTGAGGTTCTAAATTGCGATTAAATAGCGAGAGACTCTCGTCTATTTTCCAAGACTACTATCTCTGTATTAGTCTAATTTATCAGAAATAATCAACTCTCTACCGTGAAGTATACTAGTTTATTAATAAAATGATCCCTTTGAAGGAAACGGACTTGGGACGCTTTGAAAAGTTGAACTTTGAATGGTTCTTTAGATCGTCGAATTGGTATTAGAGAAATTCGTACTGGCGTCTAATCTTCCTAGTTAAAAGCTTTTGATTGTGCTCTGTGACTTCAAGCAATGAATAGCTATATCATCCGATATCGTATCGGATTTATGAAATGAACAAGAACATTTCCCGAAAAGCTACCTTGGCAATTTCAAAAATCACGAGGCTGTATAGCCTTGAATACACAATGAGGGCAAAAATTCTCGAGGAAACTAAGTTCGGTATTAAGAAAGCTGTAAGGCTAAAGCCTTGTATACTTCCAAAAAAAACTAAGTAAATGCAGGAAACGTTCTCGATTTATATTACAAAAAGTGACCAATTATAGGCCACAACTCCAGCAAAAAGAGCAAGAATTAACTTTATCCACCAATCGGTGCCCAGAGAAACGACCCACGCCCCCATTAAAGACTACTTAAGTCCCTTCCCCCGGCCCAAAATCCAATCCAATCAGTTGCATCCATTTCCAACTGTCTTCCTAGCAGACCATATGATTAACCAAGCGAGGAGACCAACAAGGAGACCCTGGGTCCCATAGATCCACCATCTGTAGGCGTATAGACGGGGTAATTCCTCTTTCTTCTCCTTGAGCAGGGTGACAAAGAATAGAATTGAAACCAGGGAAAAGGCAATGAATAAGGCAGTGATGATAATAGCGGCCTGCCAGCCACTACAGCTGCTAGCTCGCTTCTCATTGCGATTGGCTCCGACTACATGACGCTTTAAGGATGCCAAAGACTTGAGCACTCTGTTGGGTGTATTGCGTATTGCAGGAGAAGAAACTAAAACCGATGATACGGTTGGGAGAGCCGCTGTAGCAGGGGCTAGGACTCCGGCAGTGCATGGGGTCAGGACGTCTTGCGCAGCAACATAGCAGAGACCGGTGGCAATTGACGACGATGGAGCAGAGGCTGTTGTGACGGCTATTATCGTGGAAAGCTCAGTCGACATGACTGTGGACGTGTGAGAAGCCGTAGAGGTGAGGTTGATGGTGATAACAGCGATGCTTGTGTTCTGTGGGAAGACAGTGGTGGTGACGACGTTGGTGTAAGATACGTATAAGATCGACGTAGAGTAAACGGTCGATCTGGCTGATTGTAACTCGCCAAAAGCAGCAGCAGCAGCAGGAGGTACAGAGGTGGAAGTGATTGTTTGGATCATGGAGAACAATTCCGAACCAAACGAGCCAACAATAGTCTTGGTGTTTGTAACAACACCAGCGGCGAGGGAAGAGGGCCCAGCAGTATCTACTACACAAGTGTCAATAACCATAGTTTAGAGCATAAAAGACTAGATAAAAGAGGAAGGAAGCCTACCTTGACCAGAAACCAAGATCATCATAAGGAACAAGAGAAGAAGCTTATAGAACTCCATCTTGACGTTTCTATGAAAGCTTGATTAGGATATTTATCTTGAATTGAGAATCTTATCGGAAGGGCAATAAAAGACGCAGTTGAAAAGATTCTGCTCTTGTAGGAGATGACAGGAAAGTACTTACAAGACGAAAGATAATTGAAGTTTGGTTATTAAGTTCGAAGAGTGATTAACAAATTTTTTGAATATGCTTCAAAACGTGTTGGCAAAGTCGAAATATTGTCAAAATCAACGCGCGAATTGATTCAAAAGGGCGATCCTTGCTATGGAAGTCTGCCAGATGGATGTAATTGGTGAGCGAGGGCGTTGAGATGGATTGTACGTAATTCTAAAAGTTGGAAGAAGCTTTTACGTAACAACGCGGAGGCTTTGAATTGAGCTTGCAGGTACTGGTTCCAGGACGAAAGAGGTTGTAATACTGTAAGAGGCACCGCTAAATTGATGGAAAGAAACAATCTTGAGTAGCAAAGTCTTTTGGCTTCGGTGGGTGTTGTACTTGTTGATATTAAAGTCTTGTCGGGAGATGAAGTTTTCAATAGAAAAGAACAGTCAAAACCGACTTATTGTGCTCTTTTGAGGAATAAGCGAGCGTATCAGAGAGATTTGCCAAATAAATTTCACCGGAAATTGAATAGCAAGCATTGGGCATGTTCGCCGACATACCGATCATTCTCCAGGATAAGTATCGATCGCGGTGAATGTGACAAGTAGGATGGAGAAGCAACAGTCTTCAAGGGGATGCGATTATGCTGTAGGAGAGCTATGGTTTCCGCATGCTTACTGGATGGGGATGTCTGTCTGATGGCTTGTGTATGCGCAAAATCGATTCGGGAGCCGTGTATCTCTTTCTGATGTAAGATGCAAGAGTCTTTACAGTGTACCTCAAGAAGTGAGTTTTTAACTTCCATTACACCCTCAGTAAACCGCTATTAACATTCTGTCAACCAGGCACGGAACAAGACTCCAAGCAGCATAGACGAACATTTCGCGAGCGACTCTCTCAACCTCAAAGCAGACTTGAGCATACAAGGGCTCTTACAGGTGCGCAGAAGGCTCTGGGCCCAGGAAACGTATAGGACACCTCCGCATGTAACGAACCTCATATTCCTTACTCGCAAACCACCACAACTTAATATCTTTTAAAGATTCGACCTCTGGATGAGTGCGGTTTATTCCTCTGTCCTTCTCTTGACCTAAAGATTGAATATTCAGCTAGATAGCAGGTATGAATCTTGGGCATACTACAGTCTTGCTAAGGCCAAGGTCGTTTCTAATGTACGCGTCTAGGTAGTTTGTGCCAACTTCAAGGCAGTAGCTCAATACGATAGACTATATCCAAACGACCAAGATTTTCTCGACTCATTTCAAGACTATAACATAACCTACTCCACAAACCTTTCACTCTCAAAGCTAGGAACAATATCAGCAACATTGACGAACTAGATCCAGCTTATCTTCGGACTGTTGGGACCTCTTCGAGGCGGGTTCTGCTACCACCGAGATCGTTATGAGCTTGACCAGAGAGCACTCGGAACAAATTTCTCAACATACCCTGCTGCAGGTTGTTATCGGGCCATGGTTTGCAGCTCTTCACAAGAGTTGGATGGGGCTTCCATCGCCTAATGATACTTCACTGGAAATCTCTTTGTGGTCTCTCTCGAAATATTTCGAATGGTGCTCATGTAGGCTGGACGTGTGGTGTTAGAAACCAATGTATGGCCCCGTAACCATTCATTGCTGGCGGCACTCTTGCAGAGTGAAAGCCCGAAGCTTTCGCATCAGTCAAAGATACATCTTGTGCATGGCATACCAAATAGAGCTCAAGAAGAAAAGGCATCACAAGCCCAAAAGCTATCCGCACCCTGTCATAAACCCACTAGACATCAAAGACTTGCGGGACGAGTTATATTTTCTTAACACAACAAATGATAAGAAGCTTTGCCCTGGCTGCTTCAGCCGATACGCTGAGCTCATGATATGTTAAATACTGAGAAGAACGGGAGCTGCTTCCGAACACCGATATAGTTGAGTGCATACCCTGCACTTGGAGAGTATGAATGATGAAAAGGGGATCCGCAGCAGTATAGTGGATGCATTCACCCTATAGGGCTGGTAACTGCAACCTCGGCTGTGGCAAATGTGACCTGATCGATCAGATTCTTGCAAAAGTTCTTTATACGAAAGTCCTGCATGTATCCTGTCTCTACCAATATCTGTTTGTTACCAGCTTGTCTGTTTGTTACCGGCTTGGACACATGATTTTATGCATGTTATGGTAGAAGACACTTGTCTATCACCATAGATTGAATGCTCGACCAAGTTCATACTGAAAGATGATTTTGATAATCACTGCATTAGATTTACTTTGATTGGAAGTGCTTTTAAAAGCTTGAAAAATTACTTTAGATGTGGAAAGTGGTGGCTCGAGCTCATCTCGCATAGCCCACCAACCATATCCTTCTTTGACCTGAAGCCATATTCAAAAGTCAGCACTTGATATGGAAGGTCAAGAATAAATCACAGTAAGCTCAGCAAGGCTTTCAAGAGTTCTTTGGTCAACGAGAAGGTAAAAGCTTCTTAGAATGTTAGGCTAACTAGCAATTTTCTTTCAAGCACGGAGTAGAAAGGGAACCACGAAGATAATTGGACCAACCTGTGATGAATTAGGCGTTGTGGCCAACATGGAGGCGATGAGATGGGACTACAGATGTGATAGGAAAAGGAAGCTGATGGAGAGTTGTGATTAAGGATATATGATGCGAGATAAAAGCTTTAGTTTGAGCTTGTGTATCTCGAGAGGAAAATGACCTGTACTCATTGTCATAATTAAATTTATTGGTGATCTTTTCCGATGACTCAGCTCCATCCTCCATCATGAGATAGGTAAAGAATTGCATTGCTTTTCGAAGAGGCCTTTACCACTTTACTCACACTACCTATGGAGTTGTACAAAAGCAATGAAACTCCTTCATCATAACCGACAGGTGCATCGCGGTCAAAGCTTCCCCGGTGGAACATCGGAGTAAGCTAATGGACATCCCTAACTAATGCTATCATTATCCTTCAGCAGAGTACAAACATTCACATTTCCCTCGCCCCGTTGCCTTTCTCTCAACTATTCAAACGATGGCCTGGCCCTATCCTTGAAACACTTGCGTTGTGTAGCTCGTCGAAGTTACAAGAACAAAAATTCACCTCCAAGCTTCCAGGGTGGCGTACACACCTTGCGCCATATCTATTTTGCGAAACGCACAGTTGCCGGTAAATCCAACGCAGAATAACAAATAAGACGTCAGGAGCTTTTGCCTACGATAAGGTATAGAGATAATGACTACCAAGTCCGATGCTGCGCCCGCAGAAGTGGCAGATTGTATACATGTGGATGGCACAGAACACAAGGTGGTTGACATAGGAAGTGGCGGAAATGTCATTCTAGAAGTTATGTTTGAAAATACGAAAGCTTGCACAAAGTCGATACCGAATGAGATGATTCAAAAGCTACGGACCTCCAAAATCCCATTTCCCTCGGCACGAGTGTTCTATCGCGTTCGCCTCGATACTTTGAAAAAGCACTCCAAGTACTTCGGACATCTTCTTGGTTCAGACGCATTTGAAGAAGGCCGGGCTATATCTGCCAAATTTGCAGAGTTATCTCTATCTAGCAAAGATCCGTCAAAGCTGCCGGCAGAAGAACTCCCCAAGATACAAATAAAAGATGAGGATTATGCAACGAGAACCATTGGGCGGGAAACAGTTTTTCATGACATGCTCAGAATAATTCATGGCATGGACCACTCCAGCAAGTCTATCACTCTTCTCTATATCGTTATCTTGGTGGTTATGGCAGATAGATACGATTGCATGGCCACAATTGCACGATACATTACAGGCAGATTCTCAAGCTTCCGATACCCACCAACCATCGAAAAAACTACAGAAGAAGTCGTGCGGCAAAAGATCATGATTTTTTACCATACAAATCAAGCATTGCGATTCTCCACAGCCACAAAGGAACTTATTATTCGAGGCTCATCTCGTTGGTCGATTTACGAGGAAACTGATTCTAAATTTGTAGCGGCTTGGTGGGATCTGCCAGAAGGTCTAGAAGGTGCAACACCCTTTGCAAGATACTATTGAGGGCATAGCTAATAGTTTGCAGCCGAGCTTTCCTATCGCCGATCTCGCATTATTCTGACAATATCCTCTCTCCAGACACATTTACTTTCAATATACACGTCTCGCACACGGCAATGTAAATTGGGTTATGATTCGTCAGCCGCCTGCGATTCCTTCCAGCTCGGTGAAATGGTGAAATTCCTCACGAAGAAAAATCTCCTCTCGCTCATTCCATTCCAAGCGGTCTCTCCGGAAGACCCAGAATTCTTTTGGCCGAAAGCATATGCTGGTGATGCTGAGCAGCTTATTACCTTGTTACGACAATGCCCAAGTTATCAAATTGATAAGAATCATGGCCATTGTGGTTTACGTAGTAAATTACTCCCTGCCTTGGACTATATCAAAGAGTGTATGGATAGTGGCATCGGCATCAAGGTCCAATTATGGAAAACAGAGAGATCCACCCAGACTTGGATTCCTAGTCCTTCGACAAAAAATGAAAGTATTAAGAAATCATTTGTTGTAGGAGGCAAAGCAGTAGGAGAGGAAATGCAAGGAAAATTCTTCGACTTTAAAAGCTTAAGTAGAGACGATCTTATGCTTGGTAGCAGATCACTCGGTGTAGATAAAGCAGCGAAGAAGTTGTTTCTGGCTGAGAAGTGGGATTGGATAAGGGAAGTAGAAACGGAAAAGGAGAAAGAGATGATGTCAAAATCTTCGTTTTTTAGATTTTGAGAGTGGAACTTCGATCAATAGCTAGACACGCACAGTACCAATTCGACATGATATCCGTTGTACCATATCCCCCTTCCCTCGCTAGTCCAGGTCGTCGGTTGTGCGGCCCGGAGAATGACATTCAGAAGTGGATCGTGCCGTCGAAAAGGCCAAATCTGCGAAAACGTTGCCAATATCCGGGGTAAACTTCATTCAACAAGGAGTTTTAATTCAGTTAGATGCATAATGGCAGCAACCTGACCCCAAATTTGCTTTCGAAACACCCTTCCGGTCTCACTGAAAGGCATGGCATCGAATTGATTAGTTGAAGAGGAGAACCTCAAAGGCCCTGGCCCACAAGAGAATAAATTAATTAAGCAACCATAGTCAGAAGGAAACTTTTTGACGCCAATACTTGAAGGATATTTGGCGCTGTCTTGTTTGCCCCTTGAGGATTATGATATTTTTTGGCACGTTCCGGAGCAATAACGTGAGCCCCATCAACAGGGCCATGTAGGCTTTAAAGGAAGGGAATAATTTTAGGGTTTACTCCGCATGGGGACGACGATGAAAAGAGTGGGATGAGTTGAACTTGAATGAGCGAACTATTGACAAGAAGATTTGAACAGTAATTAGATTTCTATGTTTGGAGAACAGAATATACTTACAAGGTACAGCGAACAAATACTCCCTCCGTACTACAGAAGGTTATTGATAGAGAAGTTTCATATAGAGAAGCTTGGATATTAAACCCGTTGATTTCCCCCATTTTTAACCCCTTTAGCGACAAACTCCTGACTGCGATTCGTCAATTGTCTCTAATCCCCCCCTGTATAGACAAAACACCGAGGAATCACACATTAACGACTTTGCTGACTTATACTCCGTAATTTGGTGAAGCGTCATAATTGCATACTTTTCATCTGTTTACAGAATATGAGCGAAACGCCGGGTCCAGAAAAAGAGAAGAACCATGAAATTAAGTACCGATATGGTACGGAACGTTGGCTACCGTTGGAATAACTTGACACCACTAAATGAGAACTAAATGAGGGGGCGAATGAGGTTAATTAATCGATGAAAGTGGAAATCGTGAGATTTCATCTCATTCATCTCCGCACTAAATACTTCCTCATTCCCTATTTAAGCTTTCTTTCCTTCCTACTTCCTCTTCCTTAGCACTCTCACCAAAGTCATTCATTCATTGCATTCGTTCATTTTTTTCATTCGCGCTTTTTTCAATTTTACGCTATGCGTTTCACAAACTTCGTTTTGGCTGGTGGCCTTACAGCATCCGTTTTCGCAGCTCCGGTAGCTGTCGTTGACGATGATAGCTGCGCTGCCGATCCAACTTCTTCTGCTGCCGTTGTTGCCGCCACTTCAATTGCTTCATCAAGCAGCGCCCTTGTCGCCCCAACTTCAGTTGCTTCATCTAGCAGCGCCGTTGTTACCCCAACTTCAGTTGCTTCATCAAGCAGCGTTCCTGTATCCACCAAGACTGCTGTATCCACCAAGGCTGCTGTCGCTACCAAGCCTGCTGCATCATCTGGCAGCACTGCTTCTGGAAAGTTGCGATGGATCGGAGCTAGCGAGTCTGGAGCCGAATTTGGACAGGGAAGCATTCCAGGTGTTGTGGGAACCGATTACACCTTCCCAAACACTACCGCTATCCAAACTTTGATTGATGGTGGCATGAATATTTTCCGTGTTCCATTCCTCTTTGAGCGTATGGCCCAGGGCACCTTAACCGCTAACCTCGATGCCACCTATCTTGCTAGCTACAAGGAAGTTATCGATTACATTACCGCCGCCGGTGCCAGTGCAGTTCTGGACGCTCATAACTTTGGGCGTTATGATAATAATATTATCACTTCCACCTCCGACTTTGGCACTTTCTGGGGCAAGTTAGCCACCGTATTTGCAACAAACGAGAACGTCATCTTTGACTGCAACAATGAGTTCCACGATGAACCTACCGCCACTATCTATGCTGAGCTTAACCAAGCATGTGTTACTGCTGTCCGTGGCGCTGGCGCAACCTCCCAATACATCTTTGTTGAGGGTAAGTCCACCTTTAAACTTCTCTTAGCTTTTGAATACTAACATGTTACTTAGGAACTTCATACACTGGTGCATGGACCTGGGTTTCATCCGGAAATTCCGTCTCCATGTTGAACGTCACTGATCCCGAAGACAAGCTTATCTATGAATTCCATCAATACCTCGACTCCGATGGATCCGGAACCTCTGCCACCTGTCAGAGCAGCACCATTGGTGCCGAGCGTATCGCCGTTGCCACCGCCTGGCTCAAGGCCAACAACTTGCGAGGTGTCCTTGGAGAAACCGCTGGTGGTGTTAACGCTGACTGCGAATCTGCTATCTCTGGTATGTTGGATGCTATGGCTGCCGATAACGAGTACTGGTTGGGTGCTTTGTGGTGGGGTGCTGGTCCATGGTGGGGTGATTACATCTATTCCTTCGAGCCACCTACCGGTGCTGCTTACCGCCAATACTTTGATACCCTTGTTAGTTACAAAGCATAAGCGGGTGTGGATGAGAGGCATGAGTGCAGGTGTAGATAAGAGGTGTAGCCTAGGAAGTGGGCTTTCTGATTCGTCTGTATACATTTGTTTTAGTATAAGCCTTTTGGAGGTGTTTGCTTCAAAGAAGGTGTTTTAGTGGAAGATCAAAAGAGGCTAGAGAAAATCTTGATCCGCTTTCAATTTTGACTATCTCGATTCCCACTTCGTGATTTCATGCATTGGTGCACCTGATCGTTATGCCTTCATGATTATCGCTGTCATATTTCCGAATCCTGATCCTACCGCTCTTGCATAAAGATTGTAAACTTGCATGGCATTGTGGCAAGGTTAAGCATCTCTGCTTCAAATGATTCAACACATGATAGCATTGCAGTTGCAACTGCCATGCTCAAGCAACCGGAAATCCCATAATGACCTAGTTCCACCACAAACAAATGTGTTTGGCTATAACTCATGTGAATTCACCATGTGATGATCGGTATAATCTTGGACAAATAACATGATGCCATATAAACGATAAGAATAACCGCCGAATTCATCCCTCTTTCCTCTGCAGCTTTTTTTCGGTCCGGGTGGATGGATAGACCAATGAAAGTCTTCAAGAAGCACATCTCAATACATTTTGAAGAGGTACATTTTGAAGAGGTGGAAAAGTAATGGTATTGAAAAGCTTACTACTGGAAGAGCTATTTGTAGTGCTAGTTCCGATAAGGGATTACGTGATCACAAGTGTCAACTTCTTGCCTCCACAACATGAGTCCACCAATGGTCCACCACGATATTTATGATCAAAAGCCCGCGCTGTACCTGGAAATCAAACTTTGTGGTTTCTATTCCTCTTTTCTCGAGTGATCAAAAGAGATTGTGCTACTGAACATGGCCATATTCATCTGAACAATCTTGCCGGGAAGCGGCGATCTTACAATTCAGAGATGGAACCTACATACCTTCCTGTGTTGAACCTGCTATTCAATAGAATTCCTCTAGCATTTTAATCTCGATTTCCGTTAAGTTGGAGCAGTCTGGTCATGATTTGCGCCACGAAGACTGCAAAGGAATGGTTTTATTCGAGCTTTCGGATTATTGAGATGGCGTCTGTTACCAGTGTGATAGAATTTGCTGTGTCTTGAGGTCGTAACAGTAGTGTTGCCGCTGATAATCGGTGGTAATTGTGGCAGTAATTGTGGTAGTAATCGTGGGAGTAATCATAGTCTTGAGGTAGTACCCTAGAAGCAGCATTCAATCTGAATACTTTCCTTGTCCTTCTTGTCTAAAATTTCCCACGGCATAGCTAGCTTGATATAATGACTTGCGGAAAGGATTGAGAATGCGAGATGAGCTGGGAGTGGTAGACAGATAGTTCTGCGTCATCCAATCACATGCATTGATTGTGTTTGAAAGTAAAACATCGCCCGCCAAAGAAAGAACCTTTGCTGAGTACTGCAGTAAGGTCAACAGAGACGTAGAATATAACATAAATACCCTAAATTAATACGGCTAGCTAGTTGATCTGTTTAATTTTCTGTACGCTCCTACGTGGTGGTAAGTATGGTACAGCTTGATTTTCAACATCCTAGAGTCTATTTTGATTCATATATATAGCTACATATCCCAGACGGCTCTCTCTCTTTTACAACACGTTGCTTTTTTCTTATACAGCTTGGTTGTCAAAATCCTACAATAAGGTCGTTCACTGAAAACCTTGCACAAAATCACTCTTTTGTACCATTATCTCTCACCACGTCCAGGTTCTTCGCAATTTATTTAGATCACAACATGTCAACGAAATTGATACAAACTCTACTTCAACACGCTATGTCGAAACCTATGTCGAACCGATTCACTAGACTCGATATCTCTGACGTGCAAGAAGATCGCCGTGCACATCACACTCGTCAAGAGGCAGTGGCTGCTAATCATGAAGAAACAATTGCTAGTCAAATTACAGCAGCTCCTAGTCATACATTCCTTGAATTCACCCGCAGTAATATTGCGTTGGATATCACACTAGACTTTGCTGCTATTCAATGGGAATGATGGTGAAGGAAAATGATTTTCCCCGGTGTGGCACAGACCCCTCGGCCATATACAACTGGGAAATTGTTTTCTTCACAATAATCGTGGGGCAAATCTGGAAAACTTTCCATTTGATAGGGTGGTTATCAGGGAGTCCATATGTGCCGCGTTTTGCATAATGTGCATGTCCGCTACATGATACATCCATCCAGTTTCTTTCTATTCTCTAACTCTCTCAATCTTTCATATTGTCCCAGATCAGCATAACTAGATTTCGTCCAGTCAATTGACCAGCGACCAATAGAATCCCATTTTCTTCCACCTTGAATTGAAATTTTAGTATTCACTACTAGACTAATTCTTATATATACATAGGTAACGAGCATGGGCGGTATTATATACATCAGATTTGTATGGGCACCAAATTTGAGCGCTAATTCTTTATGAATGTGGCCTTTACGGCGGTCCTCGTTTTCTACTGGCTCTCTCAGTATGGCAGAGACTATTATTGACGACAGAATTCGAACATAAAAGAAGCTATGGTCGTTAAATCCTACCGTAGATGTAATTAAAATAATAGTGTTATTAGCATAAATAGTTTGCGAGTATCCGGTTCCTTTCATTTTACTTTCAATAAAAATCAGGTTCCCTTCGTTACGGAGTCTATCTGCAATTTTGCCCATCAATTCACAAATCCTTAAAAGCAGTCTCATATAAACTGTATCATAGTTATATCACTGAGAAAAAGGACACCACAAACATCCGCAATGGATCCAAGCGATAATACCGCCAGCGAAGCAGACCGATTTGCGCACATTCCTACACATCGGTTCATTACGTTTTTTCCGGTTGAGGGCAAACTGAGGGTAATATTGGACTTTCTGTCACATGGCCCCCCCCCGGATGAAGAGACTTTAGACCATTTACTGGAAATGATCAACATACTTCCCCTATATGCTAAAGAAACCAACATATTGTACTTAGGCATATACTTCAGACCTCGTGATAAGGACGATCTCCGGTTGACTCAGGCTAGACATTTGATGATTGACCGCATCGTGGAAGAGATAAACGAATTCCCCAATTTGACGAAATTTAGAGCATTTCTATGTGTTTATCGGTTTCACTGGGATCAGGTTGCCGATCTCGCGTCCGCTCTCTACGGGATTCATCCTCTGCCTTCTCGTCGCCATTTCAATGTTGGGGAATGTGAGCTTGCTGTTATGGAATATCAAACCCAAGGTAGATGGATCTTGCCAGGTTCTTCTCTCGATAGATGTCTTCGATCGAGATTTCACCACTGATACTCGACCAAGACACTAACATAAGAGGGAGAATGGCTGGGTACTTTGGACAAAGAAAGCAATGTTGGAAGATGATGTTACTCAGAAGTTGATAGTATGGCCGAACTTGCGGTTGCGCGATGCCAGTATGAGCTATGGCTTTCTTGGATGCGTCTTTGGGAAGGGCAATGTTCGACTTATGGATGCCTCATACGAACTACATATACACATGGGTCGGGATGGAATGGGCTTGTTAGGAAGGAGTTACTTTGCCAACAGGGAAATTTCTGAATATCGCAGAATCATCGTGGATACATGGGAAAGAGGGTTCGCTCCACAGAACGGGAAATTATCAGAACCAAAATTAATGATAATTTCCATAAATATTCCACTCCTTCTTTGTTACTTATAGTGCAATATTCATGATAAACAGTATTTCCATTCTTAATTCTTAATTCTTGATATTTATATATGTTGAACATGATTTATATTCAATAGCTAGCTAGACTAGATAGTCCGAGACTATTATATATTCTCTGGCCTCCGTATACCTCACCCCTTCGCTATCACAATGATGAACGTATTTCACATAAGTCATAATCAAGATTTCATGATGTTGTATTCAACATCTATGCTCGTTAGCCATATTCCTTGATTTTTTCTCCCAATGTGCTCAGACCGTTAAGTACGATACATAGAACCTAACCTAGTACTATGCGGATAGTATCACCAAAAGTGATACCAACAGGAAGTTATCTACGTGATCACAGTTTCGTATCATGAATATACACAATGTATTTCATGGGATTTAAGCTACATGTATGATGCGGGTTCGATTTTCACGGAGTGTGACTTTTATTGTGACAGTGCTGTATATGATTCATGGGAATATTTTGGGGCAGTGGGAGGCTTTGGTAAATTGAGGGAAGAAAGAAGGTCTTGAATGTCTAAATCATGGAATTCGACCCCCAGGCCTTCTGCATCGACTGGAGATTGAGACGAGGCTGCAGATCTTTCAAGACGTATAGGCAATTTGGTCATAAGAAAGGCACGAATTTGGAATGGATTGGTTTTCAGGAAGGGGCGTTTTGGAAATGATGGACGGGCACCTTCTAGATGCAGAGGAAAAACTGATAAGATGAAATGGTCAATTTTTCATAATACGACACCAAATAGAAGAATGCAATGGATTCTTTATTCAACCAAAGTGACCCTCTCTTTTCAACCTTCCTTGTCTGCAATATATACTACCAAATGCTCCACAGACTCGTAAAAATCTCGTGAGAATTTGATAAAAAGATATTCTCGGACTATTTTTCTGTGAACTCTAAATCATGGAACATAAGTCAAATAAGAGATTATATAGACTAAAAGAGATCAAGTGAAAGTCTAGGAGTATTCCATAAATTCATGTCTATACTGATGCACCCTTCTCTTCAATTCTGCAATACGATGAGACTAATAGCTTGAGTTTTAGATTGACTATCCGGTCTGACCTATGTACCTTCCTCCATAATCCAGTTCGGCGGGAAAGTGCGGTACATCAGTTTTTCTTAAACTTGGGTCGTTTTTTGGACCACCGTTTGGATCTTAGAGGCATGAATATTCTCAAGACTGCCGCTGCTTCTCTCAAACTACAACAAACTTATTCAGCACCAATTTTCGCTTCTATCCTATCATACAACTAAACATCGGTTCCACAAACATAATCATATGCATATCAAACATTCACAGCTTTTCTTATTGGATAAATCACATACTTTGGACACTTTCACAGTACCAACATGTTTAATAAACAAACTTCCAGGCCTACCAGGAATCCTCCAAACCAAGCTTCGAGTATCAACGTGGGTCATCAGCTTCTTGAATATAACGCCGGCGAGAGGTTTTTGCGCATAACTTTGGACTTTATGAACGATATATCGCCAGGAGTCTTTGAAAGTTTAATCGAGACTTTACCAAATTACCGGAAGCGAGTGTCAAGGATCCACATCAGGGTGATTTTTAAATCTAGGGCCAAGGATGACCTCAATCATAACGACACTCGCCGTGAGATCCTCGAGGATGTCGTAGATCAACTAAACGAGTTCAACCATTTGGAAGAAGTTCGTTTCGTTCTAAACCTCGACTATCTCACCCTCAACCAGATCGAACCTGCAAGCGCGATCTATGGATTGAACTTCCAGTCTTGGACTTTTGATATCTTGACTGATGATGTGGAACATGTTCAGCATGATAGCGCAATTGATATATTACTGAGGGCTCAATTCGAGGGGAATACACTCGTTGGATTTGATAGAAGAAGCATGGGTTCCTCGAGTTCCGGGGGTCCCAGAGGTTATAGGTCAGACGAGGAATTCTGACTCTACTTTCAACACTGTCTTCGATAACTTATCCCGAAAACATTTGCTTGAACGTCTAAGCTTAGTTCCGGGGGTTTTGTGTATGTGATGAAATTGAGCTAGTCGGGGTGTGGACATTTTTGTCTTTTATCATACAGATCATTGTGCCGCGGCTGTCCAAAACTTCAAGAATGAGATTGCGACTAAAAAATTAGCGAGAATGTTTATAGGATGGTTATTGGTACTAGGGGCAGAATTCTCTCGAGCGAACATTAGTATGGTCATGCTGTTGAGCTTATAGCGAGGTGAGGATCATTATTATAGTCAGGAATGATGGTTCTTAGGCATCAGTTTCATAGCATAAATTCATGATTATCTATATAGAAGCAAATTCTAGAAACACTGTGGAATATTGCATATGGCGCCGACGTAAACCCATGCAAAAAATGTACCTCTTCTATTCTTTGCAAAATACCTGTGTGGAACTGGAAAGTTCAATTAATTTTTATCGTCTACTTTCTATACACAGATATGGTAACTAATCATTCATTCGTTGAATGAGCTTCTGGTAGAACCATATCGAATTGGGAATATAGCAGCACACATGTGAACACCAAGAATTCCATCATGCAGCCTAATTTTCGTTGGTTGTGTAGGTATTTGCAGGTCCTGGAAATGAATTCTTCGACTGAGCCAATACTACTCGGCTTTCTCTCTCTTTCTCTCTCCAACTACCTCTCACCAAGAAAGTTCACCAGCATCTCACGTTAACTTCGTAAAAGGGTGTTGTTTTCAACGCAATCAATCGACAAACCAGGCACTTGCTCATCACGTCTAATTCTGGTGGAAAACAAGATGAGAGAATCGCAGGGACATTCTGTTTTTGACGTCACCCCGGTGAAAGGAGAGAGACAGGTAACGTGTTGCAGCAGGGACGAAGGAAATTGGCACGCTTTATATATCTACCGAGTAGATATAACGGTGCTACATTTAACTTTTTGGAATCCGAATCATTAAGTGGTAAAGAAATATCGAGGTTCTCTATAAACCTCATGCAAGTAATAGCCATGAGATCTCGTAGGCATTTATGTTCATCAATCGTGCCAACAATTCCATTTACTATGTCAGAATATCATCTAGTTAGGATTGAAAGCCCATAGAATACCCAGTGATGCTAAAATTCGAGACTGGAGAGTCACATCGAGATCACCTAGCTAGGTAAAAGCTTGTATTCAAGGGGAAAAGCCTAGGAAGATGAAGTGTATGCTCGTATAGCTCTTGCGCTCTTTTACGGGAATTCCCTATTAAGGTTATTCTAGAAGTAGAGCGAGAACACAAACATCAGTAGTTCTAGCTTCGTGGTGAACTCAACCTGACATCTCCTCTCAATTCGCAACGAACAATCGGAAATAATCTCGGAGTAGCTAGACCTAGGGTAATCCATGCACCACGAATAATATCAAAATAGCTGCAAAAATGATGTCAAAGACTTGTATTGTTTTGGAGTAACGCTAGCTGAACAAGACCTTAATAGTTGCATGCTAATAATAAAGAGAGCTGGAGATTGTACCAGCAAACGTGAGAACTCACACCATAAGGATGGAAAACATCCGTCTGTCGTATCCACGTAGCCTCCCATATCCTCTCTAGTCTGCTAGTTCCATGAAAATACCGAACACAGTGACCGAGTCATATCGATAATCACCTCTGGAGTATCAAGACTCATCGACCGATCTCTAGTCCCAATCATTATCCGGTATAACCTCAGGCGACTCGCAATTATGATCGCTTCCGTAATGATGACAGTGGCTCTCCAAAAAATATTCATCCTCAAGTTGTTCATACCACGGCGAATTCATCGGAAAACTGCCTTGGTACTGCCCATCTATGTAATACGTAAATCTACCACCGCGATTGAGGATCAGGCGGAAGGGAAGCGCGCATGCAAGCTGGCCGAGGTGATTTTCCTCCAGTCGGAATGTGACCTCGACTATAGAGAGATTTGTAAACTCGTCGTTGAAGATGTTGACAATGTCTCCGATTTCACGTCTGATTCTTGCGATGTTGTCAGAGTCGTCTTCTGGTGCTGGAAATGTAATGTTGAAGTATATTTTTCGGGCACTGGAGGCATAATTCGAAAGATGGGATTCAATATCGGAATTCTGGTAATCGAACTCAATTGTTAGGGCTCGATCATTGGTTTCAAATTTAAGCAGAGAACATGAGCTGTCCCTGTCGATGTTGCCCATGTGTTCACCATTGTGGCAATAGTTTTGACTGTTGTTGCTCATTGTGGTAGGAATCGTTCTTTTGTTCTTGCAAGAGAGTGTTTTCGGGCCGGAAATGCAGTTGTTCGTCGTAGGCATGAGACGGGAATCCGTCCTTGCTATATGCCCTTTAGTCTGATATAATTATTCTGTGTCTTAATAAATGTAAGTATCAAGAGTGTTCCTGGTCATTGCACAATATTGACATTCCGAAATATACTACGTTGCGAAATGAGCTAGTTGATAAGGAAATAGGAAAGAGTGAGGGTATTCGTAAGTGAGTCCAGTCCATTCACGTTGAACTTAGTTTATACAAAAATAATATATTCAATATCCTAAGTTTGTGTACAATAGACTAGTATATAGATAAAACTTTATTATCGGTCTTGTTTTTAATCTCATCGTCGCTCTTACTTTTGTTTTCAATCTTATTATTGCTTTTTTCTTTTGTTTACTTAATATAGAAATCATAATTAAAATTGATATAAAATAAATCAATAATATTGAAGCTTTTTGTTATAAACTTGAAAACATTGGCCGAATGATTTTGTGTCTGAAGAACTGAAAATGATGTCCTTCAAGATCTTATTTCAGTTATGGCTTCATATCAAAATGTTTTAGGTCTTGGCAAAGTATCTTCGTACGTTCTTCGGAAAGATTTGAGACTTGACTCTACAATAGCAGTGGTGCTCCCACACCGGGAATCCCATGGATTCCACCACTAAGTAGCAGGGAATGGACTCGAACTTTCATCCGATTCGAGTCAAAACTAAGAATTAAATAGGAGCTTAGGTGGAAATACCGGCGAAACTGGAGCCAGGCAGCCAGGAACTGGTCAACGCGATGACATCAATTAGTTACCTTCTAAATTGCACTACTTAGTACTCTCGGGGCCATAGGATTCTTCAAACTTTTCCAGAATATCCATGGAGCAATCGAGCAGTTAGCATTTGAAGACACAATGAATGAATATCACGTCTCATCTGTGGAAACTGGAACTAAAGCAGTCATTGAACGATATCACGAACTCCAAATCAGGTGCGAAGAACTTGCTGAAATTTTGTGTTGAACTTTTCCCAGCTACACATCCTTTCAATACCATTGCATCCAAAGAAATTATTTATACAGTTAACGGCACCATACGGAAGAACCTTGGACCTCCATCGTCTGCTCAGGAGTGCTGTAAACAAGTCCTCCAAATCAAAAGCCCAAGCCAAAATTCTAAACCAACTTCTTGCTTCAAAACCCAATGCAAGAAAGCCATTAAAAATCCTTTCCAAGAACACCGCGACCTCTTAAAGCCAGGTCTACCGGTACAGTAGTTCTCTTGCTTTTCCGTAGAAAAACTATTCACTGGACAAGTCCTCGATACAAGCCAACTACTTCCCACCATAGCGTGCAACTGATGTTGGAGTCTTAATTGTAAGACTCAAGCGAATTGACAAGAAAGAGTTGCCGCATTAAAGCATTGTCTCTGTCGTTGGTGTCAATGAAGTTCCAGCGACCATTGAAGTTGTACTTGAAAGTCCATTGTTGGTGGAGATCGAGAAATGGAGCAGCACAGCAGAGCTGGTCAGAGTTGTATGCTGCAAGTGTAAATACAACCTTGACGACCATCAAACTTTCGAATGTGTCGTTGATGATACCGACGATCTCACTGATTCTATTAAGTCTGCCGTCTTGACCAAGTGGAGCGTAGGAATCGCGTTTTTGTGGTTTAGGGCAATTCATTCTGAAGATTATTCTGTTGGTGATAGAGGCATAACGAGACCGAAGGGTGTTGGACAGCCAATTTTCGTTGTGACCAAAGCTGTAATCATAGTTGATTGTCAGAGTTTGATTGTTACGGTTATATCTTAGCATTTTGGAAGACGGTCTGCGTATGATATTTGTAAAGTTTCGATGTGATGGTAGGAGGTAAAGTTGTGATTTGCCCTGCTACTATGAAGGCATCGAGGACTTCGCAAATATTAAGTATATGGAGGTGAAACAGGTTTTGGGGATATTCCAGTCCCGAAAAAAAAAGAAAAAAAGGTGCAACATCACTATCACTACCCAATGAGACATTTTCCAGAAGGATCAAACTACCCTTGTCAGAGGAATAACTTTGCTTTGAAAATGTTTTGAAATTCATCAAAGGACCTAGCCTTGACCTGTGTTTAACAAAGGCTTGGCAAGAAACACCACAAAATTGTTGCCTTTTGCCTTGGCTGTAGTTTTGGGTTAAATAGGGGTAATGTGTCTATTATTTCTGAAATGATTCTTTAAGCAAGAGCTTAGTATGGAAAGTCTGGAAAGTGCTAGCAAGAGCTTGATGCAGATGAGTCAATTGATCGACTTTGCAAACTTGGCCAGAATGCTCTATTGCATTCTATTTTTGTCTGATGGCATTATGCCTCTGCTATGGACGAAATGCTTTGTCACTTCTGAGCACTGTGTGTTTATAAGTATTTCAAAATTTCACATTCTGGTATCATGTAGCTAATCAAAACGGCGCGTCGAATTTGAGGCGCAATATTTTCTCCTCAGTAATATCGGAGCATCCCGATTATCAGAGAAGTAGGTACTTTTCCGCAGAAAGATGACGAAGCGCAAGAATAAACTCAATCGAGCCAATCGTCGGAGGCGGGATACTTCGCATATTCAAATGCACGACGACTTAAGGATTGTGGAAGGAGCGTTTCTGGTCATAACCATCAACAACGATCGGCAAAAACAGACCGAAAGCACTGGTGACAAGTCTCTTTTAGCACGGCTCCCCGAATACTTGGAGCGTATGAGGAGAATTCGCATCGAGGTCATATGCCATTCTGCAGATCACAAAAGAGCCCGTGAAGATACCACCCGAACGACCAAACTTTTAACCAACTTGAAAAACATTTTGAATAGATTCGAAGATTTCGATATATTGGAAGTCACATTCCACATGCAGCAGCACAAACTTCATCAGCCCAATATTCCACAACTTCAGGCTGTACTCCCCCTCTATGATCTTAAATTCGAGAAATGGACGCTGCACTGCAACTTGGGATGGTCCAAATCGGGACGACCAATTATCACAGAAGTCAGGGAAAATTCCAGAATCGATAGGCAGATTCGTGAACATCCCTGGTTACGTGTCAAAAACAAGAGGTTAAAAGTCACACTCAACCATACTGAACTCAACCATGACATGACCTACGACGATGAAAACGAGGAAGTACAAGAATCATTCTTCAAAATTTTTCCCCTGTACTTGGAGAAAACGGAGCATCTCCTCATCGAAGTGATACCGTTAGGGCGCGAATATCTGCTGGTGGAGATGTTCCAGAAGCGCAAAGGGATCATTGACAAGCTGATTAAACTTATTAACGGATGTTATAATATTAAATTCGTCAAGGTAGTTTTTCAAATTCATAGGTGTGAGCTCAAGTACCTAGCGTTTGCGAGTTGTTTTCATGGCTTCAACTTTCATGAATGGAAGCTTGTTTTCCAACTCATCGAAGGCGAAATTGGCAAGACCATAGTGGACCGATCCATGGAGCTGGAAATCAAGAAACTCCATGAACGGGGTTTGAGTGCAGGCGATGTGATAGATCGTTTCTATTGTTTCTTTCACTTCATAGACCAAAAAGATCCTTCGAGCACGTTATCAACTTTTTCGGATCTTCCCCCAGAGATAGTTCTGAAAATTGTCAAGTATCTCTCCCCCAACTCCGCTGCTTGTTTAAGTACTTGTAATCAAGGCTGGAGAGAGCTGCTTGCCGGAAACTGAAAGGTCTAGCGTGGTGGTGACTGTAAAGTTTGCTTAGCATAGTTTCTAGCGCGAAGAAATATTATGCTTATCTTTATCTTCATCTTGTGATTTGAGCTTTATGGCAGTCATAGTGAAATTTGCTCCTTTCCAAGGGATACAGTGCATGTCGTGGTGGCATAGAGTCCTCCTCTGCATAAGGTGTATATAGTTATTATTTTAATTGCACGCCAGCTGAGTCTCGCTTAAGTCTATTGACCCACTAAAATCACACCTAGTGCATGATAAATAAGGATTGAACTTCAACATTCACATGTCAGATGCAGATTCCCCTCTCAAGGGAAAATAAAACAAATCAATGCGAATTACCAATAGCAATCCAGATTTGATCGAGCATATGTAAGATCGATACCCTTTTGAGTGTATGATTTACCTAAACTTCACAATTATTACTCTACAAAATCATAAATTCTGGTCTCAGCCGAAACCAACCATGAAAAAGCATGTGAGTGTGGAATCGCCGCTAGCGTCCATGATTGGTCGAATTCCTGCCGAGGCATCCTTAGTATATCTATCTATCGATTGATCTCTGACCCCAACATACCTTTTCCCTTCTTTCTTTTCATATAACTTAGCCTCTTTTCTCCTGTACTTCTCATCGCATTGACCAGCTTTCTTCATATAACACATTAGATACATTGCCAACATGTCAGCTGGTAAGCGCCCATCGCAACTAGAGGAATGCAAACGGGGCTGACAATGAATATAGCACAAAAACGACTTGGGCAGGTTTCCAGCCATCTGGCTGGCTCGCAGAGCTCTATCGCACCACAGGCCTCTATTACACCAATAGTAGGTGAAAGTGGTCGCGCGAAGCTTTTAGAAAAGCATCCGGATGATGTATGAGCAGCCATTCCCCTTAGAAAGCGTATCTTGAGTCCTTGCTAACATTCCCCATTCCAGGTCGTCGTAACAGCCTGTCTCCGTACCGCATTCACAAAGGGTGGCAAAGGAGGATTTAAAGATACAGCAGCAGCAGATCTACTAGTTGGTGCATTCAAATCTCTGATCGAACGATCGAAAATCGACCCTGCGCTGGTAGAAGATATAGCTGTTGGATCTGTACTTCCTCCTGGAGGTGGCGCTACGGAGTTCCGTGCCGCTGCTTTGGCTGCAGGATTCCCTGTATCTGCGGCGGTCAAGAGCTTGAACAGACAATGTTCATCTGGTTTACAAGCATGCGTAGATATCGCGAATGCCATAAAGAGCGGGATGATTGATGTTGGTGTTGGTGCAGGTGTCGAAAGCATGAGTTTACAATATGGGTATGGTATAT
Source organism: Sclerotinia glacialis (assembly GCA_002162575.1). Classification (NCBI taxonomy): domain Eukaryota; kingdom Fungi; phylum Ascomycota; class Leotiomycetes; order Helotiales; family Sclerotiniaceae; genus Sclerotinia; species Sclerotinia glacialis. The sequence continues at coordinate 55,849 of NGKH01000004.1, read as the reverse complement.
TCGCTTGTTATTTTGTGTGCGCAATTAAGCTAATGGTAAATTCACAGACCTGGCGCCGTAACAGAATTTTCGGAACTTCTCGAATCTCACCCAGAGTCCGCTAACTGCAAAGTGCCCATGGGCGTTCTCTCCGAGAAGATGGCTAAAAGCAAGGGTGTTTCCCGTTCTGTACAAGACTCGTTTGCAGCTTCATCATACCAAAAAGCACTTAAGGCCCAACAGGATGGTCTTTTTGACGAAGAAATTGCCCCTTTGACTGTCAAATGGGAGGACCCTAAAACCGGCGAAACAAAGGAAATAACTGTTGCCAAGGATGATGGTATCCGACCAGGTATCACAGCTGAGAGCTTAGGCAAGATTAAGCCTGCGTTCGCAAAGGATGGTAGTATTCATGCTGGAAATGCTTCCCAAATTTCAGATGGAGCTGCCGCAGTCCTTTTGATGAAGCGTTCCACAGCCGAAAAACTTGGTCAAACCATCCTTGGTAAATACGTCGCAGCATCTATTGCAGGTGTACCTCCCCTCCTTATGGGTATTGGTCCTTGGGCTGCTATTCCTAAGGTCTTTGAGAAAACAGGTATCAACAAGGATGATGTAGACATTTTCGAGATCAATGAAGCATTTGCAAGTCAGTGTGTTTGGTGCGCAAATGAGTTGGGACTTGATCAAAAGAAAATCAATCCAAAGGGTGGTGCGATTGCTTTTGGCCATCCTCTTGGATGCACCGGAGCAAGACAGGTCAGCACATTATTGTATGAATTGAGAAGGACAAAGCAAAAGGTTGGTGTGACTAGTATGTGTATTGGAACTGGTATGGGTATGGCTGCTGTTTGGGTCGCTGAGTAGAAGTTGGGGGTTACTTTCAAGGTAATAGGATTTGGTATATGGAACGGCAAATAACAGTCTTAGTCTTGGGAAAAGGTTCATGGCGAATGGTTGCATGTGTATACTAGCAAGGTATTAGAAGCCTATGCATAGAATGAACTTTATTTATACATCGACGCTTCCTTTATGTTGGCTCAAGCTTCTCCTTTCATATATATAATGGTAAGCACAAGTAATATTGGCCCTCTGCCCTTTAATAATAATAAAAAGTCTAGGTGGCTTTTATTGCATATCTCATAAATTTGCCCAGTTATTTGCTTCTGCCTAATATTTCGAAAATTCCACCATAGCTCTGCTCTGTATTCAAAACCCCGATCAAAACTTCAAACCCCCCGCACGTCTCTGCAAATTTGGAATACTCCCGAGACGAGATAGAAAACAAGTTGATCATTTTGAACAAACATAAATATGAGGGGTGATGTCATACTAGTGAATAGCTTCATTTTAGTTTTAGCCAAGTCCACTAGCTTAAAAGTTTTAATTTCTGTATAGCTAGCTTTAGGATACTAGGCTCTCCATTATGAAGTTATATATTGAGCCTTTCTCTTCAATACTGATACGAATCTTTTAAGTCACGCATAGGCTGAAGATAAGCGTATCTAATTAAGAATTCACTACGGTATATTTGTTTGGCTAACTGACGCTACCGCTAGTACGGGATCAAAGTTATCGACTATAGCCGTATAGAATTAAAACTAGTGCGATTTTACTTTCTAGTCTTTTTGTCTATAATGGTATCTTTCTTCAAGCCATCTAACTTATTTCCTTATACATCTATTCTCAAATCCATAAAAATCTACACAACTACCGTCAGACCCAATCTACGACTCCACATTCTAGACCCTTACCCGTCAAAATTCCTTAAAGAAGCGGAAAATTAGCATCACCTACCCTTCACAGAAGAACATTCATAGCAGATTGATCCATTATCACGACATGTCTTAGCCTTCGAGACATCTGATAAGAATCATCTCAAAATGATTGCCAGAAACCGAAGGAATGACGGCTACCCATCCGAACAATTTGTTAAAGTTCCGTTCATTCAGGTGTTTTTTATTATAGTGATAGTCACAGTGATCTTCTGTAATATAATACTCTACATAGAATCTCGCTGGCCAGAAGAGCACGAAAAAAACCACGACCGCAGGCCTGGCCATGGGCCCGACATTGAACAAGCCCAAGGTCGCAACCTTCATCTAGCAGCTGACAACAATGTGTCTCACGATATCAGATCAGCTCGTCAGCGTCGGGAAAATCGTTTAGCAGCCCGGCGAGGGGAGGCTCCGCCATTTCCGAATCTTGCTGACTTTGTTCCTCCTCCTCCTCCTCCTCCTCAAAGACAAGATGGCGACGCCGGGGCTGCAGAACCCATTCAAAACAATCCTCAACCACCAGTTCGCATGGTCCCTGATACTTCGCCATGGATTTTAGCGCTATCCCCGGACAATCGACCTACTCCTATCGGTCAAAGAGACGCACAGGATAAACCGACATGTCCGATTTGCACGGATGAACTTCCTGCTAGGATATACATTGCCGAGCCATGTAATCATCAATTTTGTGTGCCATGTTTAAAAGATTGGATGAATCATCTGAAGGAGTTGAGACCGCCGCAACCTGCTAGATGTCCAATTTGCACTAGAGAGATTAGAAGTATTGTGGGAAATAATACTGGTGGTATAAGACAACGTTTTTGGCGCTTTTGGGGACGACATTGATTTTTATCCGTGGAAATAATTTGTTATTGGGAAATAGAAGGGGATAACTTCTCATTTCGCAAGAGGAACGATTTTATGCACAACAGGGTACAGAACATAGCGATTAGGATTGATTTTACCGTTAGTACATATTATGATATTAGCATAGCGGAAGGGGTACTCTAAATAAAAGAGTTAGCTGTGAATTTATTTCTTACCAATGTAACTATCAAATACTCTTGACTTTGATGTATTACAACTGCTGTAAAATCTAAAACAAAATACATGCTATATATGGAATTACATTTCTGAATATCTTCACCCGTGACAAAACGGCCTTATGCTGAACCGCTACCAGCACACGGATTAATAATTGTGGGATAGACATTTTTTTCATTTCATTATCCTCTATGACTATTGCCCCTCCAAGCTGTGAAAAAGCTAGCTCTTGCATACATCCGTCCTACTCCTACACTAAATCACTTAGCTGTAGACTCTAAATACCGGTCGAAGTCATTTATTCTCTTCTTCGTTCCATCTTCTTTTATCTGAAGAACCTTAATCCTCCAAACTATGCGCTTTAACTTTTGCTAGAAACGAGAGCTAATCCACTGGCAAAGAATGACTCAACACTATAAATGACTCTAGAAAAGTCTATAATATTTATCTACGCAACCGCGTCGCTGTCGGAGCTTATATTCAATGATTATTTATGTCAAATTAAATAATGGAACTATTTGGTGCGGTTGATAGCTGTAGGGCAAATGATGCCTCTGTGTATTACATCCACATATCTCTTGAATAGTTTTAGTAATGGCGTATCCACTATATACAAAATTTTGATTAATACGTTAGGGGTTAGGGATTATTGATCGTGGAGTCAGAAGAAAGAAGTAGAAATGGATAAGATTTCTAAGTTTCCGTAAAGAGGAGTTACATAGACTAGCGCAATGTTTAATAGATACTAATCAAGAATATCTGAGTCTCGTATTTACTAACTGGAAGAAAATAATTTGTTATCATTTCTTATCCTATTTCGTACTGACTGTGATGGAGTGATGGAGCCGGGATTAAAATAAAACATGATTTCCATAATCCCATCAACCTCAAACCACGCCCGCACCCAACGATGAAGCCACAAGCCTTCCACGAACGGACCTTAAACCTCCACAAAGAATCCCTCCCACGACCCAGCGAGCAAGTTTAAATCCACAAACCCAACCAACATCACCAACATCATCAAAATGAAGCGTCCCCGCTTTCAAAGTCCCACCCCAGAAACCTCCCCACTCGATGCCCCAACTCCCCATTATTCCCAATCCTCGCGATGCCCACAAAACAAATCGGGCATTGAACCTCACGGCCAAGTTCCTCAACATGACTAACCCATTCATCCAAACACGGTGAACAAAACCAATGATTGCACGGTCTAGCAATCGACACTCTCGCCGGAAGTTTCTGAATGCAAATAGCGCAAATAGGTTTATCCTCGGCATTCCTCTGACCAAGCGGCTGCTGATGCGGGAAAAGGGCCAAAAGCCACGTTGGGGTATTGGGGGCGTTTTCGCGGGGAATAGCATCGCTGCTACGCTGTTCACTTATAAGTCGTCGGATATGAAGTTGGATTTCCTGTAAGGCGGCTTGCTCGAGATCTGGAAACGTTGGCGCGTGAAGAACTTGTTCGCCGGGCCAGGGAGCATCTTCATTGCGGATGAGTGCCCACAGATTATCTCGGAATCGTTGTGCTGAAACGGGGAGGTTGGGCGTTTCGTCGTATTGCAGAACGAGGTTGTATACGTGGGGAAGCGATACAGATACAGCTTGCGCTGTTCGTCTGATAGGAGGGATTGGTAAATCGTCTTCTCGTGGAGGGAAATGAATAACATCTGTAAAGGGTGGGGGCGCCTCTCTTTCGGCTGCTAGGTGAATTTCGGAAGGGGCGTTTCGTAGGTTAATACCATTTTCTGGTCGTTGATCATCCATTTTGTTTTGATCTCTTCTAAGATTCAGATATCAATAGTAGTGATAGTAGTTGATGATAAATTACGAAATGTCTTATGTTGTGATAACCAATGGATACAAGTTTTCATCCGAATTCTTGTTCCCTTTGATTATCTCGTTGACTTAATGACTTGAATGTGGGGTGGGTTGCATAATAGTATTGTGGTGAGCCAAATGTATGTAAAATGGAAAGCTCTCATGAAATAGATGTATTATACAGCCAGGGTTGATCCATACTTTACGGCATTTTTGCTGTAATAATCATATATAAGATGTGTTTCTGAGCCTGAGCACTATTGTACTTGAATCCACCGTATCTAATCGATTAAATAACTTCGCCGTAACAGACTATCAAAATTAGTCATGACTATCTCAACCCTCCTAATTAAGTCTATCAAACTTAAAAAAAGAAAGCAAATCGATTCCATAGCGTAACTTGGTAATCTTGATATTACGCTCGCTAAAAGAGAATTTGACACTAGGGGACTTCACTTAGGTGCAGATCTATCTTGCTACTTTACAAATCACAAGACATGAAAATATATTTTCATCTAGATTCTAAAGAACTGGCCTTGTTAAAATCGTACCCCTTGGTTACTGCTCCTAGTGAAAAAAAACGCTACTTCGGGTTGATTTTTTTGATATTTCCGTATCCAAAATGTCAGTTTATGTTCCATCTTAAAGCTGCTGCTAAGACTTTACTATAATGCAGGGTAACTGATTCCACTAAATTACTTCCATTCTCGATTACAATACTGCCGAATAATAAATTAGCAAAACCGATTGCTGTAGACAGATTCACATAATAAAAGACTCGCGTACGATACAGCCATACACCGTGCGATTTTATACAATATCTAAGAGCTTTACTCACCAAGAGATCCAAAAGACAAACAACATTTCTCATACACTACGAGTTACCTTAAGTTACTCAACTCAAACAGTCATTAGGTTTTCTCCCCGTAATCCCCTACGATTTTCGGATTCTCATTTATTTACGAATCCGAATCAGACAGACCATCACACGTCGTTTAGTCAAGTGGAGAGTATTAGCCAAGTACGTCGACCAAATGGCTTTTAACGCAGCAGGGCCTCCCAACGTCCCAACAAATAAAAACCAGCCGATGCGATGGCAAGTATCCATGAGAGACCGTTTTGGAGAGTTTGATCAGAACACCCCAAATCAAACAAATCCCAGTAACCCTCCCAGTGGGCGCCCTCAGGAATACAGTGCCCAGATGCATCGGCCGATACTATTCACGGCGGACGATATCGGTGCATATGATCGGGATTTATTAAATCAAATGGCTTCAAGTGACCCTCCTACCTCGTTTATCCAAAGAAACAGTAGTCACTTGAATGCGATGGCACAATCCACGGCCAGGGAAATCTCGGGGGTTCATCACTTTTACTTCAATCAAATGGCTCCTAGTCCCAGTCTCAGTCCGCCTTTGCTATCTGCGACCAGAAATATTGAAGGGTATAATTGGGGATCCTCAAATCAAATGGCTCCTAAATTTCTTCCCTTAGAACATATGCATGACCCAAGAAGTATCAATGAGTTGCCTTCCGGCGCCCCAAGTGGTCCAAAAAATAGTGACCATTCGCGCCCGCTACCATCCTTGAGCAGCAGCAAGGAGAGAAGTCTCAATCCATTCTCCGCTCTCAGCAGCGAAAAAGCACGAAAAAGTCCTGAATCAAACACAGCATACAAGCCCGAGCCATCCACCACCACCACTCCCCACGACTGCAGTATCTGTCTCTCTCCCATTCCTGGTCCCCCAAATATAGCACTTGTGGATCCATGCAATCACGAATTCTGCCTTGAATGTATCCGGTACTGGATAAAGACTCAAAAAAGACGAATACGTGTAAAGCGAATAACCTGTCCACTTTGCAGGGGGTATATTCAACGCGTTATCGACATGGATGGAAAGATTGTAAAAAAAATAAGAAATAAGAAGGCAGGACATACAAGTAATCAGATCGAGGAAGCACGGGGAACATTGGATAGAGTGGGTCTTGCGAGAAGAATAAGAAGTCAGATTGTGGAAGGACTGGGTAGATGGGTTGGTGCAGGTACGAGTCATCCAATAATGGAGAATGACCCGCCGAGTAATGGGACGTTGAATTGGTGGACTTGAGGCATAGATTGCGCTGGTGATGGAATGTGAAGGAAGAGAGGAATTTGCTAAGGTCAGATGGATATCGAGTTGGGATATGTAGCGCAAACGCGTTGAACTCAGGATATCGTGGGAGCAACTCTTTGAGTACAAATTTAGCATCATACTTGCAGCTAAGAATGATTCGGCGTTTCAGTCGGTCATTTGAAGATGAAAAGAGTTACTACTCGTAAACCTCTGAGATTGTGAAAGACCCAAAATATACTCGTGTTATAATGAAATAAAATAATTGACCTCATAAACATTGTTCCTACAATTTTGCATCATATTTTTCCTTCTCAGGAAACTTGTAAACACCAAACAAATGACCAGCCAGACTCTTGATCAATTTGGTGTCAACAAACAAACTCACATGTCTCATGAAAATATCAACCGGTCAATCAACTTTCATGACATCTTTTGGTCCCTCGTATTTTTGTATTTTTGTTAAAGAATGCTCCATCAAAAACGCTTGTTTCCTCATTATTTATCCGGCTACGCTACTGTCGACAGGCTATGAAGTGCTTGCGGGCTGAGCTTCTTCGCCAGAAAACATCTTCCACAAGAGATGCTGGCGGGGGTCCTATGAGGTATGCCCCAGAAGTCATTATGATGTCTGATCTTGACATACGGTATCGAGCGCAAGTGACCAGAGGTTGACCCAATGACTTGTAGCTGCTAGGAGCTTGCAGCACGATTTAGAGTGTGGAGGAGGGCGTGGATTGGGACTGAAAAGAACACTTTGATGGTTTCGCAGAATGGAGTAACATCAGAAGGAAAGAAAGGATGTGTGTCGGAGTATATAAAGTGTGAATTGAAGAGATGTTGTGATGTTCATAGTTGGAGGAGGGAGAAGGACGACCTCGGCACACTTCGCTGTCAATGTTTCTCCGGTGGGGTTCGGAACGGCGTCTAGTTTGACCACTTCCCCTTGAGCTTGACGTCTTTTGATCTTTTGATCTTTCGATATTTCGATATTTCGATTATGTTACTATAACCGGCTGTAGTACCCATAACTACCGTCTCTTTTAATTTTCATCTGCCCCTCTATCTACCGACAGACCTGCTGCGACCTCGAATGATTCCTGGTGGAAATTGGTTCGGTACGTACCGGATTTGCCTGAGATAACTCGTGCGCTAGAACATGAACCACTTCCACTCGTCGTATTCGAGAAAAGCATATTAAGATTTCCCAAGAAATTAGTCCCCAAAATATTTGGATGAACGACTCGAAACTTCAAAAGAAGTATATCCATTCAGGCCATAAGGTTAAAATTGAACAGTGAAATTAGCCGGTTAGGGATCTATCCCAGAATGCAAAAAGCCTAATTGGTAACTAGATGGCAGCATTTTGTTGGAGCTTTGAAATCTACTTTGGTGACAAGGACAGCTCTGTGAGACGCCTACCCTACATGCAATAGCTTTATTATTATAAGGGAGATTTGCGGCCAACTCAAAATTATGGGCCATATCCATCATGCAATCCTTGTGCCATGAGAAAGTGCCCACCGGACCCTCCGTTCGTTTTGGAATTTCAATTTGCAACTGAATTTCTATCGACGACGAGCATGCAATTTGAAATGTCTCGCGGTTGTTTGAAAATTGGTCCTATGCAGGTATTCAGGGCCTCTGTTCTGAGCGATGGACTGATCACATATCCACAGACATTTCGGAAAACGAACGATGCCCACTCTACCAAAGGTCCACCCCAGCAGCCCAGCAGTCCAACAGTCCAGCAGCCCAGCAGTCCAACAGTCCACCAGTCCACCAGTCCTTGATTCTGGAGCATAAATTTGCAGGATGTTCGAAACGACGATGAGCATAACAATATGAGGAATCTTAATAATAGGTATTGGTCCCGGCATATTGGTATCCAATCCAATACCAGTGAACAAGACCAGACGCAAAGGATACCTATTAATACTGTATTAACGCCAGGCGCAAAGAATAACCGTTATTACTATATTACCACCAGGCGCAAATGAATAACCATTAATACTCCATTACCGCCATGCATGAAGTACTCCTCCGTATGATGCAATTCTTTAAATGTGCTAAAAGTAACCTTGGGTACATTTCCATTGAAGCAGCCCAAAATATATGGGGGTTTCTAATTTCGGAGTTACTATGGATATATGGCTTGGTCTCTGCTTGTTTGCCCATTTTAGTCAAATTACAATTTATAACTCTTAATTTATTCCATCAGCTAGCTCATCAACGGCGCCCGTTGCGCGACTGATAAAGAGATAAAGGAGAATTTCCGTGAGACGGGGGTTATCAGACTTTTATGCACCAATCAGAATGTAAGATGAAAGGGTAATTGGGTCACTCATTTCTCCTTGACATATATTATAATTCTTGCCTTTTGAAATAAATAAATATATATAAGATTAAGAATATTTCCTCCTCGGAATAATCGTTTCAATAGCAAACCTTGAATGCAAGTATATTGAAATTCAGTCCTTTCTCCAGAATCTCTTCAATTATGCGTTCCTTTGCCACCTTTTCCCTAGCAGCTTCTTTGCTAGGAAGCGTCTCTGCCAGCCCTACTTTACTAGGAAGTTTACTAAACCTTCCAAATTCATTCAACCGCACCGTTGCTCCATGTGATGCAATTGTCGTCGATCAGACTGGCCAAATCGACGGTTCATACACCACAGTCCAAGCCGGTATTGACGCATTAGACGCCAACACGACCGACAATCAATACCTTTTCATAGCTCCCGGTACCTACTTCGAGCAAGTTTACCTCCCACCACTCGTATCAAACCTTACCATCCAAGGTTTTACCGAAGATGCTCGTGATTACCATGGTAACCAAGCAACCATCACCTACAACCTTGCCCTCATCAACACCACCTCGGATGATTTAACCGCCACCTTCCGCGCCCACAACACCAATACCAAAGTATACAACCTCATCATCGAGAACACCTTCGGCCACATCAACAGCAATGGTCAAAATCTTGCTCTCTCTTCCTACGCCACCAACGTCGGTTTTTACGCAACTCAATTCTGGGGATACCAAGACACGGTGCTCGCCGAAGCCGGCTTTCAACTCTACTCCAAATGTCTCATCGTAGGAGCCATTGATTTCATCTTTGGTGAGAAAGCACTGGCCTGGTTCGAAAAGAATGATATCCGTACCATTGGCAAAGGATCCATTACCGCCTCTGGACGTAGTTCCGACGCGGTTAATTCTTGGTATGTGATCAATAATTCGAACATTGCCAACCTCAATGACACCCTCACCCCATACATCAACTACCTCGGAAGACCATGGAGAGATTTCGCCAGAGTTATCTTCCAGAACAGTTACTTGGGAAATAACATTGCGCCAGCCGGTTGGCAAGTGTGGAGTACTTCGACCCCCCAAACTGATAATGTTACTTTTGTAGAGTGAGTTTTCTCTTCTTTTTCTTTTTCTTCTTCTTTCCTTTCCCATTTGGGGAAGAGTCGCTAACAACTTTTCTAGATTTAACAACTGGGGTCCAGGAAGCCAATGGATGGGAGGACTACCAAGAGCTGATTTCAGCTCTCAGGTGAATGGTGCCATTGATATCACTACAGTTTTGGGTTCTACCTACTACAGTGAGTTTTACTATGATGCTACCTACATGGTGTAATCAGCAGGTATGAGTTACATCGAGGCTGGATCAAGTGCTACTACTTTTATATTTTTGTAATTAATTCTTATGGTGGAAAATCTGGGGGAAAAAAGGATTGATATATATAATTGTACATTTAGCGAGAGGACAAAAGTTTAAAAAATAGATTTATTTTGTTGCTTCTAAACATTTATTTTTGATGAATATGCGTGTGTAACGGTTGTCATAAGATGATCTTTTAACTATTAAATTTAAATCATAAAATAATATCATCCCTCTCATTCACCCAAATATCAAAGAAATATCCCCCAAACCACCTCCTCCAACTTCCCACCACCAAACGAACTTCTAATCTCAACCCGCACTGTAACTTGGGTAGAGATTCCATCGACACCTCAATAATATGAAGCTCTTTTCCACACTCTGCTTCCTGCGCAAATGCCTCGCCAATCTCGTGTAAATTCCAGCTATACATTGGTTTCATCGCATCCTCCATCCTTATTGGGACTCATTTGATTTCTACGAGTCTACCGAAGTGAATATAAGCTTTGGAGCTTTGAATATATCAAAGCGATGACTTGCATAGATTAGATTGTTCAATCGTCCAATGTATTCAACTACTCTTTGAGTTTTTCTAGTGCGACATATTACAGGCTACAATCAAAACCAAGTTCTCATAAATTGATCTGCGTGAACTATATTATATGCGACTATTTAACTCTTTATGATGTCCTTTTCGGCCAATTTTTTTGACACATATTATCATAATGATAGAGTAGAGGTAACCCTATTAAGGCCTGTTTGGATGACAGAGCTCAAGATGCAGAAGCCACAGCAAAAGGACATGTGCTTGCAAATCCCACAACTGACTGTACATAAGGTAGGTGTATGCTTGCCTTGAGCTTAAACGCAGCTTTTGTAATTGCTGCTTAACTCTAAGAAATCGAGATTCGAAGTCTAAAACTTATTTTATTAGGGTTCATTTAAAGAATAATGGATTTTACTAATCATGTTACCCGATAGCTAAAATGGTAAGATAATATCACCGCTCAGAACCTTTCCTGCATCTTCATCTCTCTCACCCTTTGCAACGCGTGCTACACGATCTCCTCCATCTGCCGGTAATGCAGCACCTCTCGCCTTCAAAGACTCCGCGTTTCCCGTGAAGTTCGTTGCACAGAGTCCTGGATCCACGCCACACACAAAGTACCCCTCTGGTTTCAACCGCGCATAATACATGACCATCATCATATTCAAAGCCGCCTTGCTAGTGCGGTATTCCATCCCTTGAGGATTATAGTAGGGCGATGATGGATTCGCGGCATGTTGAATAGAGCCCATGCTCGAAGTAACGAAAATAATTCTTGGTGGCGTATGAGTAGCTTTGCTAAGTAAACCCAAGAAGGCCTCAGTAACACTCAACGTGCCTACTATGTTGACGTCCAAAACCTCTCGCAATGATTCTCGTGTTGGTAGACTCTTTAATGAAATGATGCCGGCGTTGTTGATCAAGATGTCGAGTTTTCCAAACTCGCCCGTGAGACGAGTAGCTGCTGCATCAACCGATTGATCATCTGTTACATCGAGTTGAGTTGCCGAGACGCTTCCCTTGATATCAGGGAAAGACTGTAGTTCTTTTACGGCTGCTTCACCCTTGGTGCGGTCGCGACATCCAAGGATAACATGGTATTCTGGACTGGTAAGAAGCAGATTTTTGGCCGTCTCGAATCCGATGCCCTGGTTTCCTCCTTTAATACATGATTAGAATCTTTTGCACAAGTAGACAAAAACTATGATTACAAGAAATAATACATACCTGTAATAAGAACCAATTTCTGTGCTGAAATCATCTTTGTAGTCTTGCGTATCGAACAAAATGATCCGTAATTCCTGGGGATGTAATAATCATTCATTATATAAGTTTAAATTTACTACACATACGGAGTTAAACGGATTTATTCAACGGGCTTAAAAGACGGATTTAGAGACAAAATATTGAAAATCTGGGGTAACGTATATCTGGGGTAACCCGATTATCCTTTTAGGGTGATAAGCAACTTGGGACCGGTCTGGGACCAGACTCGCACCCCTGACAATGAAAATGTAACATGCCAATCAAATATCAATAGACGCAGCATATTTACAAATAGTTGGTTAAGATTGCTTTTATTGGGGAAGCTTGACTTCACGATCACCAACCACGAAGTGAATCAAAGAAGCATACTCCGTAGAAACGGCTGAACATATGGGCCAGCTGAATGATGCTTAAGCCTAGTGTTAGGGTGAGTACAAGCTTTTGAACCCTGAATGCATCAAGCCCGTGACTTGAATAGGTTAGATCGTCCAGCTGGCCTGTGAGTTCTTCTACAATTAATGTGACCAAAAGAGTGTGTATAACCAGCAATTATATTTAGCTTAGAAAATTAATATAGTGAATTTAATCTAGAAAGTATTTTCTGCTGTTTTAAGAATAAGGAAAGAAAAGAGATCTAAGAAGATCGCTGACTATTATATATGAAAGCTGATGCTTAAGGAATCACCTAAGGAACCGGTTGAGCCCGTGACAAAAGATGTGCATCCTCAACTCCAAATACCTAGTGATAGGCCCCTTTATATCGCCAATCTACTCTCCATATTCATGGTCTGTCCTGCTTAAACACATTTATATCCTGATAATACATCGTCTGCTAATTTCTCTGCAATTGCATACACGGTTGCAATTGGTGCTCCCGAAGGAGGAAGGAGTGGCCAAGTGCTAATGTCGACGATACGGAGTCCAGATATGCCACCCATAACGCATCCGTGGGAATCAACTACGGCGGATGTGTCATTAGTGAGACCCATTTTACCTAAATTCAAAGTCAGTCAAAAATGTGCAATCGAATATTTGCGTATCAAAGACAAATGATTCAGGATACATATTTGTTATCATCCGCGATCCCACAATGTTTTTTAAGGATAAGAGTAACGAGGACGAATTGAAACCAGAGAGAAGGATCAACGTACAAGTTCCCGCGGCATGGTGGCTTGGACTTGCCGCTGTCTTGATCCAATCGAGTATTTCCTCATCAGTCTGAACGTTTGGTCCTGGAATAAGTTCTGCCCCTGCCAAGACGCCAGTCGCATTAGCGAAAAGACGAGCCCGTCGTAAACCTTGACTATAGGTTTGTGAAGTAAGTATTAATTCTACCAGTAGGATTGAAAGACACGCATTTATACTTACATCCCTAGTTGCTGGTCAGACAATGTATCAAACCAATTAACGTCCACCAAAGGGCGATCAGCCGTGTCAGAAGAGTTAATCGAAACGAAGCCCATTGAAGTTGACTTCAAGATGACTATTCCAACACTGATAAAGTCGCCTGTTGTGTTAACAGCTGGTCCTGCTGTGTTAAAGATGACTTGTAAGTCAGGCCAGTCAGGAGCAAACATGGCCGAGAGCGCGCTACGTGTGGTATCATCGACAGTGGTACTGTTAGGCATTATTTCCCAGACTAACGGTATTCATTGTATTAGTGGTGAATAGATATGGCTTCAAAAAGGAATTAGGATGAGGACTCAATCAGACTCACGGATATAATTACTAGCAAAGGCAGTTAAGGGACCAGATTGACTGTTTTTAAATTCATTTTGTGCTTCCAAGGCGTATGTTTCGTTGTTCCAAAGACGATGTTGGCTAACAGCATTGACAGGATAGAGTGTACCATAGCCAGCATTGTCCTAAAACTGTCAGTATATTTGTTCTTAAAAGATGAGATTGATATGCGGAAATCCTGAAAGAGTCACTCAATGCAAACTTTACATACCAACATATTTTGTCCAACACCGGGAAGAGCGCTAACAACCGGAATATCAAGCTTCTGTAAAGTTTCTTCCGGGCCTACACCAGAAACCATGAGCAACTGCGGGCTGTGAAACTATAAAATCATTAGAAAACTTCCGTAGAAAGGTCATTATAGACTGAAAACATACTGGACCTGCCGCGAGAATAACCTCTTGTTTGGCCGAAAGAATATACTCCCACCCAGCTGTATTAACACGAACACCGGTTGCTTTCTTCCCATCGAACAAAATTTGCTTAGCAAGTGTATTTGGGTAGACTAACGGTCCTGAAGAGGTGGTTATGGCCGTATTTAGGAACGAGGTTTGGGCGGAGTCGCGAAGCTGTGACTCTTGCTGCAGTGTCGCTGGGAACTGAGAAAATCCCAGGAGCTCACCGTTCTGTATTTGTCCATTTTCTTGAAAGCCAAGACTTTCCAGTCCGCTTCGAATATATTCGGAAACTGGGACGTAATAGTTCCAGTACGAAACTTGCAGAGGTCCCCCTGTCGAGCTGAATCCTGATTCATTGTACAAAACAGGTGGTCCTCCACGAAGGCTCACATTTGCAGGACTGAATTGAACACTTTTCTTGAAGTAAGGAAGAAGTTCTTCAAACCTATAGCTACTGTCTCCAACTAGGTTGGCCCACATGTCATACGAGCTGGCCGTACCTCTGACAAAATTAAGTTAGTTGCCAACTCTATGGTATTGTAATTTATTGAGTTACTATTTAATCCATACCTTTGATAAGCCATGCCATTTCTAGCGGATCTATAATGTGCGTGTTAGAGATAGCTGGAGGGAGAGAGCAAGTAACTCACGAGCCTCCCAACGTTTTCCCTTGAGAGTAGAGTATTGAGCGTCCATCAAGTTGCTGCAAAGAACGATCCACAAAGTCAGCAATTAAATTTATGGTTTTTGGGCGATTTCCATGAATGGTCTTACCGACTGGTTTGTTGTGTATATTTTCCAATCAACAGTAGGCGGTGCATTCAGATAATTAGATTCGTAGGCTGGCACGGTTGAGATATTGCCAGCATCAACCTGATAGAAGCCACCAGCCTCAATAATAGCAACAGAGAAAGAACCGTTTGCAGATAATCGTGCAGCTGTAGTGAGCCCAGATGTGCCTCCTCCCACGATCTGATTTGTTTAGTTAGTAAAAACACGCTAGAAAGTAAAGTAGTTCTGCGGAACATAGATTGGAACTCACTACATAATCAAAGGTCTCATTCTGGCCTGCAAGCCCGAAAGAGCTACTGAAAATATTGGAGGTGGCTGCCACATTGGTTGTAGGTAAGAGATAGATCGCTAGAGCTGTCGCCGTGAATGTTGAGGTTCTCATGGTGAACAGTCAAGTAAATATTAACTGTGATATCAAATGTCACCAAGGCATGATTATAATCCTTTATATGCTGCTGATGGACTTGTTTCTACCTAGATTTTATGGTTTGCACACTAATATTGAAAGCAAATACGAGAGATTAGACAACGAACCGCCCCTAGCAGATTAACTGACTGACCGATTTTCAGCTTACTATACTTTCAGAGGGTAAGATCAAACAGGGGCCGGGTCGAATTTACGGGAGCGTCTAAAATAGTGGTGAATCGCCATGCCAATCAAAATGAATGAAACCCTGACATACCTGAATCAGGATATGATTGACGTCAGCTCAACATATTGTTAGGCAGTTTATGGAAGGTGTGACTCAAGACCTCTAGAATGTTAGAGGTGTATTGCGCAGGCTCCCAGTGATCGAGATCTTTTGGGAGGCAAAACATACCATCATCATTGCCGTGATAAATACGAAGGATGGGAAACTAAGGTAAATAGGGACAAATTAAGCGACGCAAATCATCATATGGAAGCTGAAGAAGTTTTTTGGATTGAAACATTGCTTCTTAGTAGCAGCGCAAAACAGATTGAATTACATTCAGAAATTCAAATAGCGTAGAACCATGAGAAAAATAAGCATTATGTAAAGACCTGCACTTCTACTATATGATTTTGTGTTAGCTGAATCACTTTAATGGGATTATTCCCTACCGAGAAGTCTGATCAGTAGTTGTATTGGGTTACTCGGCTTTGAAGGTCAAGTGGTAGGAATAAAACGTGAGGGTTTGGAATCTATAGATGGTTGAATTATGCAGCAAATTTCTAACAATAGATGGATAGATAAGAAGATTTCACGTGCCAAATGTACACCCCACTCAAAATGAAGCCCTGTAATTTCGAGTTATAAGCTATTAATGCCTGTATGTACATTTGACCTATGAACCCTTCTATCAAAGAGAGGGGCTAATGCTGGAGATGATATAAGAAGCTCGAATGTGTACACTTGCCTTAGCTTATTTTCGCATTTGTCGAGTCAACACTTTAGTCTTATAGTTTTGATCGATTCTGAAGGGCAGTTTGGTTAAGATCACAGATGTAGGATTCCATCTTGTTTTCGAATCCAGGTGTATTTTGTCCTGATTCTTGCTCGTAACAATGGCAGATTCGGCAGGATCATGGACTTTGGACGAGGATGAAAAATTAAGACGAAGAGTAGCTGAGCAGGGTATGTTCGCCATTGGACCAACTTTCATTACTCGACAGAAGCAAGCTCACGGTAACTATGTCTTTATTCTAATACGAAACTCATGTAGACCTTTCGAAACAAATAAACTGGTACCAAGTTGCTGCTACAATCGCCAATCGGAATAACAAAGATTGTCGGAAACGCTGGGTGTACTCGCTGGCTCCGTCAATCCATAAAGGGTCCTGGGATGCCGAAGAAGATCGGCTATTGCGAGAAGGGGTACAAATTTATGGAACAAAGTGAGTATCTAACAGCTGGTTATTTGTTGAAAAGGGACTTTCTCAGTGTTCCAATTTTCTACTGGTGTGATGTCCATATTTTAAACCTGGAATTCAATACTGACTGCCATAACGCCGCAAAGATGGGCGCAAGTTTCGCGTTTAATAGTGACGAGAAATCCCGACCGTTAGTCTTCCTTATTATTGAAGCATCAAATTTGATTTGAACTGGATACTAACCGTAAATACAGTCATCACGACGCTGGCACGAAATTTTGAAGCCAAATATCAACCGAGACCGCTGGTCACTCTTATAGGTACGACAATCATTATAAAAAGGTGCCTCGTGAATGTCTTTGCAGTTCAGTGATACCACGATACCATAATAGTCGAGAATATGGGAGTTGACTTCTTTCCATCAGGATGAGACGCTCAGACAAGCTGTGAGAGCTCATGGTCGCCGATGGATCGAGATTGTGGAGAGATATTTTCCTGAGCGGACACCAATCGGAGCTCGAAACAGGTAAGCATCTTGCGACCCTCAATACGACTCTTTCATGCTGATGTTAGTGTTTGGCAGATACGATCAACTTCGAAAACGTGAAATGAATCAACGATGTGCCTAGGAGTGGTATGCCGCTTATAATAGAAATTGTCACAGAGTAATAGTAACTTAATCGAATTCTCGAAACTTTTTATAAATAATGAAGCCTGTGTGATGGGTTGAGCAGATACCTACAGACCCGATTTCCATGTATGTCTGGGTGCTAGCTCATATCAAACTGTTGGAGCTCTGGTTGAAAACCAAAAGATGGCAGAAAAGATGGCGAATGGAGCAAGAATAACACGAACCAAGGTAGAATAAAATATTCTATACCACGAGGAGTTACAGAAGGTATTCCCCCTATGATAGAAAATCAAGAATCCCTAAATTTCCCTCTTTCACACGTTCCTGAAAAGACTTTTGAGTGAAGAGGATAATTACAGCCAGAAGAGGTGGTAAAATTTATCGCAAATTGAAGGCATAATTCTGTATATGTATAGGACTAAAATACAGAGGAAACCTCGCCCAATGAGTAAAGAACGTTTGGATTATGATTTTCCGGGCGTTTGCAATGTTCATCTACTTCCAAAGTTATAAAAACGAAAAGAAGCCCAGGCTAACCACAGGAGAGATGAACTACAATTTATCTGTTTTCGAGGACAGTGTAGACCTTCTGAACGTTCTTTGCACCCCATTCGTCACAAGTCTGGACCGGTTCTTTTTTCTGCTCTGCTGTCAAAGGAGGAATGATTGGACTTGTCAGTGGCACCATCAATGTTGAAAGCTTAGGTCGGCAGCATAGAAGTACACTGTATTTGTCTAAAGGCGCCTGATCTTTTGGTGATGTCACGACCCGGTGGAAGCCGGACTTTAACACTCCGTTGGTAAGAATGGCGAGGGCATCACCAAGGTTGACAATCACATGGCCGTCAACAGGCTTCACCCATCGCCATCCATCCTCGTTACCATTCTTGGCGGCATTCATATCAAATTTTGGGTCAAGAATTTGCAGTCCCCCTACCAATGTAAAAAGCATTGCAATGCTGACCGAGTCGCGATGTGGAGGAAAATTGACTTGGTTGGGGTTTTCAACAGCGGTCGTACCTGGATAACGAAGAATACGTAGGAAGTCGTTGGATGGGTCGGTTACATGGTGAAGAGATGTGAGTGCTCTAGGTGAAACTTGGAGCTTTTGCTCGAGAATTTTGTGGAGTATATTGCAAATCATATTCCCTTGTCTGAGAAGATTCTCAAACAGCTCCTTATACTTAGATAGCCATGCCGGTAATTGAAATCCGGATTTTTCGTCAACAAGAAGTTCATATAGAGGAATCTAGTTTGAAAAATCTTAGTGAAATCCTACTAGAGGCTGTTAATTGAGATCTAATTACTCACGTTGAAGGCTTCGCTGAATTTTGGTTGACCATTTTTATCAACACTTGGACATTTATATCTATCAATTTTCACAAGTCAACAAAATCACAATCTTGTCAAAGAAGAAAATGGTGAAAAAAAAAAGATGCAAAGACTCACCCCAAGTCAAAAACTCCGATTCTTTCTCTGGCCTTGTAAGCCAATTTCTCTTCCATCGAAACATGTGGAAGTGTCTCTTGCCCCGCATGATAAGCCTCACAATAATGCTGCCACATCTTTTTGCCTGTAGGGTGATCGGATAGGTCGAGATAGAAGAATCCTACATTGATACAGATGTCAAAGATTTTCTGAGCTTCGGTCTCGTCATTTTCGAGGAGTCTTTTCAACGAAACTCGAGGAAGATCTATGCAAGGAAGGCCTTCGGGAAATGGCACGGAGGAATAATCGTCTCGTACAGAGTATTTCATATTAAGAACTCTTCAATAAATCAAACGAACTCGCAAGTGATGAGGCCTGTTCAGAGCACAGAGTGAGAGAAAGAGTGTGAAGGGATCCAAAAACCTATAGATATACGATAAACTCCTAGGAATTTAGAATAACTGCTGCTAGTCTAGTCTGATGAGAGTACTTCAAATAGCTTTCATCACTATATTGTTAGCAATAAGCATAGGGATCACATGGAATAAAGCTGGTCCTGGTGCGGTCCCGGTCTGTATGGACTTAGCGTGACGGGAACTAAGGATTATATACAATAAAATTGATCCTATTACAATCCTGGCCTAAACTAATAAGAATTAAGGATTATATTAAATGAAGTTGATCCTAATGTAATCCCGGTCTATATAAACTTAGTATGATAGGAAGTAAGGATTATACGGAATAAAGCTGGTCCTGATGCGGTCCCGGTCTGTATGGACTTAGCGTGACGGGAACTAAGGATTACACGGAATGGAGCTGGTCCCGGTGCGGTCCCGGTGCGGTCCCAGCGTGGATGGACTTAGTGTGATGGGAACTATCCGATTCTCATGGATTATCAGCTAGTACAAGGCGTATCCTGTGAGTGTCAGCTTATGCCATGCCGTGCCGACTAGCTTTGAGACCGAAAACCCGACGATTGATCGAGGAAACATCAAACCAGCAACCGACGATAACACGAGATAGATCTTCGTTGAACTAGAAAGCAGTAGTGCTTATCTTTTCTTTGCTAAGAATCATGGTGTGTAGGATGCCAAAGAGTGTGCATCTCGTTCAGAAGCAGAGAAGATAGGCACATAGTTATTGTCTGACATAAATCCGAATTCGAAAAATGGACTTGGTGTAGATGGAAACGGCACAGAATGACTACCTAAGTTCAGGTTCACATCAATATGGAAAGCAAGCTTATAGCTCGGTCGCATAGTTGTTCAGTTAGGAGAACTGATTGGATCGTCTTTCATGCATCGTTAAACGCGCTTCATGCAATATGCAAAGGCCGCACTTCATTCAGACCGCACTAACAGATGATAAGTAGATAGGATAAAACCAGATGATGCATGATTGTTTATCTATATAAGTAGATGTTGCAACGAAAGAAGTTCCTAATTAAAGAAGTTCTCAGTATAAGAATTCAAGTATTGTCAAACCGACTTTGTGGTTGATTGCTTGTATAATATTTCAACAATGGCAACATCTCCGATTGAAATTCTTCATAGTTCAATGCCTCCAGTCTTGAAAGCTCCAAATGATACCAACGGAGTGGCAGACTACAAGGCCAAGACCAACGGTTTCCATTCTGCTATAAATGGGGACATTAAATCATTCATTCATTCATCTACCAATGCGGAAACTTCCAATGGTGTTAAACGTGCACCTCGTGCAATTGCAATATGCGGGATGGCTATGCGACTTCCAGGAGGAATTAGAGATAGTGAAACTTTCTGGGATGTGCTAGTCAATGGGAAAGACACCAGGGGACCAATACCACCAGACAGGTACAATTCTGATGGATTTTCTGACAAGCTGGGCAAAAAAGGCGCTATCAAGACGAAGTTTGGATACTTCCTCGACGAAGATCTCACAGCTCTAGATACTTCATTCTTCACAATGAGCAAGAAGGAATTGGAGCGTACTGATCCCCAACAGCGCCAGATACTCGAGGTGACTCGGGAAGCTCTAGAGAATTCAGGAGAGATTGGATATCGTGGCAAGTCGATCGGTTGCTACGTTGGTAATTTCGCAGAGGATTGGCTTCAGATGAACGCCAAGGAATCGCAACATTCCGGTGGATACATAATGACTGGACATGGTATGACCAATCCCCCCCCCACAAGTTTGTCATGAAGTGAAAATCAGAGCTCGTAAGGAGATGTTTATACTGATAGATATACAGGTGATCTTATGCTCGCAAATCGTGTTTCATATGAGTATGACTTGAAGGGTCCAAGGTGCGTGGAAGGCTCGGCCACCGAGATTTATCATCAACTTTGCTAATATACATTTGCCATTAGTATGGTGATAAAAACAGGGTGTTCTGCTTCACTAGTCGGCTTGCACGAAGCTTGCAGAGCGCTACAAAATGGCGACTGCATAGGGGCAATCGTCGCTGGAGCAAATATGATCATGGGGCCTGCGACAACGGCAGCAATGACAGAGGAAGGTATCTTATCCCCTGAAGGATCTTGCAAAACCTTCGATGTGGCAGCTGATGGCTATGCACGTGGTGATGCCGTTACTGCTATATATATAAAGCTTTTAGATGACGCCATTCGAGACAATAACCCAGTTCGCGCAATTATCCGAAACACGGGGACAAATAGTGATGGAAAAAGTCAGGGCTTGATGACACCCAATCCAGAGAGCCAGGAATTTTTAATTCGTAAAGTCTATCGTGATGCGTTGCTCAATCCATCCGACACAGCATTTGTTGAGGTACAACGTCTCCCATCTCCGAGAATATTGGTGATGAAGTAGAAGCTGACAACTGCTTGTTATAACAGTGCCATGGAACTGGAACTTCAACTGGTGATCCGATCGAGGCTGGGGCGGTAGGAAATGTGTTCGGCGCCCGAGGAGTTTATATAGGTTCCGTTAGTACCAAACCCAAGCATCATCAAAGAAATTCCTACTAAATTTGATAGGTCAAACCTAACGTAGGACATTCTGAAGGTGCTTCTGGAATAACCAGTCTAATCAAAGCGGTTCTCGCCTTGGAGCATGGCATTATTCCTCCCAATATCAAATTCAACAACCCCAACCCAAAAAGTATGTACAAATCTAATCTTGTCGTGGCTTAAAGTAATTGAAAGTCATTTCAACCGCAAAACTATTGTGATTCTAAGACATTACAGTTCAATTCGAAGCGAACAAGCTTGTAGTACCAGTTAAAGCAATATCGTGGCCAAAAGATCGAGCGAGAAGAATCAGTATAAATTCTTTCGGTATTGGCGGTTCCAATGCTCATGTGAGTAGTCGAAATCCATTCAAAATTTGGGGATTTCCATCTTTGAATATCAGCTGTGTTATACGAAACCTTTGAAAGATTCCCACACTAATTACATACAGGTTGTGCTTGACGGGTCAATTGAGTCCTCAGTTAATAATCATTCCCACGTTCAAAACGGGAAGAATGACCACGGGGCATATATTGCCCTTCTCTCCGCAAACTCACAGGACTCGCTTCACAGAAATAGCGAAAGCCTCCAGGAGTACATATTACAACAGTCCGGTGACAGTTTAGACTTGGCATACACTTTAGCCCTCCACAGGGAGCATTTGCCATACCGTTGTTTCAAACTGATCGGCGATGATAACTCGATTATTGAAACATCAGCTATTGTCAAGGTTTCTACCACCATCCCGGAGATCATCATGGTATTTAGCGGGCAAGGAGCGCAATGGCCAGAAATGGGCAAAGATATTCTCTTGAAAGACACCGAGTTCCGCAAAGATATTGCAGAAATGGATCAGATTCTCCAATCTTTGATTCATCCTCCATCATGGACACTCGCTGGTAAGACTCGCTCCAGATCTCAAAGCTTCTTTTCCCCTTCCAAAACGAGAATGAAACCAGCTAATTCTTGTTTGTATTGCAATAGCGGAGCTCCAAGCTCCACCTAGCTCAAGTCAAATTCATCGAGCCGAATTGGCTCAACCTCTGTGCACTGCGGTGCAAATTGCACTTGTCCGAAAGCTCAATCGCAACGGAGTCCAGCCAGATGCCGTGGTTGGCCATTCTAGCGGGGAGATTGCGGCAGCATATGCAAGCGGAGCAATATCTCTGGCCGAAGCCATCATATCCGCTTACTATCGTGGCTTTGTGACCAAGGAACAGAAACGAATCGGCGGTATGGGAGCTGTTGGACTTGGGATTGAAGCTGCTTCCAAGTACCTCAAAGATGGTGTGATAATTGCCTGTGACAACAGCCCCAGTAGTGTGACCCTCTCAGGAGACGCCGATACACTTGATGAGGTGTTTGCGACCATCAGAGGATATAATCCTGATGTTCTTGCGAGACGACTGAAAGTCGATATGGCTTATCATTCTGGTGAGTCGTTTTTTCTTCTAGATCCATTATTCTTGGTTCAAATTTCTATCTCACACTTTAATCCCAATCATATGCTGAAAATAAATCAATAGATCACATGAAGCTTTTAGGCTCCAAGTACCACAAGTTACTGGTGGATGAATTACAAAAACAAGAACTGACACGTCAAAATCCCAAAATATCCTTCTTCTCTTCTGTAGTGGAAAAGGAGATCACGAATAGTGCAGAACTTAGCCCAGATTATTGGGTTGCCAATCTCACATCAATGGTTCGTTTCAACTCGGCAATTTCTCGACTACAGGCAGAAAGACCAAATAGTTTGTTCCTTGAAGTTGGCCCTCATTCGACACTCTCAGGCCCTTTGCGGCAGATTTCCGCGGTGGGTGGGTCTGAATGTCGATACGTCCCGACAATGCTTCGTGGTAAACCCTGTACCGACACCTTTCTTTCAGCACTGGGTCAGTTATATCAGAATGGCATTACTGTTGATTGGGATGCTGTAGTCACCACCGGAAAGGTACTCACGAACTTACCTCGATATGCATGGGATCATACAGGGTCATTTTGGTATGAGCCTCGTATATCCAAAGAGTGGCGTTTTCGCCAATTTGGGCACCATCGCCTTTTGGGCCTTCGGATACCCGAAAGCTCAAGTTTGGAACCGCTATGGAGGAACATGTTGACAATAGAAGATGAGCCATGGTTGGGAGACCACAGAATTCGATCCGACGTGGTATTTCCTTTTGCCGGCTACATTGCCATGGCCGGAGAGGCTGTAAGACAATTAACGGGTATCGAGGCAGGTTACAGGGTCAAACACGCGGTTGCTCAATCTGCACTTGTGATACATGAATCACAGTCCGTTGAAGTACTGACAAGCTTAAGATTGGTGAAATTGGGAGATTTGGCTGACTCAACTTGGTTCGAATTTCGGATCTCATCCTACAACGGCTCAACATGGGTTAAGCATTGCGACGGGCAAATTAAAGCATGTACAGAATTTTTGTTGCCATCCCGCCAGATTCAAAATGAGCTTTTACCTCGAAAGATTATTTCCTCACGATGGTACAAAGCTATGGATAAAATTGGAGTCGTCTATGGGCCCAATTTTCAAGCCTTACAAGATGTTATATCATCAACCAAAGAAAACTTGGCTGCGGCTAAAATTGTCCACGATGATCACAATGAAGATCCAGCGTTCCTTCTACATCCAGTAGCTATCGACAACTGCTTACAACTACTCTTGGTTGCATTAGCAAAGGGAATTGGTCGGGATTTCGGTGACCTCCGAATGCCCACAATAATTGAAGACTTATATATCTCTAAAGGCGCGGCGCAGATGGACGCTATAGCATGGAGCAAAGGCTTTGAAGACCTTGCAGTCGAGTGCATAGCTGATGGAAGATTAGCACTCCAGCTGAAGGGTCTCAAATTAACCCCCATGGACAATGACCGATTATCAAAAGCTGAATCACATGCAGCTGCACGACTAGAATGGCTACCCGATTTTGACATGATTGATCACGCACCACTGTTCACCCCACCACCTTCGGTCGCCCTGGAGACACGCATGCAAGAAGAGATGACACTGCTATGTATACTGGAGTCGGCTGAGATGATAAAAGGTGTCCAGCCTTGTCAAGAGCATTTTTCCAAGTTCCGTGACTGGTTAGACCTTGAAATAGACAGGGCCAAGCAAGGCACTTATCCACTGCTAGAGAAGGAAAGTATGCATTTCGTTGCACTCCCATCAACAACCCGCAAAAGCATGATCGAAGATAGGTACCAGAAGCTCCTTGGATTACAGAAGAGCTCAGTAGCTATTGGGATCAAGCGAATATATGACAATATGGAGGCAATCTTCTCTGGCAGTCGCGATACGCTTGATATTTTGATGCAGGATGATGTGCTGACGGAAATTTACAACGCCGTGAGCTTTGGAAAAGGTGACTTCTTTCGTCTGATGGCGCACACCCGACCCAATTTGCGCATTCTTGAGGTCGGTGCTGGGACTGGAGGAACTACCGAAATGATTTTGCGAAACTTGATCAGGCCTGGCGGTCACCCTCCATATTCTTTATACACCTTTACCGACATCTCAGCAGGTTTCTTTACACAAGCAAAGGAGCGATTTTCGTACGCACCGAATATGGACTATAAAGTATTTGATATCTCACAGTCGCCGGTAAACCAAGGGTTTGAAGCAGAAAGCTATGACGTTGTACTTGCTCCAAATGTCATCCACGCCACACCATCACTAAATGAAACACTTATGAATTTGCAGCTGCTGTTAAAACCTGGTGGATTGTTGGTGTTGACAGAACTATGTGCTGTTGTGCGAACTCCTAACTATATATTTGGCAACTTCTCCGGATGGTGGCTTGGTGAGGAAGACGGAAGACCCCAAGAACCATATGTTTCTGTTGAACGCTGGGACGAAGAGTTGAAGCGAACTGGCTTCTCAGGGGTTGATACAGCAGTTCGTGATGCAGAAGAACCGTACCATTACTGTGCAGCAATTGTTTCTCGAAAGCTGGGCCGAGAAGAGGGAGCATCAGATATTGGCGACGTCTGTCCAGTGACTATTATTTGTGAAGATTCACAGCAAGAACTTTGTCAACATTTACTCGAAGATATTCAATCCCCCGGAATGACAGGCTCTATATGTCAACTAGGGGAGCAACCACCAGCAGACCAAGATCTCATCATTTTGGTCGATTTAGCAAAGCCTTTCTTCGAATGCGTTACGGAAGGTCGATTCTCTGCCTTCCAAGCCATATTGAGTAATCACAAAAGTGGCCGCATCCTTTGGGTGACGAATTTATCCCAAGTAAAGTCGAAAAACCCCAGGTCAGCGCAAGTTATCGGCATAGCACGTTCAATCCGAGCCGAGTCCGCAATACCGTTTTATACATTGGAAATTGATAGCAATGAACCGAACTTTTCAAGCTTGGTGAAGCAGGTTTTAGACAAAATTCGCCGTTGCAAGGATACGGAAATGCTTGCACCAGACAAGGAGTATGTTGTTGATGAGGGTGTTGTCAAGATCGGTCGCTACCAGACCTTTTCTGTTGACCAGGACAGACTTGCGAAGCCAGGTAGTATTGGAAGCTTGGTAGTCAAAAGTCTTGAAATTGCCCTACCAGGATCTTTGGATTCACTGTCGTGGACACAAGAACTCGGGTCTGAGATTATGGAGTCTGAAAAGGTAGAAATTGAGAATCGTGCGGTCGGAATAAATTTCAAGGCAAGTCAGCCTCTAGGTTGAGCGTGAATATATTTTCAAGTTTTCTTCAACTAACAATTTGTGCGCAGGATGTGCTTTACGCAATGGGCGTTCTGAAAACTGGAACAGAAAGCGCTCCATTAGGTCTAGAGATAGCTGGAGTTGTGCGTCGGGTCGGATCGGCGGTACAAAACCTAGCCGTGGGTGATCGTGTTCTGGCTATGCCCCCAGATGCCTGCTTCAAGACGCTAGTAACTGTGCCCCAATCGTTGGTCAAAAGAATCCCATCAAATTTAAGCTTTGAAGAGGCGGCCACAATGCCAATAGTTTACACGACTGTCATCGAAAGTCTAATTAACATTGGAATGCTGGAAAAGGGACAGGTGAGATTACAATCTTCTCGAGGGTGTGGGCTTGGATACGCCACTCTTTTTTGTCACACCGTCTTTAGTATTCCACTGCTAACCCGCAATAGTCTGTTTTGATACATTCCGCGGCTGGAGGTATTGGACATGCCGCAATTAATGTGTGTCGAATGTTAGGGGCCGAGGTAAGAGTTCATCAATTTTCGATAGTTTGGTTTGTTTTTACTGACATTGACGCACTTTCAGATATACTGTACTGTGGGCAACGATGATAAAGTACGATATCTTATGGAAAAGTTTGACATTCCACGTCATCGTATCTTCAATTCTCGAAATGATAGCTTCGCCAACGATATAATGCGTGAGACTGAAGGCCGAGGCGTCGATCTCGTACTGAACTCCCTCTCTGGAGAGCTATTGCATGCATCTTGGAATTGTGTCGCAGAATTCGGCAAGATGATCGAAATTGGAAAGAAAGACATGCTCGATTTCGGGAAGCTCCAAATGAACAACTTTATGCAGAATCGATCCTATTGTTGTGTAGACATGACACATCTGGCGCAGAAGAAACCACAACGAGCAGGAGCGTAAGTTTGCCTATTTTAATTTCTTTCAACCCCCAACCTCCAATACACAAAATAAATGGCTATGGCAAATCTTTCTGACACTCTGGTACTATTAGAATACTGGGGAGGTGTGTTGAGCTCTATGAAGCCGGTCACATTCCACCTATCCATCCCATTTCCGTGTTTGAAGCCTCCGCTGTAAGAGACGCGTTTGGGCAGATAAAAGATGGTACACACATCGGCAAGGTTGTTGTATCCATACCTCAGGATACGTCCAGATTGGAAGTAGCACCACGACGCATGCCACTTCACTTGGATGGTGAGGCTTCGTACTTATTGACAGGAGGTCTAGGAGGACTTGGAAAACCTATTGCCACTTGGCTAGTCAAACATGGGGCACGATCTTTAATATTCATCTCCAGAAGTGCGGGGAAGAAGGTTGAAGATCAAGAATTCTTCCGCGAACTCGAAAGCTCTGGTTGCTCGGTCAGCACAGTTGCCGGTTTTGTTGAGTCTATGGAAGATGTACAAAAAGCGATCGGTCTAGCGCCACGGCGAATCGCTGGAGTAATTCATCTTGCCATGATTCTTCGTGTATGTTTTAAATCTCTTTTAGCACTGCTAGCACCCTCATCGGGACATTCTTATACATTTCGAGAAGTTCAATTCGACTGACATATTTACAGGACGCGCCTATCGCAAGTATGGATTACTCGGACTGGCTAGCAGCAAACGAACCCAAGGTAACCGGAGCATGGAATCTTCATGAAAGTCTCAAAGATCAGTCGCTGGACTTTTTCATCTTGGCTAGTTCACTGGTGACTATCGTTGAACAACCTGGTCAAGGCAACTACAGTGGTGCGAACACATTTCTAGAAGCATTTTGCCAGTATAGAAATTCCCTTTCGTTACCAGCATCCGTGTTGAACATTTGTCCTATCGAAGATGTAGGGTTCGTTGCTGAAAATGCTTTTGCGAAAAAGAATATGAAAGCTCAAGGGCTTTATTTCCTGGGCGAGTCCGAGCTCTTAGATTTTATGGAACTGGCTGTTCTCAGATCGCTCCCGGCATCCAACAAAGCCAATAACAATTCAGAGCCTTGGATAAACACTAGCCAGCTGGTGATGGGATTACATTCCGAAGGTAACCTCAACGACCTCAACACACGAACAAATTGGCGTCGGGATCGACGAATGGGTTTCTACCATAACATCAGTGAACATATCACAGGTGAACAGAATAGTTCAAACGAGTTGCAGACGTTTCTTTCAAAGGCTGCTAATGATCCAGAGATACTGAGTGAAGCTCAAAGTGCCGAATACCTTGCTCGCGAGATCGGGATGAAGGTTTATAGTTTCCTGATGAAACCCGCGGACGATTTGGATACGTCATTAAGCCTAACTCAGATTGGATTGGATTCGCTCATGGCCATTGAGCTGCGCCGGTGGTGGAAGCAGACATTTGGAATGGAGATGAGTGTTTTGGAGATAATGGCAACTGGAACTTTAGATGCCTTGGGGGTGACAGCAGCAGAAAGTTTGAGAGTCAAATTGACAGGTTAAGATATCTTTAAGTATTCAAATGCAATGTAGCGTAGGAGGAAGATTTGAGGAGAAGAAAGTGTAGAATTTTGTGGTGTTGACAATTAAAGTCCTTGCAATTGTGTGATTTTGTTGAAATAGGACACAATGGGCTGATGCAGAAAACTCCCGTTTGCTCGCTTACATAATATCACTTCGTGACAGCAAATGTTTCGTGCCTTACCTTCAGAATTGATCATCTCAATTATAGATACTGATTCCTATAAATCTATTGATTTATATTTAAAATATCCAAAATATCCAAAATATTTAGATTTTCAATCAAAAATTAAAAAAAGAATAAATGATTTAAATATCTTTTATCTCCCCCTCTCTTTACGATCCCTCTCCCTCCCCTCTTACTCCCATCCCACCCATCCAATCCAATCTATACCATACCTTCCATCCCCATCATCCATTCCATCATCCACCCCTCCCCCCTTCCCCTAAAACTACAACCTTCCAACAACCTTCCAACAACCTTGCAATTACTTTAATATATCTATATAACTACATATCCCCCATCATTCCCTTTCCCTCTTTTTACCTCTCCCCTCCTCACCACCTCCCTTCCCCTCATCACCTCATCACCCCTAAGATAAATAAGATAAATAAGATATAATCTCATATAAAAGAAAATCATCGATTCCAATTCCATCTATGAGCTAGCTACCAAGTAAGCTTAGCTATGACTGAGTGAGTACGGTTTATTAGTTTGTAATCGAGATAGATACAAGCAAAAGAAACCCATAATCATATATCAATCAGGCACCACACAACACACATGTCACCAAAAAATCAAAAACCTCAATATCAGCCCATAAATAGAAGTGAGTAGACAAGACGTATCTTATTATATTTTTCTTTCACACGTCATTTCTATTTCTCTCACTCCTTCATTCATATCCATCCAGTTTCCTCCGACCCGATGGAAACCCAGCATCCCTCATATAAAGAACTCATTATGTACAAACCCTAACATATCCTTCCCATTCCATCCCATTCCATAAGACATCTGGATAAGTCAATCTCATCTTATCTCATGTGAAAAATATCGCTCTCCCGAAAAAACGCCTATAGAAATTCCACCGTACCAAAACGTGAAAGAAATTACTCCATCAAAATGCCCGTCATTCAATACCATGCCATATGATATAACTCCATTGAATTTCTTTTCAAGACTCGTCATATTTCTCCAATCATTAATCACAAACTGATTGTTGAACGCATTCATCACGATACCGTCGTCCCTCCACAATCAGGAATCTTCACTCCATCTTTCAATACTCGATTGACATCCATGATACCCCAATGATCTTCCCAATTTTCATTTCCCGAATTGTATTGAATCTTCCATGGTTCGTCAAATGCCTCAAACCAGAAATAATTCGTTCCATTTGTAATGGCATCACAGACCCAATTTTCCATAAATGTATTCAGTTCCGTGATTCCCGCCACACTACCCTCAGCACATGTGGTAGCAGCACCACAATCGGTACCTCCTTGTGAAGGCCACCCAGTTTCCGAGATAATATTTTGAGATGCATTGGTTTTAAAGGCCACATCATGATTTTGCCAAAAGTCCCATGTCCAACTAGCACCTTGTTCGGCAGTGACACCCGCGAAAAACGGATGAATGTTAGCCATTACAAAGTCAACAGCGTTAGCGAGCTCCGCGGTCCAATTGTCGCCTAAATCTGATGAGGCGATAGGGAGGTCAATACCACGGGATGTCATGTTAGCTTTAACATCCCCGATGATAGATATAAGCTCAGTAGCAGTCATATCTTCTCTATAGAGAACTTCATTGCCAACAATAACACCGACAAAGGAAGATGATCCATGGTCGTCGAAGATGTTGTAGAGTTGCTCAAGTTGACGAGTATTAGTAGTGGTGTTTGAATCCTGCCAAACACCCAACCAAACTTTAACGGTACCATTTAAACCTAATTGATCAATAGCATGTAAAACCATCTGCGTTTGGTTACAATCGGTACCATAAAGACGAATGGTATTACTGAGTTGCGAGAGGACGGCCACATCTCTTGTAACATTGTTTTGACTTGCTGGATAAGTCAAGCAAGCGGGGTATTGTGTATACATGGGAGTATAATCGATTCCAGGGAATACCTTGTGCAAGTCGGGATTGTTCAATAATTTTTTGATCTCTGCCGAATCCTTATTGAGATCGCCATTTTTTGAAGCATCCGTTGACGCGGATTGTCCGTTCACGGTCGAAGCCTCAGTTGTACCTGAACCTGATTTTGAATTGCCTGAAAGGGTACCACCGACAGCTCCTCCAATGATTGCCGCGACGATCAAAAATCCAACCAGTAAAGCAATCCATAACCTCATCTTCTTGTTACCACCCGGTGGTTTCCTTAACCATTCGTTCTTCTCCAGACTAAGGTCGTAATTTTCCGGCCCACTATATCCGTTCTGTGCACTTGTAACATTATTGTATTGTATATTTTCCCCGTTCTTCTTTCCCACAAGTCCACCTAGCGTCCCCATCACCCCACCACCTGCCACAGCTTTCCCTCCTGGAGGTGTTCGTGTTCCACTATCTGACATTCTGGTTAGACTTAACACAGAAGATCTATTAGCTCGTCTATAACCCAACCCGTCGTCTCCGTCGTCTGCAATTGTATTAGGATCGAATTCAACAAGTTCGGGGTCAATTGCCCTTGAGTATCGATTATATGGGTAAGGAGAATCCGAGTATGGATCTGAAGGAGGATTTCGACCAGAAATAGTTGAACGTGAAGAAGGGGTTGACATTCCAGTGGGGAAAGCAGCAGCATTTAAAGGAGTGAGAGATGATGATGATACATCTTGTCGTGGAAACGAACGTTGGAATGGAGGCTCTTGGTATGAAGGCTGTGTTGGATCATAACCTCTCACGGTTCCCACACCACTTTCCCTGGCATTTGAATTTGCGACGCTCATAGCAACGCCGTTGATACCACCTGCGGCTTGACTCCCGAAATTATCGACTCCTGGTGTTACGTTTGAATAATCGGGTATTGTGTTATTGTTTTGATTTCGGATTCCAGATTCCTGACTAGATTGTGATGACCGATGTGGTGGAGGAATTGGTGGACTGTCTATTATCGGACTCACAGGTTCCGCCTCGCCATAGTTTTGCCGTGAATGTGAAAGTGAAGCAGAAGAATTCGACATTCCAACCTCGTCGTTAGATGATCCTTGAGTTTGCGAGATTAAATGATTGGAGGTTGAGGTTGAAGGATTGTGCGATTGTTGTTGTGGTGAAGGAGATATTGGTGGCGTTGTTTGCGGAGATACAGGTGAAAAAGAATCGTGATAATTATGAATATTATCCTCCAAAGAATATCGTGACATGATGAGAAAAGAAAGAGAGGAGAAGAAAAGGGAAGAGACTGGGGAAGATAGGAAATTTGAAACCGAATTGTAGCCTTTCGTTTCGGATGATCTTTTCCCTCTTTTCCAAGCAAGAGTACGAAGTAGGTAAGGTTGAAGAGAATCCCACTTGGTTTTGGGGGGGGGGGCAATGGGTCAAATAGGATCTGGGTTGGAGGTTGGAGTGATTTATTTGTGTGGTGGTACTTTGGAGTTTGAAGTTTGGAGTTTGGATTTATGTGGGACATTGGTTTCTTGTACGGTGTATTTCTTATCGATCAGGATTCAGATGTGAAAGCGCAAGCAAGGATAGAGAAAAGGTTATTTATCAAATTGAGGGCCAATACGAGAAGTTGTGAATTGTCTTTTGCTTAATTACAAGAAAGATACTTTATTTTTATGTTGAGATCATTAGAAGCTCAATATCAAACTTCAATCAAACTTCAATCAATCAAACCTCATTCAATCAAAACTCATTCAATCAAACCTCAATAGTATTGTATATAATCTTTAGTGAAGGAGACGGTATTTTCTAAAACTTGAATAAAAGGCCATTGTATCTTGACCATCATAATCAATATACATATGCTATGCCATGTATGCTATGCCATCCCATCTGGACTCTTCATCCATCCATCCATCCATCCATCCACCCATCCTCTAGCATCATCACCCCATGCACCATCAGCCAAAACCAAACACGAGCGTCACCCAACACCGACAGACTTATCCACATTCTATACAGAGAGAGTAAAGTCCAATGTTGTGAAACTAACAACAGACTTCTTGATAAATGATAATGAAGAGAAACGATTGGTCAGATGCCGCGTGTACGAGGCTAGTACAAGTTGATGAGGGAAGAGATCAGAGTGGAGTGATCTATCTGGTGGATGAGATTGTAATATGCCTCGGAATCCATTCATTAGCCTCCGCTATATTGGGTTGGTGGATTTTGGCCTTGGTTGGCTGAGAGATGGGGGATGAGAGAGGAATGAGAGAGAGATGAGAGAGAGATGAGATGAGAGATCCAACCAACTACCTACCAACTTGCTAAACAATCCATAATCCATCCAATATAGATAGTACCATAGCACCATCTCATACTCTGTACACCCATTTTAGATAGCTACCTACAAGTACCGGTACTACTTACTACCTACTTACTACCTACCTACCTACTTACCTACCTATCTACCTACCCAGTACCTACCCATCCAATACCCACCTATTCCAAATAAAGAATTACCATCGCCCCCTCTCCCTCTCTCACCCTCCACTCCACCCTCCACCCAAAGAATCTCGCCGCAGCAACCCAGCACCAACCCAGCCTCTTTCAAGTTTCCACCATCAGGAGACATATCGGTACCTATCATAGCTACAGAGCACACACACTGTCACCGAAACGATAAATCAGACCGGTAGGTACAGTACACCGTAGAAATGGATCGATCCACCAGATAGATCCCCTGGCACAGTTGTAGTGGAGAGGGGGGTCCATTCTCAAGAGTCAACAAGTCTTTTCAACAGGTCTTTTCAAATTTCAACAAGGTCTTTTCAACAGGCCTCCCCAGTTCCCTTTGGTAAAAATATCAAGAACCTTGATTAATACCCCTGTGCGTTTCCAACCAAACAAGCAAAAAATATATTAGATGATGGCATTTGTTTCAGATGATGGATGACCTTACCTATCAATCGGTGCTCGGAGTATATCTTCATTTTCGATTTTGATTTTGAATTTGATTGATACCTATTAATATTGATATAAATAGTATATTTCTGATATTTCTGATATTCACACACATCTCATCTGACAGCTGATTACTTCTCCGTACATACAGTAGTAAGTAGTATTACCTATTATCTATCACCTTCCAAGAGATACATGACGGAAGGTCATTAGTAGATAATAAATAACAAATAACACATAAAAGATAATAAATAACAAATAACAAAAAATACATAAAAGATAATAAATAAATAAAGGATGATATCAATAAGATGATAAATGGCCAAAGAAACAAACGCACCCCGCAGTATAGTCTTGTCTGTCAAGTGAGGGGAAACCACACTCACTCTTTCTTCACCCGGTATGTAATAAATAACCCACCGACCTACCTAGCTACCCACCTACAATCCATACTCAAACTCAACAAATCCAGGAACAGGAACCAATCTGCTCTATCCTCTCTTCTTCATAAAATAAGCCCTCGACTGAAACTCCAATCATCACTCCACCGCCAAAACTCCGAAACCATGACCAGCCAGGCAAAAGCTTTCAGAGAATTGATTGGTGTACCGCCATCTACTGCTTCGGTGCAGGATAGTGTGTTGATTATAATTGATGCGCAGAATGAGTACGTTGATGCTATCCTATCTTTTATTGATTCTTTATCTTGCTAGCTAGATAGATATGTATATGTACTAATATCCACCTCTCCAGATATGCCAAAGGCCACCTAAAAGTTTCCCAAGTTTCCTCATCCCGCAAAGCCATCTCCAGTCTTCTCGAAAAATACCGCGCAGCCAATGGAGCCCTCGCACACATCGTCCATCAAGTACCTGCTGGTGCCCCGGTCTTCACACCCGATACCGAGCTTGCGAAGGAATTCGAGGAACTTACTCCTACAAATAATGAGAGAGTAATTGTCAAGCAACATCCGGGTTCATTCACTGGAACCGATTTAGAGTCTTATATCAAAGGAACGGGTAAATCAAAGGTTGTGTTGACGGGGTATATGGCTCATGTGTGCGTGAGTACTACGGCTAGGCAGGCGGCCGAGAAAGGATATGAGGTTATACTCGTCGAGGATGCTATTGGGGATCGAGATATTCCTGGAGTAAAAGCGGAGGAGTTGGTTAAGACGGTTTTGGCCGAGTTGGCGGACGCTTTTGGTACTGTAGTCCAGTCCAGTGAGATCAACTGAGATCCATTGATTGATATGAGTCGAGCGTATGCCTTGAGTGTTCTGGTAGACTTGAGGTTTATCGCTAGTTAAGCCCGGCTTCCGCTACATCCGTTATTCAAATCGTTGGTTTGTTTCGCCAGTATATTTTTGTATCCGAGAAATCATGTCGAAGCTGTGGGAAATTTATTA
Source organism: Sclerotinia glacialis (assembly GCA_002162575.1). Lineage (NCBI taxonomy): Eukaryota > Fungi > Ascomycota > Leotiomycetes > Helotiales > Sclerotiniaceae > Sclerotinia > Sclerotinia glacialis. The sequence goes on along the minus strand of NGKH01000004.1, from coordinate 20,220 downwards.
CTTCGCAATCTTTGACTAGACCTTCTAGATGCTGCCTAAGAGTTTCTGTGCTTGCTGATCTGTGAAATGTTAATGTCTGCCAACGAATATGCGCCATGTAACTTACAAGGATGATCGCGAGAAGTGTTCCACGTCCGTTCCTATGAGAACTGCAGGCCGAGATCCTGAACTAATCGTCTTGTAAACTGGTCCATAACAATGTATCGCATATACCAGAGTATCCTCTTTGATATGATCAAATGCTAACGGGTCATCCACCACTACTCCAGCCAAAGAAATCAAGAATTCCTTGTCATTTTCAGTATATTGAGGGTCTTGAAATACGCATTGTATCTTATCTGGACCAATGCCACCTGAAATTCTATCAGTAATGTCCATCCACGACTTCAAAACCAACTCACCCAACTCTTCCAAAATCATCATCAGCGCCGCCAATTGTGTAAAGCTACTTCTCCTCCCCTCTCTTCTGGCACCTTGTAAACTTCCCAATCCCAAACAAACGACATTCTTCACCGCATTCCTCCCCTTCAATATCCCCTTCAATTGTTTAGCCGCCTCGCTACTCTCCCATTGTTTCCCATAATACTCCAAGTCCCCCCTCATTTCCTCCACCGTCCTCTCAATATACGCAAAGCCACCCCTAACAAAATCCCCCGCAAGCGTCCATGCTTCTCCACCACCGGCTTTCTTTCCTCCTCCTATAACATGTGTCCAACCCTCTCCATCCTCAACTTGTTTCCTCTTCATAGGCTGCACAATCTTTTTTGTTTTCTCCGCCGCATTCATTACTTCATTGCCGGCTTCCCCCACACCACTCTTCTTTTTTCGATTCGTATGCGGCATCGCTGTTTCCTCGTATGCAAATCTATCCGTCCTGTCCTTAATCCGAAGCCAAAATTCAACGTAAGTAGGTACCCCGTATGTGACGGCAAAGTAAGCTTCAGCTCCTGGCGTATTTATGTGTAAGTATGACCACTTGCGCAAGTGTTTGAAGAAATGCAAAGGCCTCACAGGTGCCTATGATACGATATAGTACCCAAGCCACGGGAAGGAAAGCTTTCGTTTCCAAACCTCTGGCTTTTCTATATGTCCAAAGATTGGTCGTTCGGGCTAAGAAGTTGGTCAGATCTGAGACCGCTGGCGAGAGTATACGCAATCCTTCAGCCTCCACGAATATGAAAGCGTGGTACTTTTTTGTTTGGTTCGAATGAATTTATTATTTGGAGGGGGAAAAGTGGGGTAGATCAATGAAAATGGCAGAATAATTACACCGCCTTTTTTATCAACTCGAAGCCCATGATTGTGATTCTTCATTCCTGCTGGGGTCCATTTGAGTTCTTTGGTCGGAAAAGTGACGTGAGAAGCCGAAGCACAAAGCCGAACGATTGAGCGATTGAACGATTGAACGATTAGACCACTAAATCGACCTTCAATTATATCACACGTCCACATCTTTCAGCGCTTGCACTCATCGATGTCATACCAAAATCCCGAATCAAAGGACATTTTGGATTTTGAGACAGTTGTGATATAGTACCCATCACTACATTTGCTCCTTCCTCCCTCTTCCACACAAGAGAGGTGCAACAGAGGTGCAACAGAGGTGATACAACATCTGATTCGTAAGCCGTGGATGAAGTAACCTTGCAGATTACAGAATTGGTATATCATATCTCGAAATATGGAGATCGAAGAGCAAAGAAAGCAATTCAAAAATAACATCTGCGGATGCAGCCTTGTCTTGGCTATGTACGGAGTAAATGCAAGTGCATCGGAATGGGAAGGGGAAGGGGAAGGGGATATTACTGCAAAGGACGGAGAAGGGGAATTGCCCTTTTGAGGATTCTTTGGATGGTTCTTACAAGTTAATCCTATAAACAAGCAAACAAGCAAACAGGCAAACACATATCTGGATTGATTATTTGATGATCAACACTTATATACCGGTCAAACTTCTATATTAATATCTTTTGTACCTGCTTCCCATATACACAATATTCCTTTTCCCTTCAAAATGACGCATTCCTATTCGCATTCAAATAAACATAACGAGTATTCAAAATCAAGTGATTATCAGTACTTTCACAAACTTCAACCAATCCGCATCTTCCATTTCTCAATTCCATCCGGGCGCTTACAACAAATCTACCATTAGCCCGAACCCCTGTTTTTCACTTCCACGGTACTCCGGACATCAACCCATCACCCCACAACCAATCAAGGGCCAATGCACCACACCCATATTCCCACATCTGCATCGACTCCATCGACAAATCAATGCAGCTCATCACTCCCAATATCGAAGATTCAATCCTGACTATTCCAATCCCAGCATAACTCTTCCGTCTCCCATGCACACATGGTCCATCTCAATCACCTCTTCTCCTCTCTGATTGGCCATGCACTTTAAACGCCCCTTGAAGAATCAGCATATGCAGCCAGCATCAACATATCTCGGCAGGCATTGTCAGCGCGAATTATCAATGCTTGCTTCGATTATTCAAATACTCTGCGAGTCCAAGTGTGGCCCGAGAAATGAGATTCTTTGCTTTGCCTCACATGAACGTATTCCTGATCTTGGCCCAATTTTCAAACTCTTAAACGTCAAAGGAACTCTTCCATCAAGTGATGTTCTGATAATTGTTTGTTTATTCCTCACGAAAAAGAGCGAGAGTTAAAGACTTGAAATTGGATACCTGTATACTCCCTCCCAAGCTGAATCTTAATCGCAATACCTGGAAATATATATTCTACAAATCCCCCGTTCTCGAAATTCTCGGCTTTTATCCTTTCGGTCGGTGTTACACACATCACACACATCTTTCAACAACATCGCATACATACCCAACATGTTTACGACGAGAATATTAACCCTTCTTGCGATAGTCACGAGTGCGTTGGTGCAGGCACATACTGTCATTACATATCCGGGATGGAGAGGAGATAATTTGATCACGAATGATACTTTTCCTTATGGAATGCAATGGATGTATCCTTGTGAGTAAAGTTTCTTTTCTACAGCTTTTTGCTTGAGTTTGGATATGGGTTTGTGTAGGGATTTGGTGTATTGGAATTGCGTGGATGGATGGTTTGTTTTCGAAGCTTTTCACATACACAATTCTTTCATCCATACTCATCTCCTACCTCTCCTTCCCCCTCTAATCCCCCTCTCTCCCCTTCCACTTCCCCTTCAACCTCCCTCCACCTCCACCTCCACCTCCACCTCCACCCCCATCTCCCTCTCACTAACCCACCTAGGCGGCGGCATGCCCACCACCACCAATCGAACCCTCTGGCCCATCCACGGAGGCGCCATCTCCGTTCAACCCGGTTGGTTCCAAGGCCACGCCACAGCCTTCTTCTACATGAACCTCGGATTCGGTACTGATGGTCCCGACAACGGTCCTCAGAATATGTCATTTCCTATGATATCCGTGATGCAAATCATAGGCCCGAGCAAGAATCCTTACCCAGGAACGTTTTGTTTGCCGCAGGTACCGTTACCGGCTAATACGACGGTTAATGTGGGTGATAATGCGACGATTCAGGTGGTGGAGACGGCGATTCATGGGGCGGCTCTTTATTCGGTATGGAATTTTGTTTATTCTTCTCCCTCCCTTCTTTCCTCCCTCTTCTCCTTCCCCCAACCATCAAAAGAAAAAGAAAAAGAGAAAAATTATCTAACACCCCCAAAGTGCGTAGACATAACCTTCGCAAATCCCGAAGATGTAGCCGAAGTAAATAGTTCCAACTGTTTCAATTCCTCCGACATCTCCTTCGCCAATGTCTACACCATCAACGACGCACAAGCACCAGGGACATCTGGCGCATCACCCAGTCGATCCATGTGGGCGGGAAGTTTGTCGGGGGTATTGGGTGTGGCGATGTGGGTATTGTTGTGAGGAGGGGAAATGGAAATGGGATTTTAGGAAGGGTTATACGAGCAGGAAAGAGAAGGGGGGTAGAGGAGGAGGAGAGAGGGAGAATGTAGATTTGCTACGATATGGTACGATATGACGTGGATGAAGTGGACTAAACACGAAACAAACGGGTGGGATGGATAATGCCATCCCCCAACCTACAGATCGGATCGAATCGAACCGGATCGGATCCGCGAGATCTTTCAAACTTCAAGCGAAGAAAGAGCGAGGAGGAATATCGAAATGAATAAACCCCACAACACACTCACGAGTCGGGAAATCTTTCGGAATTTAAAGAATTTAAGGAATTTGAGGAATTAAGCAATCAAGCCATCATTCATTATTTATCCATTTATTTTATCCAATTATTTTATTTTATTCTATTTCATTATTTCATGTTATGAACTAGATAGCTAGCTAGCTAGCAAACAGGCAGGCAGGCAGGCAGGCAGGCAGGCGTTAAGGAAAACGATGAAAGGATGACGAATACTCTCATAAATACCCACGATTCATTCAATCTAATTCAATCCAACTCAACTCAACCCAACCATCCTAATTCTTTTAGTGTGATACAATGCATGGAGTACGGAGTAGAAGTAGGAGTAGGACTATGACTATGACGTTGTCTATAAATGAATTGTATGAAAGCCTTCACCATCCTACTCATCATGCCCTGGGTCCCGCATTCAAAGAGATGTGCATTTATATATAGAATTATATATATTATTACTATTATTACATTTTTATCCATATACAGAATTATATTATTATTATTGTTATAATTTTGTTTATATAATATAAAATTATAGTGTTATTATTATAGTTTTGTTTATATATAAAATTATATTATTCCTATTGTTATATTATTATCAAAGCTATTAAGCTCTTGTCCCATTGTTTATCCTGATTAACATATATTAGCCAAATTAGCTAAATACCTTATCATTGTCTTTATAGATATTTTGTAGAAGTTCGCTTCGTTTCGTTTATGTTATCATTATCTTCATGCTTTGTACCAAGTGCCCAGCCCAACATCTCCTTTCCCCTCGTCAATTCTAACAGCCAATCATAGCTCCTAATTTAACTACGCAAGTAACTCTCGAATTTCCCTCCCCACATTCTTTACCCGAGGATCACTAGCCTTCTTCATACAACCATCTACAACCCCCAAAACACCATAAACATCCTTCCCTGCCTCTCGAATCTCATCCCCTACACTCAACACCGTCCCTAATCCCACCAGTCCTCTATAAACTACCTCACTATCCACTTGTGTCTTCAAGATACTCGTCACAGCATCCAACACTGCAAGAACTTGCTCGAAATCCGGGTCCTTTTCGGTAAACAATACTGCATAGTTGATATAAACAGTTGTAGCAGCTACCAACAAATTCCTATTAGTAGATGTCTTAATGGCCTCCTTTATAAAGATGTGAACTTTATCAAAACTGTCTTGGGCTAATTGACGACCTTCAGTAGAATCAAAAAGGTTGGCAAAACCACGAACGGACATCATCATGTGATTCTCGGATGGAGGCGAAGTCTCTAAAGCGGCTTGTGAAAAAACGTCGATTATATTCCAGCCGCCGGAACTACGATAACCTGCAGTCTTGGGGGCAATGGCTAGGAGGCGTAGGAGATCGAGTCCAGCGAGTCGGTCTTTATAAGGCCAGTGAGTTGAGAGTTTAATAGCTAGATCGAGGCCTCCAGTAACTGACTGAGAGGTTTTTGTGGCACCGGCGGATTCGAGATGTTTTCGAAGTTCTTGAAGAATTTCGAGCTCGTCCGGATTTAATGATATACCTTTTTGACCATTCGCAATCAAAGCCTTGTTGACTTCTTCAATCTTCTTTTGCATCTTGGGTACTGAAGCCACAATGATTGACAGATATACTTTTTGTGGGAGAACCTTGGGCGGCGGAGGAATGTTTACAGGCCCTGCGCCCTCTCCCTCTCCTGGTCTATATCTTTGATCGCTACCCCATGCATCCGGTCCAGAGCTTTCTTGAGTTTGGCCAATTGTAGCTCCTTGGGTATTAGTTGTGATAAAATTGGCTACTTGCTCTAAGTAGGTTACTGGGAGCTCATTATTTGCGATGAATTTTGTGGCAGCTTCATAAGGATTCTGGGATAAGTTATAAGGAAGCTTGAGAGGGGGTTTGCCATCTTCAATATCAACATCAAAGACAAAATCATACTCCTTTCCGAGGTATTCGACTTTCTTTCCACTGCTTCCAACAGCATCAACAACAGTTCCCACATTTATCCATTGGCCTTGTGCTAGATAATTGTTAGCCTACAATTCTAGATCAAGTAGCAGGGATTTCTTACAACTAGACCAGGTATGTGCAGTGACCGCTCCATTCAGCTCACGAATCATTTGAACTTGTCCATCTTTGGTGCCACTCTTTTGAGTAAGAAATTCCGGACCGGGAAGCTTCTCCTTGTTAACTTCTGGTAGTGCTTGCTGAGGTATTGATGATTCCTTCACCGAATCTTCAAATAATTTTGTCGTCTCTGCATCCGCATAAAGCTCCGAATTTCTCGTAAAGACTCGCACCACTCTATCACTTGCTCCTGATACAATATCCCCAGTTTCCCCACAAACAGCTACACCCCAGACCGAAATTGCTGGATGTGTGATCGTTTGGATAGATTGGCCATCCTTCCATACTCTTAGGGTTCGATCTTCGCCAGAACTGATAATTTCTCCGGAGGGTGTTGAGGCAATTGAATAGATGAAGTTCTCATGTCCATGTAATTCTGCCACCTGTTTACCGGAGAGAGTCCACAATCTGATTACAGCATCATTTCCTGCCGATGCGAAATCTGCCCCTGATGGATGACCTTTGGGTAACCTGCAAAGAGCTCGAACAACATCCGCACTTCCTCGAATAGTCTGCAGTAATTTACCACTAGTATGAAAGACTCTGATGAGTTTATCCGCACAAGCAGTTATTACAGTTTCCGAGTCTATAGCAAGAACCGCCCAAACACTCCCCTCATGCCCTCTGAGAACAGATTCACACTCCCATTTTCCAAAAGGCCATATTCTTGCTTCCGCATCCCAACTTCCACTGATTATAAATCGTCCAGCTGGGTCCACATCCAAAGCACATATGTTGTGACTATGTCCTATAAGTAGAGCTTCCGCATTTTCTTCTGGTTTTTTCGAAGGTTGTCGTACTTCAATCACTGTGTCCTTTCCACCGGATATAACCAGACCGTCTGGAAATTGAGAAGTCGGTGGTAGAAATGCGACAGTATTTACGAAAGCTGTTGCGTGAGAGGAAATGGTGGCATCGAATATTGGTGGATTATCCGAAAGTTGTTTCCATAATCGCACTGTCCCATCCCTAGATGCCGAAACTATAGCTTTTGAAGATGGATATGCTACAGCTCGAACCTGTGTTGAAAAGTAGCATATCAGTATATGTTGTTGCCACCAAACACTCTGGTTGACCTTGTTGAAGAGTGGAGTATTGTAGTATTGTTATCGTTGACTTACATCATCTTCATGGCCTGCCAAAGATGCAGATAACTTGTATTCCGTCATATTTTCCAGTTAGTTGATTGGGATTATAAGTGTGATATTTCGGGATTGACACAATTATAAAGGGTTGGTTGTTATATTATTGGAGGCTTGCCCCTCTGAGTAACTAAGCAACGTGCGGGTAATAACATAGCTGTAATACTTAGTATAGTGAGTGCTCTGGTACTAGAACGTAGTTAATCTTAATCTGTCACTAATTACTCAGTAATTATTCATTAATTATTCATTAATTACTTACTAATCACCAATCAATCATTAACCCACTCACCTCACCACTCACTCATTCATCCAATTCATCCTTCATTCCTTATCCGGAGTCGGATTAATAATTTTCCCCAAAATGTTTATGGGTCTCGAAGATATTAGTGGGAATAAATAGCTTAATTCTTGACCTCATGAAACAATCACAGTATCCCGAACACGCCTTCTCTTTGCTTCTTTCCCCTTTTCCTTTCAGATCGAGGAAGTTGTCAAGTATCTCAATCTCATTAGAGCTAACTTCATCAATCATTCCGCCTCTTAATCAATATCTTACGAAATTAACGACTTTAACGAATCTTCTTGAATATCAATCATTTTCTCCTACATACATAGAGCATTCAAATCAACCATCATCAAAGTGCGGTCTCTCCCACTCTTTCGACGCACAGTTTACACCACCCACGACCACCAAAAGCAATCCTCTTTCTCTTGAAACACAGCATACAATATAACACAATCTTCAATTTTCAGTACAATATCAAGCTCTCATACTTCAATTCATACATACAAAGATGGCGGGGCCAGAGAGCACTAAGCAATATGTCCCCTTGACATGCCATGGTCACTCGAGACCTGTTACCCACATCAGCTTCTGTGGTTTCGTGGATGGAAAGGATGACGAGTATTACATGATATCAGCATGTAAAGGTATGGCACATCATTGTCCGGGGTATTGGAAACATGGAAATGTCTAATTCACTCTGTTAGATAACAACCCTATGTTAAGAAGTGGTCTTAATGGCGATTGGTATGTCACAACTGGAACTTCTTCACCGCAAGAAACTAACTCATGATCTAGGATTGGTACTTTCTTCGGACATAAAGGCGCAGTTTATCAAGCTAGACTTTCTCCGGATGCCAAATATGCTGCGACTGCTTCAGCAGATTTCACTGCGTAGGTGATTTGCGCCAATTTGGATTGACTGGCCCTAATGATTTGTATAGGAAAGTCTGGGATACCTACACCGGAGAAACTCTCTACACTATTCAACATCAGCATGTTGTTCGAGCCGTCGCATTTCCTCCCGAATCAGGTACCACTCTTGCGACAGGGGGAACTGATAAGAAACTTTTCATTTTTGACCTTGCGAAACTCAATTCTTCTGGCGCAAATGGCGCAGCTTCTAATGGCAATGGAAGCGACACGAAAAATATTTCACAAGATAATGGCTTCGAGATAGGCCCAGGTGTTCACAAAGGCACAATCAAGGCGGTTGTTTGGACTCAGGATCCAAACATCATAGTTACGGCAGCAGATGATAAAGTTATAAGATGGTGGGATTTACGCTCACAGTCCGTTGTTCAAGAACAAAAGGTAGATGGTGATATTGGTTCATGCGAGTTTAGCAACGTTGCATCTGGACCAGGAGATATTGGTGGAGGATTACCTATTTTATCAATTGCTGCTGGCAAAACTCTGTACTTTTATGGTGGACCAGCTGCAAACACTCTTATCAAGAAGGTTGTCTTGAATTATGAAGTTGCTAGTGTAGCGATTCATCCCCTTCAAAGGAAATACATCACTGGTGGAATTAAGGATACATGGGCCAAGGTCTATGATTTTGATTCTGATCAAGAACTTGGTATGTTTTGTTATCCCACTTGAATAAAGTCTTACTAACATAACAATATTAGATGTTCACAAAGGTCATCATGGGCCAATCTGGAGCATCAGTTTCTCTCCCGACGGAAAATTATATGCTACGGGCAGTGAAGACGGTACGATTAAGATGTGGAAGAATTGTCCCGGTTCCTTTGGATTATGGAGAGCGGAAAGTTAGGAGGTTGTAATAAATACGGGGCAGGCTCAAAGCATACTACTGTACAATACCGATCCAAGCTTTATGTGCGTATGGAAGCGCACCGCTGTATTGAGCGAGGTATACCACACGATTTACACCGAATGATTTAGCGAAGGGATGAGATCCCAAAGCGCTTTCAGATCAATGGATGAATAAATAAAATTCACCTAATTACATCAATGCATACCATGTATAAGCATATGTGATGTCAATCGAGATGTATAGAATGGGGGAATCCCACTCCCATTCAATATGCTACAATCATCACCTTCCCAAAATGGTCATTCCTTCCATCCAATCTATTCATTCAAACAATAGACCTCATACCTTGGATGTGCAGCCTAAAACCCCCCCGGCCCAAGTCATCACGCATATATATACATACTATAAGTGTTATCCTACCTACTCTAGTTCACTTATCGCTTGGAGTTAAATACTTTGATAAATAAATAGGTTGATAAGTTAATAAGTAATTATGTAGAGAGAAATACTGAAGAGAGAAATTTTACCGTGAGAAAATGAAGGGTAGGGAATCTATCTATCTATCTATCTATTCCCCACCTTCTTTTCATCTATTAATCATAAACTACCACTATTTTGTTCCGAAA
>NGKH01000003.1:2079804-2095277 GCA_002162575.1 Sclerotinia glacialis | reverse complement strand
TAGATTATCTATATATCATTTATAAACTAGGGTAGTTGACTTAAATATCCAGAAAGAGTACAGGAAGACTATTGGATACACTAGATTCCCCATGGAACTATACCTGGTGTTTGTATTCCTGGCTACTGGCATTCTTAGTTATGAAAGATCTTACTTTGAAATTTGTGCAGACAATATGAGGTGACTAAAGCGGATGCCTTTCCTTGAAGGATTTGGAACATGATGGCATTCTTATGTGCGAGAATTCAATTAAACATGGAAGAGGTGAAGATAAAAGACATGGAAAGATATAGGAATAGCAATAAATCATCTTTTATGTTTGAGCCATGCAGCCTGCCAGAATAAAGCGCTACATAACTTCACATACAAACTTTGACTGAGATATTCACAACAAACAGCAAATTACAATGTATCTCATAGCGCAACTATTCTTCCTGCCTGACCTCTCTAGGGTGAGTAGTTGGCATGAAAAAAGCTCCGTGGATAGATAAACCATAATCGCTGTAGCCAATAGCATTTCCATTTTCCTAATACGCCCCACTTGAGTGGGTGGTACGTCCTTTTGGTGATTTTCCCGTGCGTCGATATCGTAATCTATACCACTGGGAATATTGAATACTTTAGTACTGAAGACTGCCATTGCGATACGAAAATACTGGAATTCGAATTAGAAAGCCTTAATCCGGCTCGGAGCTCGGTTTGGAGTCTTTTGAATCCCTTGAAAACTTAGAATTATTTCCTGATTAAGCAATACATTTTTCAAAGAATTATTTTTCTTACTGGCTTACACATGGTTGATTGTCTCCAATACCAACACGTGCCAAATGCTCACACTGTTAGATAGCCTTCACTGAGCGACTGGTAGGAACTTGCTTCCGCTGCTGGCTCAGCTCAGCATGCCTCCCTTGCGAAGATGGAAACCTTTTTTCGGTCATTTTGGCGAACGAAGACAAAGATGCTTGGACAAAGGAAAAAAGTAACTGGGCTGTGGGCACCGGCTCGACGTTTCAGAATCAGGATTAGAAGAGTGGTAGAATCTAGTAGACCAAAATGATACCAGCCAAGGCAACCGATACACTTGCTTCGTCTCTGCCTGCCCGGAACAAACTCTCTTATCAAGGTTCCACCAGGTCAATAACACTATTACAATGTATACCATAGTACACAGCACTTGGAGTGTGCCATCAAAGACTTCAAATTTCATTATTCTTGTTGTCCATACCTTCCCTCATGTGGCTACACCATCATAATCAAGAACTTGCGACACTCAAACAAGTATTTTGTTGATGTAACTCGTTCTGTGCTCCAAATTTGTCTATCAGTCCATTGATATTACTGGTCCAGGAGTCACTGAGCCTCAATCTTAAGTATATCCTGAAATACAATGGCAAAGTTTCAGTACCTCTTTTGACATCATTGTTGCAGCTATGCAAAACATGTTCTCTAACTTGTCGCAACTGGCCGTTTGATGACTTTAACTTTCAAGTCATTGAAAGGTCAACGGTCATTAACCGAAGGCACAAGCACCAAATAATTAGACTCATGCCGTGGAATTGACAGAATTCAATGAAGTCCAGCAGTGTTGTTGTACAATATTCAACCTTTCGCCTATCAACAACATAATATGTACGTACTCTTCAAACGCCATAAAACTCTCTGACCGAATCATGTCCTGAACTCCATCTTAGGCGCTTACAGGTACATCCATTCAAGCCCGCCTCTCTAGAGCCCATCACCAGCATTCAAAACCCCACCCAAAACCTTTCCCAGCACACCCCTAATCCGATTTTGGTTCTCACCTACACAAGTAAAAACGACTGCCGTCCCCCAAGCAAAAACCGCCCTTTCAATCCACTGCTCCTCCCATCTATACCTCCTAGGCAGTAAGGTCGCCAACGCTCTCGGGGCAACAAATAAACCCATTTCTTCCCTCCTCTTTGCACTTTCTATAAGGACACTCCATCCACACACCCAACATCCAGCTCCTATACAATAACCCGAGTCGATGGCTTGACAGGCGTGTGGACAGGTACCAAGTACACGCGGTCCAAATCTGGTGCGAGTCAGGCAGATTCCGTAGTAGAAGAGCGTTATGAATGCAGAAAGGAAAGCCGAAGAACGAGCTGCTGATTTAAGGGCATGGACGAAGGCTTTCCTCGAGTTTTTGGGATTGCGGAGAACAAGTGCCAAGTTTAGTGGCAAATACATTGAAGCCGACCAAATGAAAGATTTATAGAATCTTGACACGGCATGAAACTCGCAATTCGGACCAGCACCCATATGGACCAATTCACAAGGAAATGGGATGGATTTTGTTGGGTCGCCGTACTCTTCTGGTAGACCATAATCTTTGCACATATCTCCTAGAAGATGTGCTTGGCCCGTTTCGACGCCGTATTTTAATTCACCGTAGCGACAATAGCGAAGAGCTTTAAGTAAACGAGAGTCCACTTGAGCGGCGGATTTAATCCATTTGTTGTAGGCGCGGGGAAGGCGGGCGGGTGTGTAAATGAATGCCCACATGATTAGAGCGCAGGAACTTGCGAATAGGGCAGGGTCAGTGGCGGATGATATTATCTCATCTAGCTATTGCGGTATCAGCCTTTTACTGTATTCATGCGCTGTTAACGAGTGAGCAAAAACTTACTCTCGACCACTTCCCAGAGGAGTGTCGTCGGCTCTTGCGTTTAGCCCATAATTCTCCAACTATACAATCAAGAGCTCGAGTAAAAGCAAAGAGAGTCAAATCCAATGTTCTTCCCGCAAACCTGGTGGGTCGAAGTTCAACGCCATTCTTCGTTTCGTGCGGAAGGTCTTCCGTGAAGGTTTTACTTGGACGTGATTGGAGGAGTTTTAGACTGAAGTAAGCTGATACGAAGGTTGATAGGTAGCGAGTGAGCCTGGAAAACAGTTTGTTAGGACGAGAACTCTAAAGATGATGTTACGATGTTTGAGACCAAAAGCCACGACGTGATGCAGAACATGCAAAACATACAGTCCAACTCTGGTTCTGTTTGCTCTTTACCTCGCATTCGGTGCCCCTTATCTTACGCAGATAAGACCAACATACCTCAGCTGCGTGATGACGGGTAGATTTCCCAACAACCTCTCAAACACCGCTTGTAAAGGAACCTGAGGCTCAAGTCAGCAACATGCTCGCCCCCTCCTACAACGAGCTCACGTGCCTGTAGTAGAGTACTTCCGCCAACCAGGGCGGCACAAAATGTTGGAAACCTCCGTATTTCTAACCCCCCTTTCAAAATTCCAACCAATGAAGTCCAAAAGTAATCTTCACCTGCAGGTCTTGAATCAATATTCTTTCCATGTCGACTCAAGTGGATCAAGAAAAGAGTTAATAATCTTGGTCCCGCGCTGGATGCATAACCCAAGATATAAGCTCGAAATAGAGGTCGGAATATTGCTGGAATCGCTTGATCAAACCTTTGATTCCGAGACCCTTTCCTCCGTGGCAGGTTTTGCATTGTGCAGTCAACAGTTTTTGGGCACCAAGAATTCTACCTATGGCACTGTCTAAGATCAGCATTAGCATCCCATGAAGCAGACACTAAATCTGCAGTCGTCGTCAACAAATGGCCAATGGTTAGTCCTGCGAAGGCCTAGTCAAAAAGAGGTATTTGCCAGCATCGGAATGAATCGTTTCAACTGCAATGTCACTCGAATGCATAACGGGGCCGACTCGGTAATGATAAACGTTGGAAGGGTTATAATAAGATCTTTCTTACCTTTGAAATTTGGGGTTCTGGTGGTGGCTGAATCATAAGCTATTGTGGAGAGAGATATCCCTTTTAGGTATGCACCCCGGAATGAGGATTGACCAAAATGCGGAGGAAGATGGAGAAGGTAAAATGCCCGTGCCGGCAATATCTTTTACCTCGGTGCCAAAAAAAGAAAGAAAAAAAAAGAAAAAAAGAGTTAGGGAAACTGCGGAGATGGAGGAAAGAAAGGACTGGGGAATGAAAGGACTGAAGAGTGAAAGGAATGGGGACTCGGGATAGACCGTTAGTTGGTTGATTATTGTGAAGATTGAATGATTAAGATGCAGGTACAATACAATAGAAATAATGTATAATACGATATAAATAATATATAATATTATGAAAATAATAATCATACTACACGTCGTAATGCTGATAGATGTGATTATAAAACGGTGACATGTGATTGTTCCATTGATTGTTCCATGAATCTTCTCCCGAATCAAGCCATCAATCAAATATCATAACCCTCACCTCACTCATAAAAGACTTTTCATTGGTCTTCTGCAGCACCTCACCCTCGATCTACCTGAGGGAAAGCTTTCCCCAACAACACAACACTCTTCAAACCTTCAACCCTTTGGAGAAAAAACATTTATTCCATTCTTTATTTCTTAATTTCACTACATTGACATTGGTTATAAATATCATTCATATATATCTCATTTCTTTCAAAAAGTTTCATGAAGGAATCATCTTTCCCTTTCACATATTAATTTTCCGCCTGTAGTCAACCACTCTTTCACAAGGAATCAGAAATCACTCAGAATATCATATCATAAACTATCTCCCACCCATCACACAGCTATCACACAGCTATCACACAGCTATCACACAACTATCACACAGCTATCTGATAACGCCGAATCGCAAAATCTATCATCTTGTACATACGAAAATCCAAAAATCCCTACTCAATCCTCAATCCTCAATACTCTCTGGAAAAATCTTGTCAAAAGTCCTTTCACGAATCTTCCCTTCTCAATCAATTTTCCTTTGGCACTCATGCTTGCGGTTCAACGTCCTAGCATGGGTTCGTCGAAGCCACCCGACCTCGATATGCCATTTGGCTGTAAGTATCTTTCTCTCCGCCGAACGTTGAGACGACGGAGTACAAAATCAATCTACTAACATGCCATGCGTCAGATGCCTTTGATTCAAATTCCATATTCCCTTTCCCCCCACCCACAGCTCCAGCACCAGGTCCTCCATTACTCGATGATAGCGAATCCAACCTTCTCGATAGCTTCTTCGATGGTGTAAGCTCCGATCACTTTAATTACGACTTCTTCCCCAACACACCAGATGGAGGGGAACTTGGTGGAGGATGGGAGGAACTTCCCCCAACATTTATGGGAGCGAGGGTCACTTTTGATCAACAACCTCAAATTTCGAATGAAATGTCCACAACTTCTGGTGATAGGAATATCGGAATGCATCCCCCGCTATCTCGGGCTCCTTTATCACCTTCAACTACATCTGCCGATGTTTTGGCAGCTGCTACGGTATTACAAAATGGTTCAAATGCGCGATCGCATAGTCTGCATAGTGAAACATTATTTGGTAATCACGGTTTGCAATCGCACTCGTCACATCATCAAATCAGACCACAATCCATGTCACATTATCCCACCCCGGTATCAGGACTTGATAGGCCACGCGATGGCTTTATGCGCGATACCCTATTTACAGAAATGATGTTTGGTCCCAACCATGCCGGTCCGGATCTGATGAGAAGACCTAAACCTGTTCCTCAAAAAGTCGATATAAGATGGGGCTCTGATGCAGGATTTGGATCTTCACAAGGGTTTATTCCACCATCGAATACGCCCAAGATTGAGGAAGTGGAAAGCAAAAGATTACAAGCGCTGGATGAATTTATTGGGGCAGCCTTGGGGGTGGAAAGCAGTGCGGAGAATACGAGACCAAGTAGTCCGACGATGCAAAGGAACTTGCCAACACGACGTCGCCAAAGTTCAGGGATTATCAAAGAAGAAGACGTGGAACCACCGAAGAAGCGGCGGAAAAGTAAATTCACTCTTGCGGAAGACGGAGGAGAAGATGAGGAGGAATCACAACCCAAAGTCGATGGGAGAAAAAAGAGGAAATCCATCGTGAAAAGTAGTGGTAGTTCACCCGGACCATCGGACGCAGGTCATAAACGGCGGAAGTCTACCTCGGCCACTGCGAAAACTACGAGGGAGAATCTGACGGAAGATCAAAAGCGAGAAAATCATATCAAGAGCGAACAAAAGCGAAGAACCTTGATTCGGGAAGGATTTGAAGATTTAGGAGAATTGATACCAGGACTAAGAGGTGGTGGGTTCAGCAAGAGTGCAATCTTGGTAATGACGGCGGATTGGTTGGAAGAGTTAATGCAGGGGAATGAAGCTCTGCGGCAGAAGATTGATGCTGTGAAGGGGAGATGAAATGAAGGGACGTGTCAACGATCGATATAGATGCTAAATAGCGGCGAACGATCGAAACTTTGGATCAAAAATCTCACGGGCTTTCGGAAGTGAAAAAAAGGGTGGGGACAGGAAGTGTCCATGGAGTTTGGATTTTTTATTTGATGGGGCGATCGCAAAGACAGTACCCCCGCACGTGGAAATGGCTGGTTTACTGTCTCGGCAGCATATGGGGAATTCGGAGCAAGATAAGATACCACGCGCAAATTAAGGAGGTACTATACGGTGATAGTACTACAATCTTCTTGTGGAATGAGGCAATGAAATGCATTTGGTAGCGAGGATTTTCTAAGGGGACGGACGATAGGCACATACGGCAGTGTATGAGGAGAGCCATGAAATCATATGAGATCAGATCAGATCAGATCCGAAGCTATGCACACACGTGTCTACTACCCATTATACTCTATGTGAGATGTGAACATAGCGTGGAGGGAAAGTCTTGCCCGTGATGATTTCATTGATTTGACGCCAGCATCGATTGAGCGGAACAGGAACCGCAGCTCTTCCCTTTCATTAATTTCTTATTAAAGTGACGAGAGGGGAGCATAAATCTAACACAATTTGGTGATTTATATGTTCTGTAAACATCTATAGTATTTCCACTCTCTACATCATGTATACCACTTCTCCGGACAGTGCAGCAGTGCAACAATACCCAAATTGTCGTGCTGGCAATGATGAGCAGATAGAGGATAAAATATCCGCATCTTCCACGATCATTACATCAATGATATCTTTGTTGCCAGATTTAATTCTTGGACTCGAGAAGGTTTGGACTGCTGAGGGGAATAGTATTTGTATGTCCCACACGGCGTATTGACTCTCACACCTGAATCCAAATCTCAATCGCATTGCGGATGTCGCTGCAACTCAGTACTGAATCAGTCGAAAATCAAACAGAAGATCTTCCCTTCTTTACTTCTACTTGCTCGTATCCCGGTGGGGAAGTTGGGTGTAGTATGGGTACATGATGTTGAGCTAGATACATCCATAGTTTTTGATCACTCATCGGCTTTATAATCTAAATATTGCAATGATAGATGGTAGTGAAGAGGCAGGTAGAGATTGTATCATATACTAAACTCATACTGCGTATACCATAGTGACGATATCTCCTCTAAAATATCCAGAGACCAAGATGCCAAACATTTAACGATTCATTCAGTCAGCCTACAGTCGATCATTCATCAGATTTATAATCTAGGGATTTCAATCGTTCAAGGAGAAGTCCGAATTACTATATACAAATCTCTAAACATATTCTTCTTTCCACCGATAGCCTTCTTCTCACCCCAATCCATACGTTCCCTATGCGTTACCGCAATCTATCTAATATGAATTTATGATGCTTCCATGCTTGTAGCAGCAATGTATATGTAATTTATCATATCCCTCATAACGTCGTCTAATCATTCCATCCATTTCCATTTCCCATATCCCAGCCGTCCAAGAAGCCCATCTCTCAAACTCTCCTCGGCGGTAAACCCCAGCCCGAAGATTTCTCATCGCCGTCCTCTAAAAACCCATAAGAGCTAGTCGCTCTCCTCTGCGCATCATCCGCTTCCCAACCCTCTCTCCCCTTCTCATCTCTAACCCATGGTCCACTATTAGTATTTGCTCTTCCACCGGGGACTACCCCTAATCTCTCTGATCCCATTCCAGTCGTGATAGGCGCGATCGATGCCTCGTATTTTGGAGCCGGTGCACCGTTATATGGGAGGTCATCCGCAGCTCCATCGCCTCCAAACGGCATTCGCACTCCTGGATCTCCGCCTGCTCGCATGTACTCTTGATGCCAACCATCATTTGCATTTGAACCGAACTTCTCCTCTCGAATTTCAGGTAGATGTTGATGAGGAACTCCACCATCGGCACTACGATAGAGTGTGCCAGGTGCCGAACCGCCTTCCGCTCGGGATTTATCTCTTCCGCACATACCAAATACCACGCGTACGAGACCGATGAAAACAATCAGGAAGTACACGATGACGAGTGAAGTGGAAATAAGAGCTTCTTGTCTAATCGCAGCCTCTAATTTTTTGCCTACCTTCACCACTGCCTCTGTAATCTCGTCCGTGGTGGAAGTAGCCGGATTGGCGAGAAAATTGTCATCTGCTGTGGTATTTGTGAGAGAAGCAGCGGCACCAAGTGAGAAGACGTCGGGTTGGAATTCGGGAAATTCTACATGAGCATGATCGCTAACCCATGTCAGTCCCTTTTCGATACCAGCGACTTTGAGTCCGACCAAACATTCAAAAACGCCCATGATGGGTTTATAAAGAATGGTTCCACCGAAGGTAACGTTGAGAGCTTTGGTCATCTCATCCGTAAAGACATTTAATGTCTCGTTGATGGCGCCTGTTGTTGTGTTAACCCATCCAAAGACATTTTCATTGATTTCCGTGTTTGTGTTGTTGATGACAGAATTTGCTCCCAAGGCCCACGACTCCGATGCATTATTCAAAGCTTTGACGACGTGCTCAGCAAAATCTCCAACTTCTGCTGCTAGCGCCGGAATTTCTTTCTCGATGGTACGAAGAATGATAAATTGGCAGAGACAGGTGAATAGACCGGCCATTCCGAGGGCTAGGACAAAAAGGGCTGGAATAGATGTAGCATATGCGATGAACCATCTCGCAAGTATCTGATTCTTTTGGCTTTTGAATCTCCTTGAGAGTTTTAGACCAAATTGTGAAGTGTAGGGACGATGAGCTTGGTATAGAATATCCAACTCATTAGTATAGTTTCGAGCTTTGAGCAAGGCAGCCCGTCTCTGCATGCTTCTCCAACCCCAGATCTCACGGTAAGCCATGGGAATACAAGCAAGGATGGCGGCAATGATGAGGACAATGAGCATAATTTTCTTGGCGATGTCAAGTGTTTTGACGAGACCGACGAAAAAGTCTTGGATGGCGGTGTTGTCGGAACAAAATGTTAGCGATTTCTTTTGGGGGACTGGAAAAACGGTGTCATCGAACTTGTTACCAACCATTGATTCGTTGACAAGTTTTTTTACTTCTTCGAATGGCAGCTTGATGATGCTGTCGGTAAAGTTTTGCACTTGGTCAAAGGTTGGAAGGGAGGCGTTGAGTTTGGCAAGATCAGCGTCCATGGTGGTGGGATCAATCTGAATAGCGTTGAGTTTGTTGATCTCACTGCTCAGATCGATGGTTGGTGGTGAGGTACTGCTCCCAAAGATACCACCGATGTTGATCTTGGACAAGAAACCATTGAGGTCATCTTCGAATGATTTAAGTCCAGATGACATGTCGCCGGTGATGGTATCAATTGACTTGTTCATGAAGGCGCCGACATCTTCAATCATTTGAATGGCAACTTGAAGACTACCCGTGATAGCCAACGTGATGAGACACATGTATGTTGAGGTCATCATATGAATGACGAAGAGAACGATTTCTTCGACTCCAGTAAGAGTCAAGTACAGCATTTGCATCATGCCATTAACCGCTTTGGTAATACCAGCAGCGGCCATACTGTTCACACCTTGAGACAGATAATGAGGCATGGAAGCCATAGCACTTCCAACATTCTCAACACTAGTACATGCTGACAGTGCTTCAGTTTTTGCAGAGGCGACATCTCCCTTGATACCGGCCAATGATATGAGAAGTCGAACGATGATAAGAAGTAAAAGAACTGTCCATCTATTGATCCAGGTTTGTGATAAACGTGCTCGAAGACCAAGGTATGGTGTATAGTAGTCATCAGCAGGTGCGGCGTTTGTATTCGGATGGACTCCGTAATGTTGCATTTCGTGGTCACCGTGAAAGGAAGAATCCTTGGAGGCGGCTTGAGTATGTTGACCCTTCTGGGAAGCTAAATAGCCTCTAAAAGCATCCATCTTGGTAATCTATCTTGTGAAATATATACCTCCAGGGTATGAAATATTGTTGCGTTAGGATTGTAGTGATGCAGTGTAGTCTCTCTATGCAATCTATGCACGGGTGATGGTTGATTTGATCTTTGAGGAAAATGAGAGTTCGAGGTTCCACAAAGAAGGTCTAAATAAAGTATTTTGAAAATAAAGGTTGAATATGTTGTAGGAGTATTAAAGTAGACTTGACCATGGAGATCTGAGGCTGTTATTGAAGAATAGGATTGTGAATAATTAATAAATCTATGAGGAGTCACAATAGAGAACTTGCTCTATTGTTTCTATTGTTGATGGCCGAATGTAGCCGAAGCGAAGAATTAATGGGATTTGTTGTAATGACAATAGAAAATAGAAAATGTAAAGAGAATGACTTTTGTATAGGGAAAAGCGAGAAAGGAGGAGAAGAATAAACGATTTTGGCGAGGACATACACTTAATACAGGAAATATACTAAGAAGACCTTTGACCCACAACTCTCAACCAAAGAAACTATTTTGAGATCTAAATGGGTCGAAACCAAGAAAATCGATGAATAATGCTTTGTCTCCGATTCACCACCAGATTAATGATTCTGGTCATACGTTGATGCGCTGGAAATTTCAAAGAAGGGATGTTTGACATCTGGTTCGTCCTCAGCAATTGTTACCAAATGAGGGGGGTTGATTCAGGTGAATTAGGCGCCGCTCCTCTGTGATTATCTACTGACCAGTAGATTGATAATTCTATAAGTTGTAGAAAACGGGGCGAAATTTGAAGGTATGAAAGAAAGTACTCCTTCCATAATACACCTCTGAGCCGAGACCGATGATATGAAAGTTCCTTCCGTGACTGAGACACTAAAACTTCATGCATGAAACCCCACCGGTAGATATAAACCCGGCAACAGCCAACAAATCTACTTATACTCCGTATAGATAGCAAGACTGCTAAAATAAACGCCCAGGGATACATTCATCCAATCAAATCATCATGCTTACATGTTCATCCTCGTTTAGCGCTTTGCCATTGGATGTGGGCTGATTATCCACTCCGGCATTGGGCGTTTAGAAGCATCATGAATTCTTGGAGAATTAGCCTCAGCTCTAGATGGCTATGCAAATGCATGCATAAAGCAAGTCGGAGTTTGGGTGGTCAGAAACTTTAATCAGAGCTCTCACTTGTCCAAGGTTGAATTTAAAATTACATGGTGACAGTGACGTTACAAGATGAATCTTTCTTTTTTTACTCGTACAATCCATATCATCCCTCCTCAAATAAAGATTAGATCTCACTCACAAGAGCCTTGACATCCGCCACGGCTGTCCTCGCCATCTTCTTCAAGAATGTCTTCTCATCTGCTTCTCTATATCTTTCCCATCCATCAAGGCCTTCTTTAGCTTGAATACTCAACGTTTCGTACCCTTGTTTTATGACCCCCGCAACTTGTACACTCGTAAGGTGTTTCTTCTTTCCTGTCGACCCATCTGTGAGTAGTTGGTTATAGTGTGTGCTGACACTTATCAATGTATCTATTGAACTTTTCGGTCGTTTCCCAAGATGATAATTGTCCCGGAACTTCACCAATACCTCCCCAGTTTCCACCAATTTGTAAAACAAGTCGTCGTATGCCACAGGGCTGGGCAGGAATGCTTCGCCGGCGGATAGGGATAGCGCAATCAGATTGACCACGTCATCGAGTAGCGTTTCAATGTTTAAAAGGTTCTTTAGGTCCGTAGTGTAAGTGGTAAGGAATCGTATGAGGTTTAGTAGGGATCGGAACAATTCAGACCAGTGGTATGTAAGGCGTGTTCGAGATCGTGAGAGATGGGAGATGATTCGTGATATGATGCCAACGCATAAAATGTAGAGATCTACATCTAATCTCTTTCGAAGATTATGATTTATACCATCAATCGCGACATCCAGTACATGAGCAGCAAATATCCTATCTGCACGAACCAAAGGTAAAAATGGTTGTCTTTGCCGACATAATCGGACTGGCATCTTGCTCTCCTCGCTGCAAATCTTCTTGCACAGTACTTGATCTTCTATTAGAATTCGGAGGACGATGAGGTTGGTATGCGCATAAAAACCGGTTCGAGAGGATAGATGGGCGTGTTGCAATATATATGAGGTGAATGATAGATAGGCACCGAGGGGATGTTCGAATCCTTTCTCCACGGGTATCGATACCAGGTTGAAGCAGAATAGTTTATTTGCATGCGCAAAATCGTATGTAGCTAATAGAACAGCTGCTTCACTGCCAGGCCTATAGAATGGTAAGCACAAATTTGACAAGAGTTCCTATTAACCTACAGTTTTGAGAACATTTCCTTTGCGGCATCTTGATCAAGGGTTGGAGTAGTTGGTTTTGAGCCAGGAGCGATGGCGCCTAGACCTATCATACTCAAAGTGCTCCCAATCGACCATCCTTCTGGTATATCATCGTGGATCGCAATGTATCTGGCTCTCGAAGTCGTACATGTATGGCCCACCGAACGTATTATCTTTTGTATAGTTCCTTCATTGACAAAATCATCGAGGCGTAACCTGTAAGGGTTTTGGAATTCGAATTTGTTATAATTGACTAGAAGTCCAAGGAGAGTAAATGGTTCGAATGCGAGTGAAGTGGCATCTGATTCTTGAATAAACTAGAAACGTCAGCTTGGTTCCAGAGGGCGAAAGAGAAAGCCATACTTTCATAAGAGAAGGGAAAAGATCCCGGTGTGTAAAATAAGAAAGTAAACTGGTCTGATATGCGCCAGATGTCACCGATAGTGCTGCTTCAACAGCCTTCCGGCGTATATCCACTACAGAATGTCAGCATATATCCTCTCCCTTCTGGGTGGTGTACCCTACAACTCCTCCCAGTTCGAATTGTGACATCCAGTGCTGCAACAAAATCCGTAAATACCGCATCCACATGATCCAATCCTGCAAGAACACTTATTATATCTGAACTAGGGTTTGTATATTTCTTTGAGAGAACTGCTGCGAGGAAGGCTGTGATAGTCTAAAACCGTCAGCCTCGTAAAACAAACTAAGGGGTATTATCATACGTCAAGCGCATGCGCATCTGCTGGATGATTTCCTGCCTTTATACATCCGACTGCCCTTAGAAACAACTGTCTGGTTTGTACCTGACACAATCAGCATTGGCTTCCTTATTTTACAACCAGGTTTCACTCATACCTGAAGATGTAGTAAGTCATCAGCACTCAATTCGTTTAGAATCGTTTGCAATGTAGCTTTATTCGGTCGCAACAAAAAGAATTCCTTCCAAAATCCTTCCGACTTTTCAGGTTCATCTTCATCCTATTCCTTCATCAGTATAAGTACAATGCGACACTGTGTGGTATGCGCATCGTCAACCCAAACCGACCTTGAACAGAGCCTCGTACAACTCTACAATCTTCTGTTGGAATACTTCAGGGCGAGCTTGTTGCGTAAGAGGAGAAGGCTCCATACTTCATGGCAGCAATTGGTAATTCCTCAGGATTAACGAGAGAAAGGGGGGGACGGTAAAATATGGAAGGGTTGAGTATGTTTCGTTGTGTCGCAAATGATTGAACAATAGCTCAAGGTTAATTAAATTATTATGGAAGGGTTTGGCCTTACGTAGTCAAAGCCCTTGCTGGCCCCAGATCTAGGAGGACTACGGAGTATGTGGTATAGCTTCTTAGCGGCGGCCGATAAGTTCCAACGCTAATCATTAAGGGGTATAGTGCGTCTCACACGGGTTCGTGGCTGCTCATTGGGGATTAATTTGGGAGGGACATTTAATATGGTTAATACGATTAATATAGATGATACATACCTAGGTAGGTAATAATAAAATCCTATCATTACATAATCATCTAATATGTTCATGTCAGCTGTGGTAAATCTTGGTCATATACTTGTAGTATCCATATATGCTGATTGCTGATTGGTGATATTTATGATTCTCTCGTTATGGTTTTCGAATTGCTTACAATAGATGTACAGCTATTGGCTCGGTAGAACCATATTCCGAACCCCCGACCTGAGCCGATTTTGTGAGCCCATGATTTCTAAGAACATACCCTAGGAAGCCATAACCACTACAAGAAATCTACAAATGTCATTAATATCTGTCTGTACAACATCTCAAATCCTCCTGGTTAATTTTCATTCAACCCCGTATTACCTCAACCCCAACATACAATAGATAAACAAATCCTACCTCCAGAATGTCTTTACAAAGAGCTGTTGCTCCTCTGACATCATCAGCACCCATCGTTTTCCGATTTACCTCTTCGCAATCATCAACCCCTATGCGAGAATGTCGCCATATCTTTCGTCAATTCTCATCTTCCCGAGTCGCACACGCTGAGGCAAAACGCAAGATGCAGACTAGTACTTGGCAAACATATACCCTGTCTACTCCTCCACCGCCACCAGCCCGCGAAGCTACTATCCCGGAAACATCCATCACCGGGGGAATTCCACAAGTTCACGATACCCGACCGCCCTCTATCAGCATTACAGAAGCTGAAGCACAAAAGACGAAGCCCGTGAAAAAGAGACCTCGCTACAACTTCGTTCCTCTTAAAAAGACCATTTCCCTCACTCCACGAGCCGTGGAAGCTCTGCGCGACCTAAGCAACGAACCCGAGGCGAAGCTCATCAAGATTAGTGTCGCAAACCGTGGATGCAGTGGATCGGCATACGACTTGAAATACGTTGAGAAGGGTGCCCTCAGCGATATCGTCCATGAACAAGATGGAGTCAAGGTGTTGATTGATCCAGCCGCACAACTAAAGATCATTGGCAGCACTATGGATTGGGTCGAGGATAGACTAAGCGCAAAGTTTGTTTTCGATAATCCAAACATTGGTAGGTTCTATTATAACTTCCATCCCGTATCATCTCGTCTCTTGGGCGTCCCGACTAACAATGCACAGACAAATCTTGTGGATGCGGTGAATCATTCATGACGAAAGACGAATCGGCAGCACGAGAAGCAGAAAAGAAGGCTTTCAAGGGCTTTTAACTGTATGATACAATAGACACGACAACTTTCGAACTTGTGATTGATATAATGGGTATAAGGCATGGACATGCATTGGGTGGAGTTTAATTGGCGTCGAAGGTCTGGCCTGCATTAGGCACGCTTTGGTGGGCATGTTTTATTATCGGATTGGCAATTAGGGACAGCGATACCTCACAGGCAGGATAAATTTGCATACAGTTGTACACCATACTGATACCTACTTGATGCAAATGAAACTTCATGACAATAATGGCCCCACGCTGAACGTGTTCTTTTCATGTTCTATTTCGTCAAACACTTGTTAAGCACTGGTCAGTCATGGCTCTCCATATTCCTTC
>NGKH01000003.1:2003625-2079737 GCA_002162575.1 Sclerotinia glacialis | reverse complement strand
CCCCTCCCCATTACTAATAAGCATATCACAACCCCACAATGTTGATGTCGCTTTTCGGTCCACTGTCCCTAAAGCCCTCAAGCCATTCTTCACGTTCCCATTATTTCCCTCGTCTCTGAACTTCACGTCCTCTCTTTCCTACTATCAATCACCTAATCTCTAAAACACACCCATCTCATAATCAACAACCCTAACATTCTGCAATATCCCCCCCGCTTTCTCCACAAAGTCCAGATGTGCTGGATCTTCATTCAAATAGTAATCTCGATCGCTGGTGGATGCAAAATGAGATACGAAACCGTGGGAGAAGCCGCCCTTGTAGGGAGTGTTAGCTTGGTATTGCTTGTGAAAAGTCGGGGGTAGAAGGGTATGAAGTATGATATAAAGAATGGATAGATACGGAACGGAACGGGGATCGCGGAAGAACTAGACACGCTGAGGAAAAGGGGGTGTGGATGGAAAAGCGGTGCGTTCTGGCGATGAATGAGAGAAATAGGATATAAGGGCAGGGTGTAACACTACTTGATGGCCCTCAGGTGAATTATCCCTTCCGCCAGAAGAATCTAGAACATATGGCTTTTTGGAATCTGGATGGGTACAGAGAGTGGATAGTGAGAGCATGTGCTTGCATAGCTTTTAATTTCCCAATTGTTAGTTGATATTCTTTCCCCATTTCGCCATCATATGACTAGGCTGGGTGGAAGGGACAACCATACATCATTTATTTGATCTTTGTGGGTGTTAGGTTTGAATTCAAAGAGGACTATGTGGACGATGGTCATGATGGCGACGGTATTGATTTTGAATATTTTGAGGATAAGATATTGCAAAGGAAGAGAGAATTGGAAGGACACCTCCGATCACTCTTATCAAGTTCTTTGGGCGGGGTTGATGAGGGGGTCGGATTGTGATTGGATGATTTGTGAGAATTAGTAAATAGAGCTAGACGGATAGATCAATGGAATCAAAATATATATTAGCGGGTCAATAAAGACTAAATATTAATAAACAGCATTTAAACAGGCTATTCCTCTTTATATAATTTCCCACTAAAATTTACCTTGATGCACCTTGATTTAATGTCCACTGTTACTTCCTTCTACCCAGCCTGGTAGCTTTAGACTAGTAAATAGTAGGTAGCTATATCATCGTCTTTGTTATTCAACTGTTCACTGTCTTGAATTTTCCTTGATGCAGTGTTTGGAGTTTTAAGAGCAACAGCGAGCATGTAATTTGTATCTCGCTGACTGTCGCCTGCTATTATCGCTACAATTAAACAACTCTTAGTCCTTACTTTCGCTCCTTTCTTCTGTCATTTGACAACAACACTCTGAATACACAAAAAGCGCCACACACTTTTTTTTAACTCTTCAAACTATAGTTATTACCCACCAATGCAGTGGAGGAATGCAGGAACCGGGAGATGAAGTAAGGTGGGAGGTTTATGAGTGTTATAAAATGGAGAGATTACAAGTCAAGGAAAGGGAAGGAGGCAAATTTGAAGGAAATGTTAGTGAACGTGCCTGTGAAACAGGGAGATGTTCATATAACTGTTATACTGCATCTTTCTTCGAACCGTGACTTTTACCGTTTCCTTTCATATGCAACATTTACGGATGCTTGGGGTTGAACAACTATTAGTTCTCCAACTGTGGAACCGAGATTCACAAATCTAAATTAAGTTTGTGCAGCACCGGCGATATGAGTTGCTGTGGTTCTCACTGTTTGGATTGGGAGATCAGGTGGAATGGCTGCTGTCGGGTTCTGGAAGATGACAGTTTTGATAGAATACAAGTCGTGCAAGAGGATTTAAACCAAACTCACTAGTGAATGTTAAAGGAAGATTTAGCTCAACAATGTATATACTCATGGGTATCACTGAATTTAACGACACAATCTATAACACAATTGAACCCTAAACAACCACATTGTCCCGTGGAAGGCTCCTCGAGTCCTATATATTTGACATTCCGTCTTTTCAATTCAATGTGATGTGGAAATATCTAAGCACCGTGCTGTAGAACAAAAGAATAACCCCCGAGAAAAAGAAATCATTTATATCAACACGAACACCAACTATTCAATCTCTCTCATTTCCTCATAAACATCTTCCCACCGCCCATCTCAATATCACTCCCGGCACTCTCCCTCTTCAAAGCTTCCATCCCTTGGTTCTTACTTCTAAATTTGAAACTTGCCTTCGTCCACGCTCCTTGCATAGCGATTCCCGGATGCAGTAAAGTAAGTGCTCCCGTCGCCAATACCATCATAACACCTTCTAAAATCATGAGTTCCGCTTCGTGACCCACGAAAAGAGCGCCGTCAAAACCACCAGATAGTTCTATACATCTATAGATGGACCGGATGAGGATTGTGACAGTCGCCAAGGAAAGTCCGCCGAGAAACGATTCAAAGAGCACGGAAGAGACGAGATCAATGTAGCGAGCATTCCAGATGCCTTTCGCGCAGCGAACTCTCCATGCGAAATCTGTGCAAAGGATGGTAAAGAGGATGAGAGAAAATACTTGGAAACCGAGACCGGCTAACATGATATTTTCCCCCAAGTTACTCTGATCAAGGGTGTTGGCAAGTGAGGCTATGGCCCCACCAACGGCTTGAAGGACTAAGGAGATGATATCGCAGGTGCAGAAGATGATAGTATATATCCCTGGTCTGAAGCGAGAGATCTCTTGACCATATAGGATGACGATACGGGATAGACAGAGGTAGATGGCGGCGGTGAGGAACGCGGGAGCGATGGTAAGACAGATGAGGTACATTAGGAAGTAGTTGTTGTCGAAAGGAGAATTATGAATAAGAATTCTGGCTATATAACCAATGATCTCTAAAATCTAAAAGGATTAAGATGGTTAGCATTTTCATTCTTGCCACTCACTTCACTATGCATCCACTTCCTATTAAAATGTGACGAGAGGGTCGTGAGCAAAGGATAGAACATACCAACCCAAACATCATGGCAACCATGTATCCCCATGTTTCAAACTTGATCCCCAGCCCCAATTGTGCAATCAAAAAAATGCCAAACAAAACCGTATAGATGATATTTCCAGCGACATTGGGCCGGTACTCAAAACTTGACAACGAAAGATCACAAGTATCAAGCGTGCATAAATGTGGGTTCATGAGCAAAGTGACGTTACCGTAGCCAGTTCCATGACCATCGGAATGAGTTAAATTTGTCATTATGAGGCCGTGTGAAGTGAAAATCAGGGAAAAGATGACGGCCAGGAGTAGGATTCAAAATAAAGTGAAACGGAAGCGGGAAACAGAAAAGATGAGGAATATTTGAGAATGATTGAAGGTTGACATTTTGATAACTAGAGAATTTCAATTACCTTTAATATTCCCAACATTAGGCAGTGCATTCTTCATGACAATGTAGAAGTCGGCATCACGGAGAATGCTTCGCAACGAATTTGCTGCGAAGCATACGACGACGATACGGAATTTATCACGGCCCTACCAATGATGTTGCATTGACACGGACAATGATACTTATGTCAGCCTTTGCTCAGCAAATCGACAAATACGATTGGCCTAATCGTAGTTGTGAAGGATGACTAGTAGAATTAGCCACGTCGAAATCCCAGCAGCTCCAAATTTAAGCTTGGCCTTATTCCTTCATGGTCCGTCCTTCAAAGGAAATGGTTTTGTGAAAGTATCAGTGAGGGACGGTATTTATTATCTGGCAAGGCCGGGAATGATGAAGCTCGAGGGAGAACCGTTCTTCAAGAACCGAATCTAACCACATGGAACTGAGCCCGCATTACCATCCTCCTCTTGTGAAGGCTAGAAAGGTTAGGAGCACTTGCTATTCTCTTTTTTCGCTAGCTGGTCCCCCATCGTTGACCTCTTCTCGTAAATACGCTGGTGTTAGTCGGCAGAGACGTGGGAGAAAGTTTTAACCCTAACCGCCAAAGGTATGAAATGTATGGAATGCACAACAAATCCAATGCTTCATGAGTGGTGAAAAATCGACTCGTCTCTGTTTCATTGTCACCCAAACGAACCAAGCTTGAGAATTGGGAGAGTTGCCTTGGTTAGACTTGGGCATAAAATAAAAATTGATACATAACAGATGGCCATCTCCTCGACAACCTGTGTGATCTCTCACAAACTTGGTGATTTGTGAGAAGTGCAACTGTGACATGAGGACTAGCAACATCTTGGTCGATCACATCACGGAAGCACTATCTGACGGATTCGGAGAATGTAGGCCGCGGTTTGAAAAGTATCGAGTCCCGATATTAAATTGAAGTTGCAGATGAAGGAGGCAAAGAGCCTTTCAAATGCTCTCCCGAGTTCCCATGGGGCATCGTGCAGTAGTTAGGTATGTATGATAAGCCAAACAAAAGGGCGGGAGGATATGCATCAATCGTGACAATTGGCGTTGTATGGAGTACTCTGTACAGAAGACATACGGTAATGCAATGCAACATGAGAAAAACTCATACAGCAGCCAAAGTTGCACATCTTCTTCTTCCGCCTTGCCAAGCAATCAACCAATGAACCAATCAATCAATCAATTAATCAATCAACCAATCAACCACTAACTATTCACCGACTTTCAATCTCAGTCATGTCACAGAAAAAAAAAACTTTATCGCACGTGATGGCTATTGACCACTCTTACTAACCAATGAAAAGCTACTGGTCCGATTTCGCACTTCACTTCACACAACATTTACACAACTCAATAACTTTATGCAGTGATATGCATATGCATAATACCACACACCACCAAAATCAATCAAAATTCATAAAAATCTAAAAATCCAAAGAAGGAGCGTCAGAGTCAGACCTACTAACTACCTAATACCTCAAAAGATCTTCCCTGGAAAAACATAAATACCTGTCTGTGTCTGTACATGAGAAAAAAATTTCTTCTTTTTTGTCCGAATCAATTCACTTTTATTACTCCTTCTACCCCTTAAATATATTTCTTCCATATCAAGAACTTGAATCCAATTCAATCCAATTCAATTCCTTGGAAAGCATCAACAACACGCACACACTTTTCCAAGCGTTTTCTCTCCCCCAATCCAACAAATCGACAATCAACAACCACACAATGTGTCCTTCCTGCGAACCCGAGCAGGCTTTAAATACTATTGCCGCTCATGCGAATGGCAATGGCTCTACTTCCCATGGATCAAACGGAGGTTCGCATTCCATCCTCAATCTCCATTGTTGATGTCATTGCTGACTATCAATTCTAGCTCACCCGGGATATACAGCGATTGAGACCAAGAAGAACCCACATCCAGCAAAGAGAGAGAACCCATATCAACCAGTCGGCGACTTCCTTAGCAATATTTCGAGTTTCAAGATTATCGAGAGTACATTGAGAGAAGGTGAACAATTTGCCAATGCTTTCTTTGATACCGAGAAGAAGATTGAAATCGCAAAGGCTTTGGATGATTTTGGTGTTGACTACGTGAGTCATTGCTACTGTATTGGCTCCATACCGGAAGCATGTTTCTGACACGAGGTTCTCAGATTGAATTGACTTCACCAGCTGCTTCGGAACAATCCAGAGCAGACTGTGAAGCTATCTGCAAGTTGGGTTTGAAGGCTAAGGTTGGCACCTCTAGTTTTCGCACAATCAATCGCACACTGACTTCTATAGATTCTTACTCACATCAGATGTCACATGGATGATGCAAGAATCGCAGTTCAAACTGGTGTTGATGGAGTGTAAGTTGCGCTATCTCCACGGAAAAAGATTGATTTTCTAACATGTTCCAGTGATGTCGTTATCGGTACCTCATCTTATCTCATGGAACATTCCCACGGAAAGGATATGACCTACATCAAGAACACCGCAATTGAAGTTATCGAATTCGTCAAGTCACACGGCATCGAAATTCGATTTTCTTCAGAGGATTCCTTCCGTTCAAACCTCGTCGATCTCCTCTCGATTTACTCCACCGTTGACAAGATTGGTGTTAACCGTGTTGGTATTGCCGATACCGTCGGATGTGCTTCCCCAAGACAAGTCTATGATTTGATCAGAACTCTTCGCGGTGTCGTTAGCTGTGACATCGAAACCCATTTCCACAATGATACTGGTTGCGCTATCGCAAATGCATACTGCGCTTTAGAGGCTGGTGCTACTCACATTGATACCTCCGTTTTGGGTATTGGTGAGAGAAATGGTATCACCCCTCTTGGTGGATTAATGGCTCGTATGATTGTCGCAGATCGTGAATACGTTATGGGTAAGTACAAGCTTCACAAGCTCAAGGATATTGAAGATTTGGTTGCACAAGCCGTCGAGGTCAACATTCCTTTCAACAACTACATCACTGGTTTCAGTGCTTTCACCCACAAGGCTGGTATTCACGCCAAGGCTATTCTCAACAACCCCTCCACCTACGAGATCATAAACCCAGCCGATTTCGGTATGACCAGATACGTTCACTTCGCATCAAGACTTACGGGATGGAACGCCATCAAGTCTCGCGCCAATCAATTGAACATTGAAATGAGCGACGAACAATACAAGGAGTGCACTGCTAAGATCAAGGCCCTTGCCGATATTCGATCCATCGCAGTTGACGATGCTGATTCAATCATTCGTGCTTTCCACAGACAAACCAAGACAGGCAAGGCTGTTGAGCTTTTGCCAAACATGACTGAACAAGAGAAGACTTTGTTGGCCAAGAAGGAAGCCGAAATTGCTGGAGTTCCTGAGAAGCGCAAGTTGGATGAGGTTGCCGAGGGTCAAGCTAAGAGGGCTAGAAATGATGTTTCCGCATAAATGAAGAGAGGAAAAGATGAAATCTGATTTGAACCGAGTCTGTTCTGTTAGGGGGTAGCTGAATTCTCCCCAGACGAGACTGATCTAAAGGAAAGTAGTTGAAATCTTCCTAGATCCTGGTTTAAAGATGATTGAAATCATCGTGAACTCTTCATTTATCGGAACAAAATGGCGGGCTGAAAAGTTGCTTGAGCTATTTCATGTTTCTTTCCTTTTTGTTTGATTCTTTTGACCGCCATGACATTTTTCACGGGATATACAAATTCTTGTGAGGTTTGCTTTGCGGTGAATGGATATTTGGTCAACGTTGTGTTGCATCACACAATGGGTATGAGAGGAGAGAAGGGAGCATGTATTGCTTATTTGATAGTCCGGAAAGACAATGCTATGCATGGATTTACGTATTTCTTGAAGAAGTTGACTGATTAAATTGGGAATTGATTATGCTTGATATGAGGGGAAGAGACTTGAGAACCACGAGGTGATAAATTGACCACCTGAAATGATGTTCGTATTGTGCAATTGACGTCATTAAGAAGTTAATTCGTACACATTAAAGTTGCATCCTCGGTTGAAAACCCATCTGAAAGCCCATCACCCGCCCAAATCAATTCTCCAGTCATTTCCACCAAACCATTAACCTTTCCATTCACTTCGTTGAGCGACCCACTAAAGAATCCACCAACCGATCATCATCACATCATAGCAAATGCACATATCCACACTTCACACTCCCCGCCAAATCTCCTCTCCTTTTACACGAAACAACTCCCCCCCTTCCTCACAAAAGAGCAACAACTCCCAAAGCCGCTCCCATCAACCCTCCTACCATCCTGACTCCCACCGTAGGCGCAGCGTTAGTCGTAGCAGATGTAGATGAGCTCGATGTCGGCGAGCCTGTAGTTCTGGATGTAGAAGTTGATGTAGAAGTTGATGTAGATCTAGATCCCGTGGCAGAACTCATTACTCCTCCTGGATTTGATGTTGTAGGCGATGCTGAGCTCACGACTCCTCCTGGGTTGGAAGAACTTATTGCACTCCCCGTTGCGCTTCCAGTGGAAGATACACTAGTGTTGGTGAGTATACTGAGTACACCGCCTGGATCACTAGAACTCAATGCACTTCCGCTTGAAGTCGCGCTAGTCGAGCTGGCGAGACCTCCCGGGTTCCCAGATGTGACGGCGCTTGCTCCCTCGGTAGTTACACTTCCGGTCACAGCGGATGCGGATGCGGAGAAAGCGGAACAGAGTGCAGCACCGACACTCGCAGCGCTGGCGAGTTCACCGGCGTTGCAGGCCGAGATGAGACATGAGGTTGCGGCGGTTTGGATGGCGGTTTGGGCGGTGCCGCATTGGCAGGCTTGGTCGTTGGCTTCGCAGCCGGCGACGGAGATGGCGCTTTGGAGGCAGGGAATCTATTTACGTGGGGAGATTAGTTGTTGTTTGGTGAAGGGGGATGGGAGAGGGAAATTGGTAGGTGGAGGTGTGGGGTGTGGGGTAGGGAGGTAGGAGGAGAGGGATGGGAAGGTAGGAGAGGAAATGAAATAAAAGGAAAGGAAAGTAGACTTACAGCGCAAGCCGGCTCAGCTCCGAAATTCTGTGCAGATACCGAGATGAGAGTACCTGCAATAGAGAAGACGGTGGCGAACTTCATTGTGATGTTATGGTTGTAAACTTTTGGTATGTTCTTGTAATATTTTGGGATGTTGCGTATGGATCGATCGATGGCTTTTGATCAATTGATTTGGAGGAAGGTGCTGATAAATAGCGAGCGATTCAGAAGCTCAATCAATGATTCAAGAAAAGGAATGATGAATATGAGATTATATATTGAATATAAATTAGAGACTTTGGACTGGATTGGACTGGACTCGACTAGACTTGGACTAGACCTTGACCTAGACCTACCTTGGACCTGCCTTCGGAGAATTGTATATTGGAGTTTATGTTACCGATGTAATGAAATAGGAAGCTCGAATTGAGTTTTTGAGTTTGGAATTTGGAGTCTTGATGGCTGATATTGGTGGAGTCCGCTTATCGTTTCCAGGTATGAAGTGAGGCCTAGATCTTTATGTCCACTCCGCCACGGGATTTACCACGCAATAATAACCTTGGCGAGTTGTGTTATCGAGTATGTATATCTTTTCATCCTTTATCTATTATTTTTATAAAATATATATATCTTTTTATTTTTTATTCATATAAAAAAACATATATCTTTTCATTCTTTCATCTGTATCCAAGATTCTTTTCATCAATATCTTCTTCAACCTTCCTCTCTTGAATTGGTGTGAAGCCTCATTACGCATGCGTTTCTAGCTATGTCCCCAGCCATCTTTTAGGTGTTGGCAGAAGACTGAAGTAGGTAGGTAGGTACACGGTCGTTTTGCCTGGGACCAATAGTTGAACCTGATGGGAAGGTAGGACTGTAGGGGGTCGAGTAAAAGGTGGGTGGGTAATGGGAGTGGTTCTATCGATTACGGAGGATATCTTGATTCAATCGATGCTTGCAGCGATTTCTCGTGGTGAGGGTGGGGTTTCGTATTCTTTCCTCTGGACCATCACCATCACCATCATCATTCATTATTACTACTTCTTATATACGTGGATATACGATTTACTACTATTCTCAAAACACATCATTTTACATCCCTCCAACCACACGAACTAGAGGTTATCTCTATAACATGTATTCATTTGAATATGTACGACGCATCTAATTGACAAACCACGCGATAGGTAAAATATTAGCTATGTAGGTATATAGAAATGAACGCAAAATTGAACCAAAAAGCTTCGTCAGCGTTATGCCAACGAGATAACAATTTTCTTAGCAGAAACCCCTTTCTTCTGCATTTCCATCCCCTTTTCTACAAACTCCAACCCTTCCCCGATCACCATCGCCTCGGGAGCCGCAATGTAGGTACCCTTCGCCAACGCCGGGGGCAGAAATTTCGCATAGACTGCCTCACCTACCTCATTCTTTACCAGACTTGAGCCATCGACGAATTTGTTGTTGATCCCTCGGAGTGCTTTCTTGATCTCATTGGAAATCGTCCAAAGAATGAATGTGGAAATGAACCTCGGAAATATGAATCGTTTTGGTGGTGGTAACATTGGATAGGTAACCATCGCAACAAACTTTCTACCATTGCATTTATCGAGGATATCCATACATGCATCTGAAGCTCCTTTCCCGATAGACATTGCACCAGCACAAGTCTTGCCTCTGAATGCATCTATAATATCAGGAACGGCGGATTTGCTATTGTAGTCAAAGACTTGACTTGCACCGAATTTCTTGCACAGGCCGAAGTTCTTGGGAGATGAGGTAGTGATGACTTCGTAACCAGCTGCGACGGCCAACCTGAAGTTTATGATCAACGAGAATTCATGAAAGACGTCCTAGATCCACGAAGAAGACTTACTGAATAGCATTAATGCCAACACTGGTTGAACCACCCCAAATAAGTACAGCTTTCCCTGCTGCTTTTGGAGAGAGTGATGGCAATTCGAGTGCCAGCTGATCTTTTTGAAATAGCCCGGCAGCAGCTGTAGAAACTCCCACAGGCATCACGGAAGCTTGTTCATACGATAAATTATCCGGAATATGCGAAGTCATATTATCCAACATCACAGTATAGAGTTGAAAAGCACTTTGCGTATGAATATTCGATGGCTCCGTGGTTCCCATTGCCATACCCACGACACGATCTCCAACCTTGAATCTCGTAACACCATTTCCAATTTCAACGACTTCCCCAGATACATCATATCCAAGAATGAATGGATATTTCATCCAAGGAAATATCAAATTACCGATCTCTGGTGCCATCCAATCTGCTGGGTTAATGGCAACGGCTCCATTTTTTATAACAATCTGATTCTTCGAAGGACGAGTATAAGGTGCGGATTTGACCTCGAGCTTCGCAGATTGGTTCAACCATACAGCGGAATTTGAGGGGAGCTCTGCCGAGGAGGACATGCCGATTGGATGTATGGGCGAGGACGTGATACAGGTGAATACTGACCAAGACGGTAAGTCTAGATCTGCGAGTAGGTAATGAGAGCTTCGAGTAGGTTGAGAGCTTCGAGACTGAAAAATGAGAAACAGATGCGCTATGAAATGATGGCTGTTTCTCAAAGTGAGCTTAATGAGAGATACTTATACCTAATACCTACCATTGCTTCGCACGTCAAACAGACAACATGGAATGGAGAAATCAAATCCATTTTGTCCGATGATTTCATGAAGTCTCCAAGTCTGGTGTGAGATCCTTTGAGCATTGTAGACAGGTTATCGTTGCCATGTTCTCGCCATGTTCTCAAAATGCGAGATGAAGTTAGTAGATTCCGAAAGCGAAAACAAAACAAAACAAAACAAAACAGAATGTATTGTTGTGAAAGAAGTTGAAGTTTTGGATTGGTGGATTCAAGCTTGTGATTACTAATCGACGACTTATCATTTAATCGGCTTGATGACTAAAGTAGAGTAGCTCAAAGCAAAAACATCAAATGCGAAGTGAGGTTAGCTTTCTCCAAGCTATGCGAACCTTAAATTCAATTAACCTTATGCGAAGTCCGAAGAATGTGGATTTGCTAATAGTCAGCTCTCTATCATCGTAGTCCGGGAAAGTAAATTGTCTGGAAGAACCATTTCCCCGGGAGAGCAAGCTGTCTGAAATATATTATATAATATGACTATGATTTCAATGCCTTTTTGTATTAATCGCTTCATGATTGATTATTGTGTAATTGAAAGCGAATATTGTAATTTAAAGCTAATATTGTAATTTAAAGCTAATAATTTTCAATGTTCTGGAAAACAGCATTGAAATTGGTAGAGGAACTTGCTTTTCGGCATAACTCGTTTTCCGGGACAATCGAACCTAAAATCATTCCCCCTTCATCTCCTCGTCAAATGTGAAGTGTCCACCAGAATACCATCTCGCGGAATACTTATATGCAGAACACTGTTACCAGCCCAAACAATTTATTCTAGTGCCAATATTCGCGCGACCCTTTGGATAACCTAGAAACCCATCACCCCTTTGCGAGCTTCCATCCGATCCAGAGCCATGAGCGCTCCCCGCTTGATATCCGAAAAGGACGACAGCCGGAAAATCAGGCCGCATAAAAAGTCGCGCCGTGGATGTGGAAACTGCAAGCTAAGGAAGGTCAAGGTATGTTGGATATATCATCCCATTCTAAGGGAATTTGTTTAACTGGTTGGTGACAGTGTGATGAGACCAGACCCATGTGCAAACGGTGTACAGATTTTAAAGTTCTCTGCAATTACGACCGAAAAACTTCAGCGCTTCAGCTACTTGAAAAATCTTTTACTTTTGAGACTCTTCAGCATAGACTTCCCTACTCATTGAACCAGACGATGCCTGGCATCGTTAACCCAAGCTTGAGAGGCTTCCACAAGACCAATGTGTACGACTTAAGTGACCAAGAGCATTTGGAGGCATTGAATAGATTTCAGACAAGGACGGTTTACACAATTACAACAAGCAGGAATCTGCAAATATATCAAAATGAGTTCATCAAACTAGCATGTTTGGTATGTACAAGCATGTAGAATCTCCCAACGCTATACTGACCCGCTACAGCATCCATATCTTATGCACGCTTTACTCACGTTCACGCTGATGCACGACCGACACCTCTCGATTGAGCACAGTACAAGAATGTCTCCCTCGGAGGCTTTTCATTGGTGTCAAAGTATATCATCGTTTAGCAGGAAACTGTCATCTGCCCCAATTGAATCCTCATCAGAACGCGATGCTTTATGGGCAACTTCTATTCTTCTCGGCCTCATTGCATTCTGCCATATTGAGGCAAAGACCCCGCAAGAAGCTTGGCCTTTAAGGCCACCTTCATCTCTAGATTTGAATTGGCTCGTGATGGGCTATGGGAAGTCGGAGATTTTGAAATTGGATCAAGACAAAAATGCGAGCGCATTCAAAACATTGATAGCACCTGAAACTTTAGTACAGTTCCCACACATTCGCCTCGAGACATTGCCACAAGCTTTCGTCACACTTTTTGATTTACATCCCAGTTCTAAATCAAATGATAATCCATATCATCATGCGGCGTCTTTATTGTCAGATGCCATCGATGTTGACGTTGATATTACCGTCATCTTGAAATTTTGTAGTTTTGTCGGCAAAACGCATCCACAGTACAAAAGATTGCTCTTTCAAAAAGAACCTCGAGCTCTCTTGTTACAGTCCTATTGGCTTGGAAAACTTTGCCAATTTCCACATTGGTGGATTTGGAGACGTGCATCATTGGAGTGTCAGGCAATCTGCATATATTTGGAGACTTTTTACAAACACGATTTGGATGTTCAGGCACTTCTAGTCTATCCTAAAATGATGTCTGGGCTTAGCTCTTGTTGAAATTGTCATTTGATGTGGCTTTAATAGGTTATTTATAGAAATTTTAGTAGTCATTCTGACTGTGTTGTCAGGGCGCGATTTGTCTTCGATGGTCATGCGTTACTATTAATCCTGTTATTTGACACACTTCGATCACCACGAGAGGATTGCTGCAATTGTGTTGTCTTAATTTCATTGCGAAACTATATCCCCTCATGATTCTGTTTTCCTGTACATAACAATTTCTCTTCCACCACGGTGCGTATCCCAAGAAGGAGTCCTCAGATATCTCTGTGTCGTAAAGACTGTTACTATCTCAAGAATTCTTGAATCTACCTATTCGGGTCGAAGGGCGATGGGTAACATTTGAATTGCATTCTGATTTCGACATACGAGATGATTATTAGCAAACAATACAAGGCAAAATATTTTCAGAGGATCTTCGTGGGTCTCTCTCCAAGTTCCATTCACTTCCAGCAATTTTCCCTTTGACTTCGACACAACCAAGCGTCAATACTCTGAAGCATTAATCGCTTTTCTTTATTTTTCTTTGTGCTTCGAGCGTATTCAAGACGCGGGCGTTTTATTTATCTTCGCTAAGCCTGGTGGAGGTCAAGACAAAGTCTATCTCTTATAGCCATACTTTTATCGCTCATTCTCGTAGGGACTTGTTTCTCCCTGTCGTCTAGTTGTCTTTGATTTGTTTTCTTCTCAGCTTTGCTTATAAAGAGTACCGCCTCGCCAGCATCTATATCAATATCAACTTTACACTATCAAAACCTAAAGGAACCCAAAACTAAGCTAACAGCAAACATATTAAGCATCATCTTATTCAAATCCAGATCTGGTCAAACATCCTGTAAACATGTGTTTAAATGCAGGCAACTCTTCTAGCAGCTCCTGCAAGAAGTCAGATACTGAAACGCCTGGTGCTCAATCAACCCCTAGTATTCAGCACCCCATCAATAGTTGGGTGTGTTGTTTTTGTGGCCTAGATAATGGCGGAGATCTTGTATGGTGCGCAGGCTGCGGTCACTACACAGTTAATTGCATTTCTTGCTTCTCCTATTAAGTTACTATCGGGACAGCATCATGTGCTAGATGCCGTACAAGGGACTGGAGTCTGCGCTGGTACCTCGGTGTATAGCTAGACTCCTTTCTATAACTTTTAACAACCATATATTTTAAAAAATACTAAGTCATGATACTATAATTGTGTATATTTTATATTTCAGATTTCATTTAAATGTATTCATTAATAAGAAAGTTAATCATAGATGAAAATCTTCATTTTTGGTGTAAATGGTGGGCGAAATGTGGGGTAGGGGACTTAATTTGCAGGACAATTAATGACCTTAATGGATAACCCACGGGGCGGATTATTTATCCGCAGCCTACAAGTAATCACAGATAGAATTTATTTACAGTACGAGTTTGTCTTGCTCTCTTTCCATCAACCGGAAATTCCCTTCTCAAATTTTAGATAAAGCTTATCGTCCAAACTTCTATTTGCAAAGAGCTCTTGTTGTGAAAAGATTCGATAATAAAAGTTGCTTTATCCCACCTCAAAGCCTTCGACGGCTTTGCTGCGCATCTGGGCACGTCCGTTATGCGGTATATGACAAGGGCTTGATAAATTGAATCACAACCTACTGATAACGGGACAGATTACTTGTGACTCAGGTTGTACTATCAGAGGTAAAACGTCATGTTGAGGATATCACTTTGCGGCGGAGGAGGGTTAGATAATTGTTGCGGCTCAGAATGTTGTGGATATGATTGATATTGTTATTCTTGCGGTTGGTATAAAGCTTATTGATGGGAAATTCTGTACAGTTAAGGAAATAGGATGTGAGAATACCTTTATTGTACTCATCCATTTAAGTACCATGAACCAACCAACCCGCTAATACTATTGTGCAGCACCTTTGTCCATGTCTCAATATACTTTTGGGCATTTCTTCCTCTCGCGAATGATTGACTTTTGATGCCATGATGCTCAAGAAAATTAACTCGGATAACCTTGCGCTTTGATACGTTCAAAAACTGAGGCGTAAGCTGGTGGCTTGAGTCAGATTTCTATTTTCAACCATGGGGAGCTCCACTGACAAATAACCTAACCTCCTTGACTTAGATTTATTAGATTGCGACAGCT
This sequence comes from Sclerotinia glacialis, assembly GCA_002162575.1. NCBI lineage: Eukaryota > Fungi > Ascomycota > Leotiomycetes > Helotiales > Sclerotiniaceae > Sclerotinia > Sclerotinia glacialis. Next base: position 2,064,410 of record NGKH01000003.1, on the reverse strand, counting down.
AATCCTGATAGATCTTGAATTTGAATTGATTCATGATCTATCACGAAGATTCAGGTAAGTCTCATGTGCAAGAGCCCCCTTGGTAGAAGATCCTAAAAAAAAGGGGGATTGCACATTTCAAAACATGCCAAGAGAATAGTTGTACTGAATTCATAATAGATTCCTCTCTTCATAAAAACACAACGATATTGATATGTATCAGGGATTATTTTGCCGTCAATGAGTGAGATCGAAATGTTGAATGCGGAACTTGGAACCATGGTCCATACTTGGAAGCTTTTGCATGCCAGGATTATTGCTGATCTTGCTGATTTGGAAATACTATACAGGCAGCTTGGGAATTTGTGATGCATGTAGGGTGAGAATAAGGAAAAGAGAGATTGGGATTACAGTTGTTGAACGGACCTGGTTATGCTCATGAGAGCTGAGATACTCAGGCTTTTCAGACTCTGGTATTGCAATGAAATCATATGTCTTGGATGGGCAAGAGTCCGCCCTGTTTGGTTTCTTTGAAATACTCAAAGAAATTTATCCATGCTAAAGTTTGAGGAGAAGTACCAAGAGAAACAGACAGCAAGTAATGTCGGCTTTTCCAAACATTGTCCATGAGTTTCTTCCACGATCAAAATGTTTCTTTTGCAAAGGAAAAGTGACAATTATAAATTGTTAAAAGTAGTCATATACTTCATATACTTTGCCTTACTTCATTTTATCTTCAAATCATTTCAAATTCCTCTCCCTGCTCTTTTTCCCTTTCTACTATATTTCTTATGATCTTGTAGCGACAATCTTTATTATCTTGTATTACTATTGGGATTCTCTAAAGATGGAAAACGTGGATTTTGTGAGAGAGAATGAGATTGGTATGGGCTGTATCTTGTGGCTACGCAAACAAGATGAGGGAGTATTGTATGAAGGAAATTTTTCGTCAATGTTTTGCCCTAGGTTTTGTAATTCCTGTCAAAATAGATGCCAAAATCAACAATCAACATTATATTGTGGACTAAAACAGCGGTCATATGGACATCCAGTTGTAGTCCTTGGGTTAACATATGGAGATCCGGATGATGAGGAAACTGGTATAAATGTGACTTTCACAATTGTAGGTAAGCTCTAATTTAATTATTCTTCAGCTCCATTATCATTAACAGAAAAAAAAAACAGATTTCAGGATTGGGACAAAGATTCAAGCACTTCCAAGACTTCATAGAAGTTCGTAAACAGAGACCTTATCTATATGGCCCCATCAGTCCTTGTTCATTTGGGCCCAGAGAACAATGGACACAAGATGAGACAGATTATGATCTGAATTACAAAGTTGAGCCTAGTACTGTTGGATTTTCGAAACGATGCTATCTGTCTTTTCCTCACAGATACACCCTGGATCTGAAATTCTTCAAGCTTTTTCCATCCACAACTAGGGCGTATGACTTCCGTTTCGACAATGTGTCATATTTAAGGATAATTCGAAAACTACAGTTGAAAGAAGAGGAGTATGTTCTCACAGAAGAATTAAAGAATAGACATACCCCTTTTTCTTCAATATCGGCTTCATCAATACCAAATTCCATCTCAGGAGGGCTATTTTCTTTCCCTAGAAGTTGGTCCACAAGACAAAATATCTCTTCCTCAAGCTCCACAAGCACTGTTTATTCCGAACGAGATTCTACACCTGACAGTATGACGACCTATTCTTCCCTGAGTTCCAGCCCTAGAAGCCCTAATACAAGCCTAATAATCTGGGGTATGATCGGCACACGAGCTCCTGATACAACTATCTCAACTCCGAAGCTGGATACAACATTCATCAAATCAATCATTACATTCAAGTCCTCCTTGGATCCAAAAGTGAGGGAGTTCATTCCTGGGAAGCCAATGCTTTGAATATGAGTTTTCCATAATATTCCTTTGAGCAGTTTTTTTTGAACCAGACAGCTGCTGGTTAACTCCCTATAGCGGCATCGCATCGATTTCTCTCCAGTTATGCAGGTTTAAACTCCAATTGTAATCAAAAAAATTTGTTGAAGTTAGCATTTCATGTTCATCATGTGGATCTTGTGCGTTGAGGCGGTTATGGGCTGAACAAATCTAATCTAGAATAACCGAACAATCAATTAGTTATCTCAAAACCATTACATACTTTCAAACGTCTAACTGACCATCCATGTAGAAACTTCAACATACCAACTCATTTCACGAATTGGAAATTTCACGAGCTGACAGGATTTACAGCATTTACTAGCTGGGCCACAACTTTATTGAAGATTTCTCAACCAACCTAGGCATCACTCAATGTTTGCATATGAGCGAGAGCATTTCAATTTGTAATTTTTTTTTTTGAAGTAATTGTTCAAATTGTGTTCGAAAATATATTATTATTAAAGCTATAATCTTAATTTTGATAAATTATATTGATTAAGTTATTAATAGATAGAAATCATTGTTTTTGATATAAAATAATGGCCGGAATAGAGGGGTGGCCGAATATAGGGTAGGGGACTAGAATTATATATTGGAGAGGACTCAACTAAAATGATATTTGATATGTCCCCTCATTTTCGAGACACTCCTCTTGTGTTAACATTGTGGAATATGGTAAACTAATAAGAACAAAGCATTTGAGTAAGTGTCAATAACTTCAACATTATACGTTTTTTGAATTATCTTCGGTTTCCCAATGATTCCATCAGTTTATTCAGAGTGATCTGCTGGGTGGCCTGAAGAAAAGTGTTTTGGTGCACTGGAATTCAGTAATAACGATGTTTTGAGAATGATGGATGTGAATTTAGGATTTCGTCGGGTTGAGATTTGAAATATGGGGAGAATTTTCGAGGAAGGATATTAAAGAATAAAAGAAAGTGGGGGGAGACGTATACATGATATCATATTCAATATTAATTGTATCGATTAGACAGGAAGCAGGCTAATCAGTAGTCGATGAATTAATTAATAAATTAAGGCTAAACCACTAAGTAGGTTACATAGTTTGGAGGAAAAAGGTGTTTGGTGAGGAATCTAGTCGTGTCTGATGATGGATAGTACAGTGATGAGTATTTAGATTTAGGATGTATTCAAGGACTCTATCTATACAATATCTCAACAATATTAACCCAACTGGAGATTGGTGAGCATATATGACGCCTATCTAGAGCTCATGGGCGGGTTGGTAGATGTAACGACTTGCCTGCTTGAGGTGCTTGTTTGGGGTACTTGCCTAAAACAGCAAAAGGATAACCTATATTCGATTTTTCTCATTCCGAGGTGTATAATCTGCAGCTACATGTGGCTAAAATGGCGATTGCGGGGTAGTAGTATTAGTTGAGGTGATGGATCTAGTTGTTGTCGGGAATCTGGACGTAAGAGTTGGAGCCGTGGCTCCAACTCTTATATTGGTTGGTGGAGAGGAGGGAAGAAGAGAAAGTGAATATGGCAAGCAGTTTTGAGAAGCTGAGGGATAAGGTGCGAGAAATGATGTGTAGTTATGGGATTATGGGATGGAGTGTCGAGATAGATAATAGCGAAGCAAGATATTCAGTACAGTGTGCATGATCAAAATCTAATATTTATAGGCTCAGACAGGATATCGACTTCGATATCCAAGCCGGACTTCGGGTCTGCAGGGTCAATAAGGATGCGGTAGGGAATCGAGAGAAAGTTTGCTGTGTAGGTCTCTACAGAACATGGAATGGTTTCTATGCTTTTGCTATAACGAATGATATCTAGGTCAAAAAGGAATCATGGGAAGGATATAATGACTTTGAGGACAAGCTGGTATCATTTCAGTGTAAGCAAGGAACCAAGATCTCAGACAAAACGAGGTGCTGTGCAGCGTCAATGATTACAACGGCCACGATTCCCAGGATAAAATATAGTGGGTGGAAAGAGACATTCAAGGTATTTTGCCTCCTGTTTCACGACCGGAAAAGAGTGATCTAATCCATAAGAATGGATAGTTGGTGTTTTCACCAGCCGAACTAGATTTTACAGGATTTCGATGGTGTTCAGTGTAGCGTGTAGCTTACGAACCGGTCTGCCAACTCGTGCCGTAGACTCTAGTGAATGTTAGACAAATGTATTTGTCGGAACAGTGATCATGTGATCATGAAGGTATTCGATAGTTCATTCTTTCATGGGAGAATAGAATTGATCAAGTAATATTATTATCAAGAGGAATAAGAGGACTTTGCACTTTCAACACCACCAAGTTGAAACCAACAGTTTTGATCGAGGAAATAGATATTTAGATGGTTGAATAGATAGTATTGGAATGGAGCTGAAATCATCACTCAAAGAAAAATGAACAATTGATTGTCTCGGTCAGACATACTATAGAATAAGGTTGATCCACTTCGTTGGCTCTTCCACTGGGAACTAGGAAATAAAAAATAACCTTATTCCAAAAAGGAAAAAAGTGAGAAGGGCGATTTTACGGCTCTTTATACAGAAATAGTTCCTCCCCCTGCCCCCGTATCTCTGCTTTCATCATCCAATGTTTGCTCCTTCCTATCTCTTGTGTTTTCCTGAACCCCATTTGTGGAATGCGTTATCTGTAACCAGAACAGAGCCCCACCCCCCTACGATGCTGCTTTTTGCCTGAAGCTATGTCATCCTTACAATGGCTGCGGCTATGCAAAAGTTGTGCATCTCACCACAGAACCGTGGCGTAGCCAGTCAACAATAGGGCCCTTCATTATCCATTCATCCAGCTGCAGTGTATAATTATGATGCCACGAGCCCTGCCGGTCTCCTGATTTGATTCAGACTGACATGCATATAGCTTCTCCGCATTGATAAAATGGGGGTCGTGGATCCAGAGGCTTTCTGGCCCATCATGCCGTTCCGTAGCCAGGTACCTTTTGTTGGGATGAGTGGTTACTGAATACCAGTATACTCTGAAATAGGATTGTTTTAGAACTTGCGTGACGTCTTGTGTAGAATCAATGCTTATGTGTGACCAAACAACTCTACTATCGGCACTCGCGAGGTAGGCTTGGACACATGGAACGGATGTATCTTGAGGACACTTGTCGTTGCTGTACCATTTTTTGAGACGGGCTTTGGTTGCGGGAGGAGCAGCCACGTAGTAATCGAGACTTGCCAAATTGATAGCAGGATGATGGGAAGATCATCGCATATTGGGACCTTTAATGCCACTGTAAATGTCGGGTGGTGGAGAATCAGCTTACCGGTTTCTTTCATGTCGGCCATGCGTACAGTCAATGAACACAAGGCGTAGATAAGTTGCGTGCCTCTGGCATGGTGTAGATTGGCATAGATAGTCATTAGAAAATTTAGATTGTCCGTAAGAGTCGCACGAATGGTTAAAATCAAGCTACTGTCGGGTTCTGGATCATCATTATCGTCTTCCCTGGATCAATATGAGTGAGGTTTGATTTCACGGCGGGTTGTCAGAAGTGTCGTCCGTCCAGGACTTGTCAATCAATTTGACGATTTCTGTTGGGTATGGCTAGGAATGGTGGCCGGAAACTAGGGGGTTGACTTTTCGAGTAAATATTTAAGATAGACAGACATGACAGGATGATGCATCATCGCCCAGATGGTTATATGCACTAGGTTTGACTCTATTCAAGTAAAAATTAAATGCCTGATATTGAAGGTTATCATTTTCTTTTCGCATAAAGGTCGGGCCTTACAGGGTGTTAGTAAGCACCATAATACGCTATAATTCAACCAAATTAACGCTTAATTATGCCCCAAAGAGTTTATTCAGACCCTCATTCGAATACTCGCCTACCCATGATTAGTTGATTGGTGTGTAGTATTATAGGTCTTTTGTAGTGTTTACACCCTCTGAGGCGCAGCCCTACTCGCTATGTGTCCTTCGTACGCTTGCTCACAGTGCGGTCAACTTAATCCCAAGACACCACAAGTTAAACTATTAAGAAACCATGGCATCTGCAGCAGAGACCACACGTCGGAGACTGATGACTCGAGATGAAGCGGAAGCTTCTCTCATGTCATACATTTTCTCTGGAACCATTGGATCACCCAAAGCCAAACCAGTATCCCATTCACTCATCGAAGAGACAGATAGCACTTTTTCTTGGATTGCTGTGCTAGAGGAGGAAGATACCATAAACCAATTTATCGACCGGTATCTTGTGACTTTTGACAGACAGTCGCACATGATCCAAGCACCGCTACCTATATCGTTCTCAGGGGCGGGGCTTCAACAAGCCATTCTAGCGGCGACAGGTCACCACTTGAAGGCATTTTCAAGATTCTCAAATGGTGCTCTCTATATATCTTATACGGTCGGCATTCAAGAGGATCCGAATATTCAGTATGTTATATATCTACGCCACCACGGAAACGTCACCTCGATGAATCTCCTTATGAGCTTAATATCCTCGACCATCGATTCTAGAATCCTGCCTCTCCCTGCTGTGTATCCTATCCCAGGCGAAGAACAGAGGCAGAGAAAGACTGGGATAGGCAGACAAATCACGCGGCTAATACCAGGTTCGATTGCTCAAACTATCTACCCTTATATGTCGCACACGGAGAAATTGGTATTCGTTCGAAGAATGGCTATCGCGTTTCAGGCCACCTGGAGTATCTCCCTCCCCAATGATCACCTCATTGGCGATATCTGCGTTATCAATGATGGCACTCATACCGTCCTTACCATTGGTCCAGAGCGGCATCACAATTTCGGCGGGCCTTTTACCTCAGTCCGCGACTATCTTCGCGTCTTTATTTCCTCCTGTCTAGACGCATTCAAACAACAAGAGGGTATCGAGGAATACAAGACGCGATTCTTGCAGCGAGTTACGCAATTTGTGGAAAGTAACATTGGAAATATCCCTGCAATCGTCGAGGACATCCCAATAGTGGCTATCAATTCCGAGATGGGCCTTCATAATGTCATTTTATCGCCTGACACACATACAGACATCATAGCAGTTATTGGTTGGGAGTTTGTTCGCAGCGCTCCTTATGCCTCCATCTACGGAACCATCGAGATGCTTTTTAGGAAACATGCGAGTAATGGATTTGGTGCCGAGTACGAACACGCTGACAAGCTCCGTGAAGCGTTTTGGGGCGCAATCCCGGAGTGGAAGAAGTGGAATGAGAGTGAAGCTACAAAGGTTTTCTTAGAGTGGTTCAAGTTTGGGTCATTTATGAGAGCATATTGGAGACCAAATGGCTTGAGCGAAGAAGAGAAAGAGGCATACTGGGAGCATAATGTGAGGGCGGTGGAGGGGCTACTGGGGAAGTATCAGTGTAGTTACGGGACAGATCAAGACCACTAGGGTGGGTCGGTTCGGACGGTTTAACGGGTGGTTTGAAGTTGTTTGGCCATGTATGCCCTAGGAATAAGATGTCAGAAGGTCCTCGTTACATGCGAGAACAGCCGTAGATCTCCCATACTAGCGAACCACAGCATACAATCTAGGCTTTTTTTCTTCTCAAACTGTTAAAATGATTTTTTTTTTAAACTGATCAGCGAAAACCACATCTAACAGTCCTCCTTTTAGCTAGTCGAGAAGCCAGGCTTTGTGCAGATTGCCCAGTGTGACAAAAGGCATCATGGCGACACACCGTGGCCACAAGTAACACAACATGACCTACCTACCCCCGCGAGCACGCTATATACCCCGGCTATTACCTCAGGAAAGCACTTGCCTGCATTGAATCGGCCTAAAACAAGTGATAATGGCAGACGAGGGCGATGTGGCTTTTCAATTGATGACTATGCTAATTCTTTAGATATCCAATCATTCTAGCCTTTAATTTGAAGGTTTTCTTGAAGGTTTTCCTATTCCACAAAACCCCCATAAATGAAAATAATGAATCGAATGAAAAGTGTTAAACCCTTTCTGAACAAAGCCCAAATCAATATATTTCTGGAAACCCGATCCAATTCAATTTCGAGGAAGTTGGTTATATAATCAACCCCCCCGCCTATGTATTCCAATACCCTTATTAACAAAACTTCGAAGATAATTTCGATCAACTCCATCCTATTCATTTTGTCGTACAATTCGAATAAGGTAGGCAGAGATTGGAAATCTAGGGCTAAACCCTTATATTAGCCTTGATAGCATTGAAAGGGCATAAGGGGAGAGGTACGCTTGTCGAAGTTTTCGAACCTTTCGAACCTTTCGAAGCCTTCGAACGAATGTGGTAGGGCTAAAACCTTATATTAGCTTTGACAGCTTTGAAAGGGTACAGAGAGAGAGGGGGGGGTAATATTTTTCGAACCTTTCGAACCTTTCGAACCTTTCGAAACTTTCTAGGTTGGGTGGGATAGGCTTTGAATTGTACGAATTGAAGGATTTCGCATTTGAAGGATTGAAGGCCTTAGACCTCATAAATTATTAGGCTTGGTATCAATGAAAAGGATTAACAATAATACAAATCTTATAATACTTTTGAAAAGATAATAAATAATTAGAAGATCGATTTTTGTATTGTAAGAAAGATTACAATACTTTCAAAAGTATCAATAAGACGAGAGAGGTAAAGGGAATTGATACACATGATATCTTGGGGACGTTTCAGAACAAAACTTCAGAGAATCAAAAGTCTTTATATGACAAAAAGCAAGACAAGGCAAACAAATTATGTCCCGCTTCAATCCATAAGACTGCCATCGAAAGCACCATATAATGATTACAAACCCTTTCTAAATTTTAATCGAATAATATATCATTTTCATTGATGAATTTATTATTATTTACATATATAAATTTATAAAATGCTTTAAATTATATTAAGACTAATTTCTTTTACAAGCGACGAACGGCGTCACTAAAGCAATGTACGATATCGCAAAATCTATTCAGTCCATGCAGTTTTTCAAGGCCTCACACGCGTGAGTGTTGAATAATCCAAGATCAAAGGAAATATTAATGCCACTCCCCTTAGCAAACCAATTGCAATATCTACTCAAACACCAACATTCATTCAAGCACAACGTGAAATCATCATAAATATCGCAAACCCACCCACTATGAAAAGCCTCAGGACATAGAGCCCCAGAAACTGACAAAATCACCTTCACCGTGTGATTGAACAAAGCAGAGACACATCGAACGGATCCGCGTAGCATCAGCTAACCAATTGAAAAGCGGAGACCTCAGTATCAAGACATCGAGTAGAAATGAGGTAGAGGCATTGAGACAATTCCCAAAAGACTAGATGAACTGGGTGGGAAGATCGATTCTATTCTACAATAAAAGAATAAGCTTCTTAAATAATGGCTACGAGTCGTAGCGCCTTGCTAGCCAATACATTACACGTTTTCCCAACACTTACAGCACCAACTTGCATGTTCGGATTTTATCACAACCTACTGTGAAGACCAAGCTTGAACCTGTGGTTCGATTCGCATTAATACTTCAACGATTCGTACCGGTTAGCTAGCACGGGTTTTTTAATCGATCACTAAGTGGCCGAGCCTGTGCCTTTACAACTCCTCGTACCAAAATTCGAGTCTAACTTACCAGATAATGCACCTCGCCATCAATCTCCTCTATTTCGATAATGTTGTGAAATTCACGACCACGCCCAGTATCTAAAGTCTGGAGATATAGCGTGAGCTGTGAAAAGCGTTGTTTATATTTGGCTCGAAGCGATTCCATGCAGGAGAGTCACAGAATTCCTCCTCCGTCAGCTAACCCACATATACTAAATGTGAATTAAAAGACTGACATGACCAAAACCAGAGTCAAAGCCCTTCAACAATCTTCCGAAACTGAACTTCAACGCGATCATCACGAAGTGGTGTTGGGTCTATCAAGGACAGATCTTAAAATCCTCTCTCGACAATGATGAATTGATAATTTGGTGGGTTCAGTTTTTGGTGAAAAAAAAAAAACGATGGCGAGAAGAGAAAGAAAATTGCTCATAATTAAATATTCAGAAGATAAATATTTCTTTACAGACCATGCAGGTATGAATGATTCAGTGGGTGCCCACAGAATATAAAACGTTTACAAACTTCTTGATATGGATTCTATCCTTTAAGATTTGAAGCTTAAAGTTCTTCTCCTCGAAGATGAACTTAGCTGTATAAGATATCTCTAAGTAGCGACCCTCGAGATACAAATCCCATGGTGACCACTTCTGAGTTGAGAACAACTCGTGTGAGAAAACAATCACCTATCACCTATCTATCCATTTGACCCGTCATCTCTCTCTTTGCTCTGGCTTCCTAAAACTTCATGCATTGGAAACAATCGCCGAAGGGCGTGAAGAGCTTGGTATATCTCAATCTCTCCTAGAAATGGACTAGTATTCATTGGTTTCTTCCTTCATCATTTTCTTGGTGCTCCCTTTTTCGAGAAGTTCGGCTGCGCATTGATGTTCAATTGCAAAATACTACCCAGGTACAAAAAAGTAAAAGGATTATAAAAAACAAACGTATCATCCAACCCCAACTTGTTAAATAGTAAGTGTAATGACAAGAACAGAAAGAAAGGGAGATGAGTAGTGAGGAGGGCTATCGTTGCCGTGCCAAAATAAGCACCCAATAAAAATAAAATCCGCATCTCATCCCCCAAGGCAAACAGTTATTAGTAGAGCCTCATCAACAATTTCATATTTCTTGTCAAATTACTCACCCGTTCAGAATTGAACTTCCCATGGTAAGGCATTTTCTACTAACAAGTTGTTACCATATAAACAATTAACCCTGAACTCAATAGTTCCGCTGCGAATACTGTCGATTCCACTCACACAATCGCAAACCCTTCCCCTCTTTCCACCCATACAAATCAAACGTCTAAAGAGATATCCCATAATTCCAACAACTCGGAGACATCCTAAAAAAAGGCACAAACACCAACAACACATACGACAATAGAACATAGCCTTGCTACTTCCGCTGGGTCTTGGCATGAAGGCGCAACTGGAGTAGCAAAATTTGTACAAGGCAGTTTTCATGAGCCAATATGGATGACGAGATTCAACATCAGCAAGATAATAGTTGATCCCGCTCAAGAACCGACCTTAGATTCAAAGAGAAGAGTTAGGACCGAGGCGGAAAGGAACGAAATGAAAGCTTATCGTTTGAAGCACAGAGCGGGGGGGGTGTAGGTTAAGAGGAACATGGATAAAGCTCACCATAAGAGAGATGAGGGAAGAGGGTGCCGAATGTCGCAGCTTTATTGAGTCTGGCAAGGCACACTGTTGGCGTGAAAAGCGCGATGTTAGGTTGGCAATAAGATTGGCACAAATCGCATATACGGAGAAACGAAATGCGGAAACAATGGGGAGAAGGGAGAAACTGCGATTCCATGTATACTCTGTATCATAATTGCCGAAGAAACGGGATTGAAGAAGAGAACATAGGTGTGCAAAGTTAAGTAGGAAAACGAGATGCGTATTGCGGATGATTAGCGGTTCACGATATTTTATTCATCGTGCCTAAGGTGGGGGATGGTTGGCCCAACAACAGGACAATCCCGAGCCTGGTATTTGGAATTTAAAAGAAGGGTTTGATTCAATTGATGAATTGGGCAAAGGAGCGGAGTTTTTACTGCAGAGACTCGTGTGTTGCCGCCAGAGGCAGGACAAGCTGTGAGAGAATTGTATGACAACGGAATGAGGGATGATGATGGTGATAATGGGGATGATGGGGATGGGATAATTGGTTTGGAGACACGGCCCGTGATATTGGATATGAGTTGCACAAAAGATGGAAAGGTCTTCATGATTGTTTATTTGATTCAGGGGATGAGTGATCATGGTATTTGGTTGATGAAGAACTGGAAGATTCAGGGGAGATATGAAAGGAGCAGGTTAGTGATGATTAAAAAGATCTGACGTTTATGTTCAGATAAATTTGCGTTCAATTGACATTTCTAGTAGATACTTTTGAGAAATGAACCTGTCTATCTGTCATCTTAGATGTTGGAGAATTCTCCAACATTGATATATGGATAACCTCGCCGCTTGCATAACCTCACCAACTTCATACAATGTTGCTGGTAAAGTCAATGCCCACAAAGACTAGAATACAGCAACAATCATGAGGCCGTGTCTCTCAGCCAGTGCTTCCTATCTTTCTATTTAGATTTTTCTTTACTGCATCTGCAAACTCATTTTGATTGTCCGCCCAATTCACCGCCTGTCTGGCCCAACCAGATAATGTGTTGTCCCTACCCAAAACTCTGTCCAATGGGGGAAGTTCTGGAAAAAAACAATTTTTTTGGCTATATGCCAAATCGAACCAATTTTCATACTGAAGATTGGTCACCAGCATAATTCCACTCAGAATGGTTCTCAATTCAATACAATGTCTTCGGATAATGACCAGTTCATTAGATCGAAACTTATGAGCAAGTAGTTCATCCTTTCGTTTTATTCTTTCTTCTTTGAACTTTGAAGAATTGATTATTTTCCAAGGCGATAGTGCAATCCACCTATCATTCATTGTGATTTCCCTTTGGATTTTGCCACTCTCTTTCCCCAGCACTAAAATTAAATGCTCAACAAGAGGTAAAACTTTGTTAATTTGCTCTTGGAGAATTTCGTGTGCTGTCAATGTCATTCTTGCTTGTCGAAGCATCAGTCTCTCGATGTCTGCTGTATCACTAGCAACAGCTATGTGTAGTGAAATTATATTGAAGATGAGTTGTTTAGCAGCAAACTCGGACTCTTGGGGCAATTGTGTCTGGGATTGTGTCTGTCGGTTGTGTTGGATAATTTCCTCAAGTGCGGTGATATTTTCTTTCATTTCCGTAGCTTTTCTATCTGCTGTGATGCTTAGATTCGTGCATGACTTGATTGAAGTATCGAAAAATATGAAAGCATGGTCTTTTGCGATGGCATGATATTCTAGTAAAAAAACTAGAGCGGAATGTAGATCAGGTGATAGATCAAATATGTCTAGAAGATAGGTTTCAATATCTTTCATCGAGTCTCCTGTCATATCATCGACTTCTACAAGTATTAGGCTTTGAGCCATAATACCTGCTTTGGTATCTTTACAAGGATCATGGTTCCCAGTTTGCATGAAAGAAGGTGATCCATTAGGTTGGTATCCTTTAATTCCACCCGAGAAGGCGACATGTGTTTTTTTCTGCTCATACAGGTGGAGGAGGACAAAGAGGAGGACGAAGAGTAGGATGAAGAGTACACCGAAGATTGTTATTGGGAGAACAACCCAAAAGACCCATCTATGAGGATATTTTTCCTATCAAAGAGCTTTCATTAGCGACTTCTAACTTTTTTAACTGTTGTTCTTGTACAAACCTCCTGTACTTGTTTTTTTGGTTCCACAGCTGGTACACCACCACCTTCTGAATGCTCTTCAATATTGGGCATGTTGTTGAATGATTTGCTGATGAATGATTTGCTGATGAATGATTTGCTGATGAATGATTTGCTGGTGAATGATCTTTTGTTGATAAACTATCGAAACTAGTATGTTCATAGGTACAGTGAATGCTCTTTTTCTGATGCTTTTGATGGGAAGTATTAACCTCAAGTGTTGCCTCCAACCAAAAAGCCAAGCTCAAAGAAAACCAAAACAGTATAAGGACGATAAAGAAAAGAAAGATAACTTTACTATTCTTATGTGTGATGTGAACATTGAAACATGATTTTTTAGGGTGAGACAAAACAAAGAAAATGTAATAAGAAGTCCAGATATAGTACGCACCCACAATGCATTTTCCCAGGAAAAGCAATAAAGAAAGTGTGAGACCAAGCCTATCTACACCGCTCTTCTTGCTACACTCTCTCTTCCTTTTCCTATCCCTTTCCATCCTCTCCTGCACTCTCATTGCCACATCATCACTCAACAATCACAGCTTTACACAAAACACTGGTGTCAAATTCACCGGAGCCCTCGATTTTAGCATCAATCAATCGAGGAAAGAAAGATAACAAAGTAATCCCACCAGAGGCACTGCTCCGCACCGTCATAATAACATACTACAGATACCTACGAGTGACCCGTTGAAAAGGGTAGAGCGAAAGGTTCTTTCGATTACATCTCCTCCGACTCTCCATACTCTTGTTCTCATCCTTCACTTTGGTGTACAACAATATGGCGGCGAATTTGGCAAATGAGTTGCCTCAAAATTTGAAAAGAAACGAAGAGAGAAAGCAGAGACAACAGGATCATTATATCGAGCCTACCTGTCGAGCACATCATTCGGCGCATGGACCTTCGCATCAAAAACAGGTTCATGAAAATAGTTCGGATATCAATATCCATAAGAAACAACAGGATCAGTGTATCAGGCCTACTTGCCGAGCACATCATTCTGCAGATGGACTCTTACATCAATGTACTCTACAAAAACAGATTCATGAAGATAATTCGAGCACCAATATCTATGGGAGACAACAGGATCAGAATGTCGGGCCTACCCACCAAGCAGGTCATTCTGCAGATGGACTCTTACATCAACGTACTCTACAAAAACAGATTCATGAAGATAATTCGGACACCAATATTCATGAAGATAGTTCAGACATCAATGTTCATGAAGATAATTCGGACACCAATATCCATAGGAGAATCTCAAGAAGCCTTCATACAAAAGAAAAGAATAGAGGAACATCAACAAAGGTTAGTTTTCATCCACTACACACAAAGTGAAAGGAAAAGCAACTAATACAAATCAACTACTTCTAGAAACAAAAATATGGCAATGGCACCAAGTCTTCATCCCAAAATACTTCGCAAACTAGACGGTCTTCTGTGAAGAAGTTCGTGCTTCAGTACATTTATAGGATTGTTTTCATGATTATCATGGTACTTTTACTAGTCATTGGTCTCCAAAACATAGTGGGGAAGATACCTTTTCAACTTTTTCAACCCGATGTTCCTAAGTTTTGCAATGAGCCTATTGAATATGACCAGGACGATTATTCAACTGCTATTAGCTCAAACATCGAAAAGGCCCTTCTGGAGTCGGTTATGACCATCACAACGAGTTACTGTAGAACCACCTTTGATCCAATATACCTCCGTGGCATATCGATAACTATCGATAACATTGCAGGACCTGAACTTGGAGGACCTTATCTTGATAAGACTGATATCAAGGAGTCAATTACGAAAATTTCCCTACTTAGCACAGGAATGTGGGACACAAGGAAAAGTTATGAAGAATTTATGAGAAATTTCAATTCCAAAGTTCGGACAATGTACTATCTTTCACAACTTTTATCCAAAGATACACAAAAAATATACAGAAAATTGGAAAATGCAATAAATGAAGATCAGCATCGTTGGGAAAGGTTCCCGATGTTCTCCAAGAAAGACCGGTTGGAAAAAACTGCAACAGAAGAAATAAAGTCATGCTCTAAGGTTTATATCGACTCCTTAGCTGAGCTCATTTTCGATTTTCAAGAAAAAGCAAAAGAAGTAATTATGCAATTCGAGGACCTGAAGTTACGAATTTCCGATCTCAAATCCATGAAAGCAGCTCACCACAACATGTTGGATAACATGATGAAAGCCGGCCTGGTTTATTCAAGGACAGATGAATTGGGTATATTCTTTAATTACGAAAATCTAAGAGAAGAAGCAAAAATCTTAATTGCAAATGGAACGATCTATGACGGGCCATATCAGAGCCTAGATGGTTATAACACAAAAGTTACAGTTATAATTACAAGAATAAGGGACATGGTGGAGAACTGCAATACTCTCATTAATGATTGTTATAACATATCAGATAACAAAAAGCCAGGCTGTTCCATTCCTTATAACCCAATGTCTTCAAGGAAGTTGACCAAATCTAATACGACTGCAATTATAAATTGGGCAGAAAAAGAGGCACAACACTTCCTTACCACAAGTGATGCATTGGGTAAAGTCTCTAAAGATTGGTACTCGAGTTGAGAATTGGCAAGAGAGAAGCAATGGGTCGTGTCATTCCTTTGATGTTTCTTCCAGTTGGTATCACCTCGGTGGGTGATAGTGGGTGATAGGAAATCAGGATAGCTAGCCCCTTTATCCAGTAAAAATTATGGTTCTAGCTAGTCTCTCTATCTTTTAGTTCTTTAGGCAAACGATTCTCGAAACTATGATTTATTATACAAACGTCTTGATTGATCCTATGTTCTTTCTTTTCTTCGTCCCTAGCTCTATCTCACTTCTATTTTTTTATTTATTTTTTGGCAGTAAAGGTTCTTGCGAGGTAGACGGGTTCCACCAAGGCTCTAGCGTGAGCTTCAAGATTATTCACCACATATCAGAGTTTCGCAGCTTCACAATCCTATGATTCTTTTTTTTGAGACTGGAGGTGTTCCAAAAAGATTCCAGGTTGCTTAAGGGTGGATGTTTTGGCCCGTAAATGAATTATCCTTGTGCACGATCAAGCAAGCCTTCTCCTCATCTCGAGACATCAGCCACTGCCGGAGATTGAGATGCTTGTTGCCTGCCATACAGGCAGCGTTTTGATTTTTCCAAACTTCAAAGTTCTCGAATCACATATCTACTATTTGATCATTTGGTTTGAATTTCTGCAGACAGTGATTTGGAAAATATCATTCTCGTTGAATTCTACCAGTAACTTCTATCAAACCCAACGATTGCTACCAGAGTTCAGAAATCGGGGGAGGGGAAAAAATGAGTTATACTCTGCGTAGGAAATCACAATTCGTAACACCGTATAATCACAATCATATTCAAAGGACAATTAGAAGCATATACAGTGAACTTTCTCTTTGCATTCACACTACCATAATAACAAATTTCCCGCAAGCATATCTCTAACAATCAGGTAGCCCGTGTTGACCATTCCCGCCTTGACTAAAACCATCATCTAAAATGTAAACCTAGCCACAGTATCCTCTCCTTGAAATTCAGTTTATCCTTAAAAATCTAACAGAACAAAGTAAGAAAACATCCATCAAACAAACTATCTTCGATTTCGACCGTCGCAGGGCTCTTATTGGTGGTGAGTGGTGGTTCCTCTTATACTTTTGGTGGTGGTATGGTTGTGGCATGGCTGTTGCCGGTAGCAACTGTGTCGCAGCTATTCTGTTGCAGTTGGGTTTCCCGATATGCTTTTCTTCGTCTTATCGTTGGTGTTGTCCTACGGATTTTTTGGGATTTTGTTCCAGAGCCATGCCCCATTATCTCTCCCACATCTCTCTTCTGACTTCTACCTCTAAAGAAAGAGATATACAGGCCCCCCAATACCAACAAGCATACAATAAAAATGTCCCAAAGACAAATTGAGTGATCAATCTCTCTCGAGTCCACTGATGACCATGGCACTAAATCCAAGTTCTTGTACTTCAAATCCAAGATGAACTGTGTACAATTGCTATCAAACATGTCCAACTCCGTTATGTTTGCTTTGTTGAATTTGAAAATCCTACTGTTCCAAAAACGATCAACATATGCCGTTGGTAGCAAATCATCAATACGATGAACAAGGTTAACAATCTTTGCCGCACTTATCAGTGTCCAATTGGTACAATAACCATCTGACTCCAGTTCTGGATTGTAATCGAATGGCCATGGCTTTTTCCCACCAAAGTGTTTTCTGACCCTCTGGTATCGTTTCAATTCCCAATATTCCAAAAGTATGTCTGAGAATCTCCTGTAGTCATCGTATGTTCTTTCAGATCTGAAAATGTCTCTGTCCCGCCCAAGCAAATCATAAAACCAAGTCTCGTTGTGGCGATTTCCATTTTTATCAGGGTGTAGGTCTCTGAGCAATTCCATGTACTTTCTCTTTGTAGTATTATAAGGGGCATTGAGTGGCTGGTTGATATTGTACCAGACAGGGCTCACGCCTTGATTACATTCGGAGTAATTGGAATGCATGGTATTATACCAAGGTGTATAGTATGGAAAGGGATGTTTTGGTAGAGTATGGGTTATCTAGTGAAATGGAGATTGAGGAAGTCACCATCACCTTAAATAGTAATGTTGAATTTTCCAACTGATGGGGGAAACAAAGATAATCCTAAAGATAGTAGTACCTTACAATGAGAAACCAAAAAATCCAACAAAGCAGAACCAGAAGAGATGGGTATTGGTACTTAAAATAATAACTCATCCATCCTTCTTGTAATCCAGAGGAGATAAGGGTTTTGGAATCCTTTCATCCTGATCTAAGAAAAGTACAGAATAAAGAGTTACCCCGCGCTATTGCGGATCATCTTCCTCATTTCATTGTAAGGCCTCTGAGTGACCAGATTCTAGAATCTTTCTACTACGAGGCCAATTTTGCACATCAAAACATTTACCTGATCGCATAAAGAGGAATCAACCCAAAGACAAATTTATGCAAGTTGCGGGTATTTCTCATTTAGTATGAAAAGTTAGTCATCATTAATACTTCCATGCTTAGCAAGCTTACCGTCGCTGCCCGGCTCCCCACTCCCAATATACTTTCCCTCAGAGCATCAAGTAGACCAAGCTTTGTGGGCGGTTTGGCACCACAAAGAATCCGTTGACTAGCTAAGTATCTAACCCGAGAAACCAACCTTCGGGTTGCACTAAGCCTCTAGTATGTCCATCAAACGTACATAACGTCCCGGCAGAAGGCTTGGAAGTTCATATCATTGATAGTGCAATGGTCTGCATCGTATTGAGCTCTGAAGTGGGGGGAATTGGGGGAACTGTGCACCAAGGATATTTCAAGGTATTGCTATCTGGATACATTAGATTAAGATGGAGAGTGGTAACAATCCAACTGAGATTTTGCCCAGTTTCATTACGATATGCTGTTCTTTTCGGGAGTTACCACGAATAGCCAGCCCTCATGGATTGATGAGCGGATGAAGCAAAAACCAACACCACCCGAATCCAGCGAGCAATTTGTCTCAGAAGTGTTGGGCGATTCAACCAACAGGCAACGCCAAGAGTTTGATGTACGCCCTGGGCTGTCAGGCAGCGCATCCTCCAAGCGATTTGGTTGATGAGCATGCACACCAAATTAAGCAACGCAAGAAACATTAGGCAATGTGAGAGATATCAGGCCATGTGAGAGAGCTGAATGTAAGAGACATTGGTCTCAGATCACCATGGAGAGACTTATCGCTCCCAAAGGTTTTGACAAATGGACCGGAAATATGGGGAATTTCATAGCTGCTCTTCACCTCTAGCTTCACGACCTTTTGCAATCGAACGGAAAATTGTTTATCGACGTTCCTCATCCCAACCTAGATGTCTCGGCCTTTACCATTTCGCCAATCCTACAACCCTAGTCAGTATGGAGAGCTTGGCAGGTCATTTTGCACAGACTCCCACAATATAGTTTCTACGCACGAGGCTATCGCCGGAGTTACAAGATTTGCCGGCTTTTTGGAGCTTCGTTGATTGCCTTGACATATTTTATGCGATGTTCTCGCGTCTAAGTAAGCTCGCGCGAGATCAAAACTTCTTTGGCGAGCATCTAGCCACCCTATCACGCAATTTGATTTGACTTTGCTATATGATCATCAAGTAATGGTTAGAGTCTAAGGGACATCCTCTCACCGACAACCCCCTAGAGAGTGCTAGTCAGAAATCAAAGTGGCAATGATCCATTATCAACTCTTCCAAGTCAGATCCAACGGGTCAAGGGATAAGATTTCTTGGTGAGATGAAGTTGAAAATGTGGTCCTGATGTTGATGTGAGGTGGAGGGAGAGAGTAGAATATGGTTACGGGACGTCAGACAATCTTTGGGATTTAGCAGAGTATTTTGATAGGGATATATTAGCTTTCTATCAGAATAATACAAGATTATCGTTATTCTCACTCGCTAGCTGACCCTTAACTTAACCTCTTAAGGGGATGATTCTCTCTGTTGGTATCACCTCTGTGTAACTACTTGCATAGTACTATTATAGTATTGTGGTTATTCATTCTGGATTTTTGTGAAAGAAGAAGGGGTGAAAGCTCGTTAGTTCTATGGGTCCTTTATGAGGTTGATCACATGACGTTCAAACATTCTCATATCGCTAGGATCGATACAATTCAATTACAGTACCCTCTATGTGACTAACTGTACCGCGTACTTGTGGAAGTTAGGCTGCGCAAACGAATATACGTGGTACTGCCATGGAAGTCATGGGCGAGGGGCAGTATCGTCGACGGGCGGTTAATCGTACCTTTTTTTTGAAAACCCCAACCCAAACCATATATAACAAGTTGAAGAATTTATCCGCTGCGAGTGGATAATTGACAAGTGCTAATGGTAACTCCTATGACAAAATGTCGCAGGGTTAGATCTACGTACGCTTCCACAGACTCAATCTGCATTTGCTAACTACAGGAGGAAGTTCCAGCTACAGTTTGATATTCGGCTAGATAACTCTTGAGCGAGAACATCTGCTAGCATCTCAGATTCTGTACGAACCGTCGGAGCTCTGTGGGTAGAACTAATCCACGGATATCCGGCGGATATCCACCAATCCACAGATCACATAATATTTACCCTGCAGTACCTTAGCACCCAGCAGTATTTTCGAATAACCATCCCATAAAACCTCTACAGGTTGGAAGGGGGCGATGGAAGGGAGGGGCGAACAAGAAAGACAGATTGTGGCATATTTGGCACCAGAATTATTCATATTAGGCAACTAAGAAACCCCTTTTCAGTTGAAAATGACATTAAAAAAGTCGTTTCGATTTTCAGAAGTCAAAATCTCTAATGTTCTAAACAAAACTTGATCGAAAAAAGGTGGCATAGAATATTGCGTTTATATTTTGAATTTCGTCGAGTACTATACATAAGGTGGACGGGCATCATTTTCCATAAAACTCGTTTCCACTTACCCTTCTATGCCAGCTGTACTTTAGAGTAAATAATATTGAAAGGGGTTGAAGTTTTTGCCACATCCGATACTTCAGAAGAAAGGAAAGATGAAGGTGCTCTGGAAAGCTTTGCAGCTGAAACTCATGATTATTTATCTTATCATCCCGATCCTGTTACCTTTGAGAAAGCCTTGTATAAGGCCGCTCATGATATCCGGCGATTAGTGCTGATCCTACCATACGAAGAATTCCAGAGATCTTGAAGAGAGCAATGTTTATTATCCAGGGGTGTTTGAATATTCATTAATGGCTTGGGACTGTTCTTCAGATACTTCAGATTGTGTGGTTGAAGAAGGAGTAGGGATGTAACGTTTGGGAACATGCTCATACGGTGGATTCAAAGCACCGTCGATACGTAGTAGGTAATGAATGAAGCTTTCATCGCTTTGTAGATCATGGGTCGTCATCTTTCTCATCATCACTGTCAAACTCAATCTGGGTTGAGTGTCACCTCTCCTTTTCTTGTTGTCTATCATAATATTTCTCCACCCCTATCACCTCTACTCCCATTTCCTGTGGCTACTGGTACTTTTGTGACTCGCCGTCTGTCTCAAAATGAAGTGGATATCCTTGTCTACCTTCCTCCTATCTGTCGTGACTAGAAGTACTTTGGTTGTATGCCAAATTAGTCCGAGAATACTTTAATCCAACAGAGTGGTACAGATATGGAGAGAGAGAGGGGCAGTGACCGACGACTTCTCTAGCTTATCGAATACCAGAAGCATGCCTGCTTCATATCCAAAGGGATTTATCCTATTTCCTTCTCTGATATCGTTGTCCCAGAACAGGGTGGCGATACCTGGGATATCCGACTTCAGAGCTCTGGCTCCGTTATCTTCCCCAAGTTTGATAGCCAACCCCACGCTTCTTCTAGCCAAATAGTGACTTAATCAGCACCAATCTATATCTCGAGTAAATCGGTAACCGAAGACTCTATCTTGAACCCTCATTGAGCTCCATCTAGTAAAAGATCTTTGGCTTCTGATTAATTTGGCCCAGAATTCCAAACAACGTATAAACCATCAAGCCCCGAGGCATATCTGGCCTCAGATGAAATATCAATAAAATCAGGGTATTCTGCTGTGTTGTAAAACGTGAAGATCTTTTGAAAGCAATAGATGGTGTGGCTTTTGACAGATTGACGTCCTTTACGAAGAGTTCGAAAAGAATGGATGACCTTCTAGAACATGAAAAGGTATCATGACTCTATCTGAGAACCTTTTTTAAAAAAAAGGGGTATTCACACAAGAACTTGACAAGAAATCTGAGGATTTTTGTCAAAAACACAGCAAGCTTATTGACATCCAGCCGAGCTTATCGAAAAGCAGCGTTGACCTACTCAGACAATCCAAACTCATGCAACGACACTACAAGTACGCTGAACAAGACCGAGAAGCCTAAGGAGGAAGCTTAGATGGATCATCAGAGCTTAATCGATTTATAGTGAGTCAAAATTTGTGATGTCAAAATTTGTGATGTTGCCACTAGACATCTTGGCTGCGCCTGGCCATGAAATCATCTGCCCAGCCTGTGCTACAGTCAAGGAGAAATCGGATGCATAGAAAAAGAGGAAACACAGCATTATGATTACTGGCTGTTCTATGGACGTTGAATTCATGTGCGGTTTGCTGGAAGCAATGAATAGCTGTTTCTGCTCATAAACTGACAATTCAGGGAGACACTCGAGATATAGCGTTGCCGATTTCTACGTATCGTGATAAAGGCTCGGAGATGGTGCTAAATATACTTTGTCAACTCAAGAAAATGGTTATCACACTCTCCCTATTATAGAATAAGGTTAGGTGGGATCATTGATTCTTTCACCGGGAAATTGCGAATAATAAATAACCTTATCTGAGAACGGAAAAGTGTGATCTTAGTCCCTCCCTTCGCTTCTTTAACTATTCCAAAAAAAGGTTCACCCGCTCCCTCATCGCCATACTCCTCTTTCCATTAATTTCATTATAATTCTAGGTACTTTAACACGATAAAAATTATTCCAAACACGAGTCCTTTGAGGTTATCATTTATTGATTGAATCTAATCACTCATGCTTTCTCCACCGGCTCGCTTCCTTATCTACGATAACGAACCTCACTTCTCGTGCCCTACTTGGAGTGATGCCTCTTCTCTGTCCCCGACGACTTCGTCGAAACGCCATCTGACTTTCCCTTACGATGGTAGGAGAGGTTTCGAACTATCGATTTGTGTAGGCTCCACCATCTTTATGAGCTCGTGAAGGATGATCAAGAAATCAATGTTTCAGACGAGGATAAGTTGGTTAAGGCTTCCGGGCGCGGAACTATCAAGGATTTCGGGGAGGACTCTTCCATCCAGATAGCGATTGGGCATGGATTCTTTATTCAAGAGTATGCTAATCTTTTCATACCTCCATTGGAGTTCTTTCGATGTATTATGAGGTTTCCAGAACCGACCAATGGGGGCGACAGCTGTCCTGACCCTTGCGATCAATTTCCATATCGAAGTTTATTCTGCGAATCCAGTCGGCTCCTGCGTGAGTCCTGCCAAATTCTTGGGCAGATCATTTCGGCACGCCATGAGGTTTGATCGAAAATAATAAACTATAATGGGGTTGGAATGGGCAACGACAAGGAGTGCAAACGCGATGAAGAAACCGTGACCCGATCGATATTCGTTGGTTGAGGAAGATTCATTGAAGAATAAATTTGACCCTTGTACATTTTCTCCCTACCCACGAATTTATTCATGGCCCATTGAGTCTTATTCCTAAAAAAAAAGAGTGTGGTGATGGAGGAAGATGCAGGACCTGTCTCAAGCCAGAGGCAATTCTGTCAATTCTCGTATATACAAAGAGGCTGTCACATTCAAGTTTACTGCACTTCTCCAAATCGTTGAACTTATCATTACCCCTAGGATAAATGTGGTTTTGAATGAAAGGGCCCAGTCCAACGCCTTTCTTAAGATTCCTCTTGCAACTTCTCAATGATGGCTTCCAGGGCTTTGCTGGGATGGAGAGTACGGTTCTGAATTTCGGGAACCAATTCTGGTCCTTCATTTTCAACCTCTCTGCAGAGGCATTGCATTGGATCGTCGGATAGTTCTTGTATTTTCCATGATTTGATCTGGTTGAGAAATATGCGTCCATCGTTTAATGGTGGAGCTTATTTCGAAACCGAGCATCGAGGGGTTGTCTATCTTTTTATGATGGCTGTGGTAAGAAAATGGGAGGTTTCTTTCTACCTGGCTCTCACATCACATCTTTGTGGCATAAGAACATCGACGATCTCCCACTTGCAAGTAATTGATCCACTCTTGATAAATTATCCGGCGGATATCAATATTTACGAGGTCTCAGCGAAAGTTATAATTGGGCTTTAGAATGGTGGAATTCTGAATATTTCCATCTCCGTTCTCCCATGAATACCTCTGAACATTTAGGATTTCAAGTAGCATTTCTTGTTGGATGCTCCACCAACCATCCATCTTAATTTTTGCTATCAAATCCAAAGTATCTGTCAAGGAACTTGAAAAGGTGCCTCATCATTTGCAAAGAAAGCCGTTCCAAATTTAAGAGTCAGAATGCAGATAACAGAAGAGCAGGTACGGACCGCTGCAGATGCTGGCTTGGCATTTCGCATCAGTCAACCCTTGGATCAGCGCAGGGAGGGAAAGAGAAGAGACTCAATGGATACCATTCCTGATGAGAATAATGATATGGGAACTGATGCATTGATGTATAATGATGATCATTTGATGGCTATTTTGTATTGCAAGTATCAAGTTTTTTTTTACCATTGTTTTCTTTATGATGACACCGTTATTGACACTTACATGTATTCCTGCAGTAAATCAGATTTCCGAAAATCGTCAGTCACTTCATAGCGAGCCAACACCTGCTTTATGTTGTAAGCTTATGCAGTTTTGTTCTGAAATAACATTCGAATGTATTCTCAAATATTCAGATTTCAAAGAAGTAGACAAGCAACCGAAAGAAATTCTTGCAAATGAGATCATGCAGAGTTACAAAAGTTGCATCGAGATCCTGACAAAGCAGGACAGAGGTATAGCTGGTGGAAAGTGGCTAACCGAGTCGAATATTGTACATTTATCATGCTCTTTCTTCAGCAAACCCCTAAGTGAACTTTATAGTCTATTTCCTGAGGATACACGACTGGTGAGATGTTCAAGGGATTTGCCCCCACAACGGGCAGAATTTTCTGCGGAGAATGGACTCATCATGATTGACTTCATCATCAAACTCTTGATTGGAATTCTTCGAGGGGACTGTAAAATAGATGTCGGCCATTGTCAGGGAGGAGAATGATGAAGCTGAGACTGGCCTCATGACTGTTGCCTTGGAGTTTGGAGATGGACTTTAATGCTTTCAGAAGTTAGGGATTTCTCATTTTCATATTGTGATTTGCTGGAATATGTACTGTACTATACTGCAATCATGGCTCCGTTCCATCTTTCAACGAAATAATTACGAAGTAGAGCTTAACCTGATTAAATAACATGGGATGACTTTCCACAAATTGAATCATGAAGGATGAAGCAGCACGAGATATTGAACGAGCCTAAGTAAGCGAATGGCAACTTTGCTGGGGTAAATGTGGAGATTTTGAAACTTTACTGCGGGTTTGACTCTATGGGGTAGAAGAAGATTCCTCCTATCAACTTTTAATAAACAATCAATAGAACCCCCGACCAGGACGTTTTTAGCTCGTAATGAACTGATGATCTTACCCGTGAAGTCATAAGCCAAGGAAGACGATCCGTCTCATGCTCGCTCGTGTACGTTCCTTGTACAAGCTTGGCTCTATTAGTTCTTGCCGATCATCGCAATCAATTACTCCCATCATCAAACAAATCTATCATCTCTTTCCTTATATATATCAAGGAATAATTTCATCATTTCCTATTAAATTACAATATTTAGCTAAAAAAGAATTGTATGATTAGTTATTATATCGCGCCATAATCTGAGACTGACGGCAAACGCGCGCCAAATTTATTTGAAATTGTCCCATCTCCTCAACCTAATCGATGTAACCTAAACTTGACTTGCATTAGATCTTCAAATGGCACTCTTCCTCCATTTCCTTGAAAATTACCTCGGAATCCTGAGATTGGCATATATTTTTTTCTTCTCGGCCGTGCTGACTCTGACAGACGATCTTGTACAAGGGTGGTTTCACAGTTGGTTGGTCAACTTGTCGACAAGAACGTTGCTTTTTACCTTGCATGCATGCATACACAAGGATGTAATCTAGGCATTATGTAGCTACATTTTGGAGAAGCGAAAGGTTATGATACCAAATTCAAGAGGCATAAGATTTTATATAAGGCTTATGATTTCCCCAATTTTTTCTACTTGCTTATCCACTTCCCCAGCTTTCCCCAGCTTTCCCCCAAGTCTTTTGCTGTGTTTTCTTTCTTGTTTGGCAAAATGACTTCAGTGAAAGATCAGATTGACCATGTCAACACTGTTGAACATGCTCATCCAACTACCCACGTAGATTTAAATAATAATGTTACCGCCAAGTAAGTTTGGGTCAATTAATCAAGTTCTCGTGAAACTGGAGCATTGGCTAATTACCGATTTATAGAATACAAAATCCTTTAGCAGGTTTATCAGAAGCGACTATCATTCGAGACGTAGGAGAATTCGCACAAGCCAACGACCTCAACGACATCCTTCCCTTACTCGAGAAAGGTGCTTTAGTAGCGGCTGATCCTGGGAGTTTCGAAAGCGTAGGGAGATTGGAGGAAGGAGAGAAAGTGGCTTTGCGATATGAAGCGGCGCATAGATGGAGTCATCCCAGGACGCTTTATTTGACAATTATTACCTGTTCTCTCGGTGCAGCTGTTCAAGGTTGGGATCAGACGGGTAGCAATGGAGCGAATCTTTCATTTCCAGCAGAGTTTGGTATTGGTCAAGGAGATAACCCCGCTTCTCCTAACCATGATCGTGATAATTGGCTTGTGGGCTTGGTTAACGCGGCTCCATATATTGGATCTGCTTTTTTGTGAGTCAAGATTGATATCCATTTAACAGTTGACCATGGCTAATTTGGAAATAGGGGATGTTGGCTCAGCGATCCTTTCAATACCTGGTTTGGACGTCGTGGTACAATCTTTATTGCAGCCATAATCTGCGTCTTTACTCCCATTGGAGGAGCTTTCGCAAAATCTTGGAGAACTCTTTTCCTTAGTCGTATAATTCTCGGCATTGGAATGGGCCTGAAAGGAAGCACAGTGCCAATTTTTGCCGCAGAGAATAGTCCCGCTATGATTAGAGGTGCATTAGTTATGTCATGGCAAATGTGGACGGCTTTTGGTATTTTCTTGGGTTTTGCTGCAGTAAGTATTGGCGTATGCCGAACGAACGAACAATCATTTAGCTGACATTTCTCCAGAATTTGATCGTCATCAATACTGGAAAGATTGCATGGAGACTTCAAATTGGCTCTGCATTTATTCCAGCTCTTCCTCTTGCGGCCTTGATCTTCTTCTGCCCAGGCAAGTATATCCCGTCATTCAAACCATTCATTCAACTGACAATTACCACAGAATCTCCAAGGTGGTTAATGAAGCGTGGAGAATATAGAAGAGCCTACAATTCTCTTTGCCGACTCCGGAAGCACGATCTCTTCGCTGCTCGTGATCTCTACTTCATTGACTGTCAGCTTAAAATCGAAGCCGCCATCGTCGGTAAAACCAATTACGTCAGCAGATTCATTCAACTCTTCACCATTCCCCGGGTACGAAGAGCAACGCTTGCATCGTTCACTGTTATGATTGCGCAACAGATGTGCGGCATCAACATTATTTCGTTTTATTCTTCGACTATTTTCAGACAGGCGGGGACTAGTGAAAAGAATGCTTTGATTGCAAGTTTTGGATTTGGATTGGTCAATTTCGTGTTTGCGTAAGTTTTCCTGGACCGTTTTCCCAAACTTAATACTTCTGTCGCGGGATGCTAATGATGTACCAACTATATAGCTGGCCAGCTATTTGGACCATCGATACCTTTGGTCGACGCTCTCTACTTCTCTTTACCTTCCCACAGATGGCTTGGTCTCTCCTCGCAGCTGGTCTCTGCTTCTTCATAGATCAGAAATCCACTGCGCATATTGCACTCATCGCGACATTTATATACATATTCGCCGCATTTTACTCGCCAGGAGAAGGACCTGTTCCTTTTACTTACTCGGCGGAAGTGTTCCCCTTATCACACAGAGAAGTAGGAATGGGCTGGGCAGTTGCAACTTGTTTATTCTGGGCAGCCGTTCTCTCCATCTCTTTCCCTAAGATCTTGGAAACATTCCATCCTGTTGGCGCTTTCTCATTCTACGCGTATGTTACTCCTCCCCTCCCTTCCCTAAAATACACATCCAACTAACACAAAACAGAGGTCTCAACATCGTCGCCTTCGTAATGATATTTCTCTTTGTCCCCGAAACCAAACAACGAACCCTAGAAGAACTAGACTATATTTTTGCAATCCCGACCCGCACATTCATGAGATATCAAATCACCAAAACCCTTCCATACTGGGTTCAACGATATGTATTCATGAGGAAGAAGGCGGTGCTAGAGCCACTTTATCACTTTGACGAGACGTTGGATTTCAGAACGCCGGACACGAAAACTACGGGGAGCCCGGAACAGATTGAGAAGGTGGAGCCTGATAGGAGTAGTGGGAAGGAAAGTTCTGAGATCAATCCTTGAGAAGATTTAATGGATAGAGTGGAATTGGAGAAATTGTAAGGAGTGGTGGATAGCATATCTTTGGAGAGGTAGATAACGGTGCATAGAATTACAGGCAGAAAAGTTGACTCATAGCATACTTTTTCTTCCGAGTTATTTTTGTGATGTTTTTTGTGTGAAGTGAAGTTGAAATTCCGAGCGAGAAGTTTATGCTGGAATTGGAGATTATGTTCAAAGACACGACAACAAGCAAGGATACAGGAGCCCAAGGGTTTGAATTACAGAGATACAGCGCGGTTACTTCTGAGATACGCTAAAACCGGATAATCAAGGTCGGTTTTCCTTTTGATAATAAAAACTAGTTATGATCATAGACATCAATTAAGAGACACCTCTCCCTCCCAAAGAAGGACGGCAAAAAGAAATTTCACAGATTTTCAAGCAAAGGCAAGCAAGTTGAGAAAACCATCGAAAGCGAAGTGAGGTTATCTTTTGTTCCTACTTGATATTGGATATTGACTTAGGATTATAAGTTGACCTGGCGATATGCATGCATGCAGGGGGGCACGCTTTCACATTGAGCGAGATATATCCAGCGAGACGATTGAATCGAGGAATTACAAAACATCTGGATTACTGAGCTGATTAGCTGCTCTTCATGGAAGATAACCCTACAGGATTGGGCCTCTTGTAACAAGCGGGTGCGCGTGTGAGGAGGGAAAGTATGAGGTTTGATGATGAGAGAGGATTGACGATCGAGAGTTTGAGAAGGAAAGGGAAGATGGTGATTGAGATTGTGGTGAAGAAGAAGTCTAGGAGAGAGTAATGGTGATAAACAGGATGTTTGGAGATATGATGGGAGAGCAGCAGAGTGGTGAGAAGGATGATAAACAAGATGATCAGAGTGGGGGTGAAAATAGTGAGGGAGGTGATTATAGAGGGAGAAGATTTGAATAGAACTTTTGAAGGTAAATAAATCAAGGAATGTTGAACGATCGATTTATAATAAAAATATTTAAATATTCAAACTCATTAATTTCAAAAAATAAAAATTTCGCCAAGGATAAAGAGGGAGTAACCGGGGAAGAATAATTTCGAATACACAATATACCCACCCTTTGGTTCTTTCAATTTTCTAAACGATCTACTTCATGCATGCACATCACACACAAGACCATCCAGTACTTGCAATTATACACCTTTGAAATATATTGGTTATTATCGCTACCAGACCAATTAAGCAACTGCATTATCTCCATTTCATAATCCCCTAATGCATGCATCGTATTTTTAAATCATTCTCTCATTTCCCATTCATGATATCACAAAACGCCCGTACACACCACCAAGATGCATATCAACTACCTAAAATAAATCCATTTTTTTGGCCAAACCATCTCCCTTACACGCCATCCATGACTCGAGAGAAGAAAAATTATCCTTGTAAATCCCCTAACCAGTCTCCGTTTCAACATCCGGCTGCCTACCACTCAGACTCGCCTTATTCTTTATTCTTCTCGCCGCAAATTTTACCTCATTCTTTGCAAAGGCCAAATTCTTCATCGGCTTCCACTGCATCAAACCCCTTTGCTTCCTATGCAGACCTTTTGAGCTCTCCTTATAGCTTTGATATTGTTTTACCGGATTATTCGAATGACTTGATCCATCATTTCCGTCCTGCCCTGCAGTTTCGTTAGTCGTAGCATCGTTCAAACCGAGATCGGATTCGGCGTCGGAATCTTCGGAATCCGAAGATGTAGTATTGGTTTTCTCGCTCATATCTTCATTGAGATTTGCTTCAACACATCCGCCGGGTCCTCGTGGTTTACGAATCATGCTAGCCTCATAATCAGCATCTTGATACTGTTGTCCGTAACCAGTCTCATCTACGTACTGCGCAGGATCCTGACCAAAAGCTCCACTCCAGTCGTTGCCATCTTGATCCAACCATTTCCTCTTTTCATCTTCATCAGCTTGACTGAGAACATCTCTTCCTTGAGTTAGAGACTGATCATGAAGTTGTTGAACAGCTGGTGGAATTTCCTTCTCAACAATTCTATCACGTACACCTTCAGAATGACAGGCCTCCCATGTTTCTTGGGTTTCTCGAGAATCGTTATCAGTTACAAACTTTTCGTGATCTTCATCCATACCAGCTTTGAATCTTCCTGAAAACGTAAGTCGTCCAACTTCTTCAATTTTAATATCTGGAATATCGCGGAAATTCTCTTCGGTGATGTAGTTCTCCGTAAGTCTCATCCCTTTATCAGTTCTCCAGATAGGAATACTGATCTCTTCCTCTTTATTGTCTTCTAATTTGTGAAGCCAAATTACTGCATAAGCATCTGCTCCGCGTTTGCCGGTGACGTGAAGTTCGAAAATGATTGGTGAGCGGTAACGGTATTTGACTGGAAGACGAACCCTATTTTTTCCTTCCTTCTTGGCAAGGTCCCAAAATACACCATCGCCTTCTTCCAACTTTCGACATTGGGTACGATTGATTTTTCCAACACTTCCTCCGGTTCGAAGCTTTAATTTTGAGTTATCGGTATAACCAGTAGCGACAATTCTGTCAGATGTAAATTCAAAAGTTCCTACATCCCAACCGAGTTGTTGTGGTGGCAATCTTGTTTCGACACTTCGGAAGAGAACAGAGATTCTGATTCGACCGAAACCAATTCCACCATCAAGAGGATACCATCTTGTAACTTGAGAGCTTGTCTGTAAGAGATCTGATAACTTCAAAGGAACAACTCCGAGAATTGGGTCATGTTGTCTCATACGTTGATCTCTAACTGTAACGGTAATGATCGCTGATCTCCAATCGCGAATGAAGCGTTCAGTACCTGCATTAAAAATAGGCTTGGAACTTACAACCTTCGACCGTGTCCTGTATACCTAAGATGAAGTTAGCTTTGGCAAATATGTATAGTGAAATGATGCATACCAATTCATCGTTGTACAAGATAGTGCAATAACTACTTGGTAACTTCTTATGTTCCTCTTCCTTGGTCTCCCCATATTCCACTGCTGGTTCAAATTCTTTACCCTTTCGTTTACCATCACTGCCTTTGATGTTTTGTAACTCGAGGTTAACAATTTGGTGAACTATAACACTGCAAACGCCACTTGGCCATAATGGATCAGGAGGAGTATGAACCACAGCAACTTCTTCAGAGGTATCAAGACTTCCTTTAGCATCTTGTAATTCTTCCTTGTCTTGTAATTCCTTGGGTAGATTGACATCCTTTCCGTGACTTCTCATCGCCGGCCTGAATTGTGGTTTACCAAAGTATCCAACCTCCCAATGAAGTTCACCAGGCATAGAACTGTCGGAGTCCATGCCGCGAAGTTTAGAAACTTGTGGATACATTTTTCCTGGATGTTGAATCATTTTTTGCATTGACAGTTCGACCTTGCCAACAACATCATCGGAAGTTGACCGGTCAGAGTCCCAAAGTTCCATTGAAAGTTGTTCATCTGCTTTTATGAGATCAGGGGTGACGAGCAAAGCACATGTTTCTTCCCAAACTGGATTGAGATCATCCTGGATAACTCGGGTGCAATACATTGGTTTACCATATTTAGAGAAGCTGACAGTGATATAAGGATCACTTCCACCACCGTCACTTCCACGACGATCTTGTTTGCTTAGGCCAGTAGCTTTATGAATTCGAATCCACAGAACACCGAGTGCTTCGACATCCTTTTGAATATCGTCACCCTTTAACAATTTAGACATATCCAAAGTCATAGATTTTGGAGCAACGTATTCGTTCGCGGCGGCACCAATAGCGTAGTTGACAAAATTGGAGATCAGAGGAAGGTTGAGGATATTGATCCCAGTTTCAAGCATTGGCGTACATCCAGCTTGAATTTTTGGAAGTCCCATAAATGTGAACGTGAGAGCTTTCAAGAATGGAGGTTCTGGGGAAAGTTGAAGACGTAATCGAACAGTGCCGACAAGGCCTTGGAGTTCAACAAAGATCGGGAGAGGGCTATCTGAATTAGCGCTGCCACAAGATGAATGGAAATCAAACTTACATCCCGAAAAGTCCTTTCATACCAAGATAAAATACCAGGTGCATATGCATGTTCTTGGACTTTTCGGAAGCTCCAGCCCCTGAAGGTTGAGCATGATATGCAAAAGAACATTCCAAATTGTAATAATCCCCACCCTCCTCATCTGCGGCCATTTTTTGAGGATCTTTATTCTTCTCATTCTGTCGATGAATATCATCCTTTATTTCCTGGACATGACCGTCCGGGAGGGCACGTAAACTCAAGATTCGGAAAGGATTTGTTCCTTGATTAATTTCTGCCACCCGGACATTCTCGATAACACTAGGCACTGAAGCTTGCATGACATCCTCGAGAGTATCTGCAACGGAGACAAATAAATCGGGATCGATGAGTCCCCACATGACGCCCATAAGACTATTGATCCATTCGACGGATTCAGGAATTAGATTTGCAGTTGCCTAAGAATGTTAGCTTTGGGTATGAATGGTGGATCAGAGTTCGCCAACCATTTGACCTCTTTGCCTTTCACTCTCCCATTCATTAGCTCGACCAGATTTGATCAACTCTTTCATCCAAAGGAACACGCCTGATGCAACACATGCGCCCAGCGGAATGAGGCCATATAAAGCACCACCAAAGAACCTTCCCAGGACCACGATCGCCAAGAATATTCCCGCAGCAAGTACCGTTGTTCGATTTTCAAGAGATTGGTACATTGGCTCAAAGCTGACTGAGGGTGTAGGATGAAATAAAATGTTTGTCTTTTCTCCATGAATGGGTACATCGGAAGTACTTCCAGGTTCCACTGGTTCTGGCGGTGCCGTGGTATCCTGATTGTTCCTGTATTCCTCCCCCGATTGAGTTGCCTCTGTCTTTCTCGTCGTTGGCTTATTGAGATTCGCATTTGGCACGGAAAGCTGTTTCCATAAATGTTAGCAAAACTGTCAAGATCGAAAAGCACTCGCAGAATTGATATACCTGTGGCTCATCCACCGCCTTCATTAAATCTGCATTGACATCCTCAATTTCCACATCCTTTCCCGTTGTTGGATCCGTCACCACTTTTCTTGTTCCATCAATGCCACTTGGTTGTCCTTGATTATGATCTTTCGGTTGAGGCTGCGCGCGCGATTCCAGGTGTTCATTAATCTTTGCATCCCTATCTCTCTTCTCGGAATCCAAACTTTCCACAAATCGTTGAATATTTGGAATTGGATTGGCCCCAGAGTAGTGTCCCCCAGGAAGTTTCTTTTGGTCGCTCGACATGTTTAGAGGTGGATAGACAATTGATTTGAGGTCGAGAGGAACGGTCGCAGGGTGAGAAGGTAGATAGATGGTGGAGATTCTTGGTCAATCAAAACGGCCAACAAATGAAGGTGCAGTTTTTGATATGGACAAATGTGGAATAGAAAGGACCTATTCTCAAGGTTTATTACTGTGTTGAATTGATATGGGTGATGTTGAATTTGGAAAAGAAAAGTGTCTGGGTATCCTATCACAAACGTGAAGAGGGAAATAAAGAAAACACATACGGCATTTCACATTTACCTAGCCATGGTAAAATAATAAGCCATCATAAGAGAATTGACTGGTATTGGAATTGGAAGTCTCGACAGCATAACAAGGAAAAAATGGTGATGTCATATCGTGTGGCTTCACTGGTGACAATCGCCAAGCATCAGCCACGGAATCACAGAGTGGGAGTGACTTGATATGGTGTACGGGAAGAGGGAAGAGGGAAGAGGAAAGAGGGAGAGTGAAAAGGGAACAGGGAAGAGGGGGAGAGGGGAGAAAAGGGAAAAGGGAAGAGGGGAGAGAGGAAAGGGAATAATGAGGATGAACTTTTGATTTATCTCCATCTAAAACAATTCTTAAACCCAAATAAATACTCAATATCTATTGAATGAGATTTGATGTTGATATTGAGGCTCATCAGGTTTTGACGGGGTCGGATTAAACCTTACGTAGTCAAGTACCAGGGTCTCATTATTCATTGGTCCACACAATTTAATCAATTTGAACCAATCAAACCAATCAAATCTGATTACAAGATTACACTCAATTCATCAATGCTGGAAAATGTATCCAGTATCCAGGGTGACGTAATTGACACTCCCCCCCCTCACCATCGATGAGAATGGCCTCATAATCCACTTACATACAGATCATTGGTGCCTCAGGCTTTCATTTTGCGGACTATTGTCAATCCTATCACTTACCAAGGCACCTAACATTCATACTGTGTACATATCATACCAAGTGGGCCTATACATTTCTCCTACATTCCACTTCTTCCATTATGGCTTTTCTTTCTTTATTGTTAAGGTTACCTTTGATTAATTCCCTTTCTTCTCTGCTACCCCATTTCCTGCTGACGACCAAAAGTCTCCATCTATCCATCGTCTCCCTCGCCTACCACGCCTGCCCCAATAACACTATCCTAATAACAGATTCTGTCCAGAAGGCGATAATGACTGTTACTGGATGTGGCGGATGCAATACACTTACGGTCTAGAGGGAGGGAAGCTTGGCGTAGGTAGGAGAGGAGATTTGGTGCATATGAATGAATGAATTGGGAGAATTGAGAGAGAGACTTGGATTCTGGGGAAAAGAGTTTGGAGCACGAATTGAGTTGATGCACCAAACCTCTCCAATACTCGATTTGAACAAACGTCCCAAATTCACACCATCAGCTTGATATCCACGCCAAAACTCAGCGGCCGATTTTCAAACTCCATTTCCTTTTCCACTGCCTATAGCTGTCGCTCTGATATCTATCAAGTTTCTCCGTGCATGAATGCTCATAAGCTTTTTTTTTTTATCTTTTTCGCGATCTTGCAAGGAACCACTCGCGATATATTTGAGTATATTCAATGTTGTGAGATGGAGGTGGATGGTGTTGCTGAATAAAATGTCTATTTGAGGGTTGCCTTGAGAATCAAGCCCTGAATCTCAAGTTGAAGTCTATGTTCTCATGATTAATCAGGGAGAAGAGTATACTGAAAGCTATACAGTTGACGTAAAAAGATCAATGTGGCCTCCCCACCAAGTTCAATATCTTCCTGCAAACGAATACTCTACTCACAGCACCTTTTTCCAATGGAAGCAACATTTCCGTTGCTTCTAGAAGGATATTGCAGGTTCAGAAATGCCCACCCAGTGCTTCTGTGAGCAAACATCCTGTCATGATGAAGCGATGAAATTGATGGCATGGGATAGCCGCTATTGAAAGATCCTAATGGCCGCTTTCCGAAGATCCTATTGACCGCTGACATTTCGCGTATTGTCACTCGATATTTATGCATCAATACTAATTTCCAGACTGATCAAACAAAAAAAGCTACACAGCCAAGATAATTTCAAGCTCAAGTACGAACAAACATACCAGAGGTATGAGCCTCTTTAGTGGAGTAGTTATGTGGAGACCGGTAATTGACGAGATGACGAGTCCAATCGCTTGGCATCTCAGGACATGCGACGACAACCCCGCTCTCAGCCAATCAAACATGAAGAATTTGGTTCGTTATGCTTAAATGTCTATGGGCGGTTTGGTTGTTGGGGAAGGGTAAGGGTAAGGGTGTGCAATTTTTCATTTGGAGGTTTGGAAAAGCATACGACGCGTTGGAGAGGTGTTGTGTCTGCGGTCTTGCACTTGCTAGACGAGATGTCGATTGAAGTTTTAATATTACATCTCCTTAAGGTCGGGTCTCGACTCATTGTTGAACCTTCCCCAGTGGGGTATGGGTTGATAAATTACAATGCTATTGTAGAAGCTCAATTAAGCCCCCCCTTACGGATAATTCTTGCGCGTCCTGGCCTTATGACTAGGCTGAGTACCAAGGATTTTGTATTTGTTATACAACCATGTTCATTGGGTCTTTGAAGGAGGTTATTCCCCTTCTAGTACATGTGCATCTTTAAACGATGCAATATGCTCGATAAAGAATTCTTCATAAACAGAGGCACTAGAAGAAGAGGGAGTTATGGTAGACGCCAACAATATATCTGAATGTCTCAAACCAATCACAGATGAGCTGTTTCAAAATAGGTGGACTGGGATGAACTGGTGCTGACGAAGTTCATTGCGAAGACGGCAAGGGCATTATGTTTGCCAAGGCTGCATGTACTATTGACCATGCTGGTGATAGTGCGTATCAGTGACATTCATGGTGATGGGTGGTCAACATGATGCCCATGATGGGGAATTGTATATTCATGGTTTCAAAAACATAAATAAGATCTTGAGATCTCTCTTTTCTTGCCATCATCTTCAGCATCATCTTCATCCCCTTTATCTTCACTTCCACTTTACACTTCCACCTTTAATCGAAGCATCCTTCCTAGTTTTCAATCCCCATCCATCAGCAATATGGTTCAAATTTCCAAAATCGCTTTTGCTCTTTCGGCAGCTTGCCTTGCACCTGTCATTGCTCATCCAGGTGAACACCATTATCACCATGCTATCAAGCGAGAAATCATCGCTCGTGATCAAATGGCTTCTGCTGCCAAACGATCCCTCGACTCTTGCTCTGGATCTTTGAAGCATCGTCAACTTACGGCACGATCCGTTGCTCGTCGTGCAGAAGCTGCTCGTTCTCTTCGAGCAAAGCGCGACATCAAGACATGTGAGTAGACAAATTCACAGCACTTCCGCTCAAATAACCACATCAAAATATTCTCCCTGATGATCAAAACTGATCCGAGACAATAGTACCCAAGAAATTCCGTCGTGATCTTGCCACACTTGAGGTTTATGAGGCCATCAACCACAACCAAACTAGCGTGCTCGATTACAGCCTCGACACCTCCGAGTCCACCATCTTTGCGGCCAACACCTCATGCATTCTTACTCCCGCTAATACCGACGGTCCTTACTATGTTGTCGGCGAAAGCATCCGTCAAAACGTGACGGAAGGGCAAGCCGGTGTCCCGGTCCACCTCGAAGTGCAATACATAGACATAACAACCTGCGAGCCCGTTCCGAACATCTACATCGACATTTGGAATGCGAATGCCACAGGTGTCTACGGCGGTATCGACGTTACGGGAAATGTAGCCGACGGAGGTTGGAACTCTACTTTCTTGAGAGGTATCCAAGCTACCGATTCCGACGGAGTCGCAACTTTCGATACCATTTTCCCAGGTCATTACGATGGGCGCGCGACACACACTCATCTGCTCGCCCACACCAACGTTACCGTTCTTGCCAATAACACCATCCAAGGAGGAGCAGTAACACACATTGGCCAGCTTTTCTGGAACGAAGTCCTCCGTTCCGCCGTCGAAGCTACATACCCATACAGCACCAATACTCAATCCATCACCAGCAACGCCGATGATATGTGGTCCATTGTCCAAGCGGATAATGATTTCGATCCATTTCCCGAATTCATTTATCTGAGCGATGATATCACGGATGGATTGTTGGCCTGGATTCAAATCGGTATCAATACAACCGCAGATTGGTCTGACAATTCTTACTACAGTGTTGCCGCAACGCTTCAAGCTGATGGCGGACACCAGAGTTCTACTAGTGGTGGAGGTGGGGGAGGTGGTGGAGGCGGTAATGGAACTGCCCCCGGTAATGGAACTGCACCACCTTCTTAAGATGTTGATTACAGATTTTGAATCTACCGCTGCTGTTCGTGTAAATAAGAAGAGCTCATGTACTATAACTGAACTGCAAAAAGATGCTGCTAGATGGGTAAGGTTACAGGGCTTTAGTATGGCAAAATGAATATTAAAACGATTCAACCTTCTCCATTTTTTAAGGTTATCGTGCCAAACAAATCTTTTGAGAGAGGATCATTTATGTGGAACTATTTCTCAAGCTTTGTGTGCAGAGTATAAGTAGCAATCCCGAGCGCCATCGATAGCAATGAGGGAAAGATCCGCTTCCAACCCCTATTGTGTGTGTGTACTATTTGAGAGGTCAAAGATTAATCATACTGAGCTGAGACATCACACCGTATGTATGTACTCCGTATGTATGCCAGATCAGAGTTTTTTGGTCTTGTTAAACTAATACAAATAATAATGTAATCCCCATTATAAGTTCGTATTTCTGAGCCGATAAGTTTCTAAGAACTGAGGTGATTTAGAGGTGGATGTGCTGTAATCCACTATAATTGAGTTTCCATCGAACCAATGTAGATAAAGGCCTGTAAATTAATGCCTGGATATTCAAATGATCCCTGTAATTTATCCCATCGGAAAACAAATCGAACTCAAATTTCATCTATCCTAACCATTATAGGCTGTTTAGGCTTGATTCGAATACATACTTAAAGTTTACAGGGGAAACAACAGCATAATTTACCCTGTAAGCCGCATAGACTCACTCCTTTCCCAGGCGTCGGTGGCTTTCCTATAATATAAGTACGCTCTCAACCTCAAGGCTCAACACCGAAAGCCAACACCTATTATATTATATCAATCATCACTTCTTCTTCAAGTTACGACAATTAAATACCCAACATGAAAATCATCAGCATTTCCCAAGCTCTCCTACTCGCTTTCTCCCCCCTCGCCATCTCCGCAAGCACACCAACAGGAGTCTCCGACCCCGCATCTGTATGTTACAACTCTCCCGTTCCCACCCCGTCCCCAGTCAATACGAACCGCACCATCCCTTGGGGCAGCCCCTCCTATACCCTTCCCAACGGAACGCAATGTTGTGACTCCCTCGACCAAGTCCGCGCCGGGATCGACGACATCAACAACCAACTTATCAACCTCTTGGCTCAGAGAGCGGCATATGTGAGAGAGGCGACGAGATTCAAGGCGACGTTGGGTTCTGTGAATGTGCCGAGTAGAAATCAGGAAGTGATTGATGGAGCAGTAGCGGAGGCGAATCAAACGGTGCCAAGATTACCGGAGGGGATTGCTAGGGGCGTTTTTGAAGCGATTATTAATGAGAGTGTGCCGTTTGAAGAGTGTGTTTGGGCCATCTCTTCTTAAAGGGGTGGGTGGGGGTGAAGAAATGCATGAGGAAATCTTCCTGGGATCGCTAATGGAAATGAGATGAAAAGGGGGAGGAATGAGGGGAGACGAATAGTAGTCTGTGATGGCATGGATGTTTAAATGTATGAAAAGTGATATGAAATGGAAATTCATATGAAATGGAAATTGGTCTATTATACAGCCTTTGAATTGTCTTGTGGTGTAGATGCGAAAATCGATTGAATTAGATGTGCTACGGAAATGAGTGGAAGGTGGGCGGAAAGTCATCCGCTCATGATACATATACATAAGGCGGTCATCATAACAGACTCCTTTGAAGATGCAATAACGAATCTAAAGAATAATTTTTTGGGTTTTAAGCTCCTATAAAGAAAACAACATTATATCCCCAAATTCAACAGAATCATTGCATTCATTTTGCCCAAAAAAGATGGAGGCTTGCGGGGTACATCCAATGCAGATCATGACAGGCCTAAGCGACCGCCTTTATAAGTGATCGTATATCTTCATGCGCAATACAACCCCTTTAATTTTATTAAGGTGATCAATGGTATATCCCTTACGTTGGACTTTCTAGGTGCATTATTGTGAATAGAATCAGTCCAGTACCGTATTTCGTGCTACTGCTTTCCATACACCAAGGCCAACCAACCAACAGCTATAATCATTCTGTGCTCATGTATTCATCGATATGGCTAACGGGGTGATGTATTAACTCCAGCAAGATTCACCATGCCACTCAATGTCTCCCATAGTCGCAGACTTTCTACTTGAATTGCAATGTTATGTTTGAAGTTTACTCTCTCATCTAGCATCAATGACCAAGGAGATATTACTATTGTCTTAAATAAGATTCTAAAGCTGTCTCAACTACCTTCAATAAAGTCATGCCTTCATGAGGATATGGGTCATAAGTATGTCTCATGTACACAACATAGAGCAATGCTCTAAATGTGTAGCTTGACCTCAATATAGCAATGGCTAATCAGTCACTGGCTGCCGGTCAATTGCATTGCTTGGAACATATGGAGGAAGGCATAAAATCACCATTTTTTCACAATAGGCACTATGGTCATTATTTTTATCCGTAATTTGTGCCTCGCCGCAAGTTCTCGTTTTACTCAGGTCTTGTTCAGACATACACTGCTCCCAGAAAATGCCCAGCAAAGAAAATGCGATCATGTCTTTGAGGTTGTTTAGGCGCTCAAGAGTGAGAGTATCAGGAGCCCTTGTGCTTATCATCACTTCATTGATGCCCAATCGAAAGGCTGAGTGATTTGATCTCCGCCATTATCTTCAACTCAAGCTCTACTTTTTCTTCCTCTATTTGCTCAAAGAGCCAAGTCGGCATCCCAGCAACTGGAATTCTATTCTTGCCATAATTCCTCGCCTTTGTGTCTGCCAAATCCTGAGCCTTCTTCAGAGCATGAACCTTCTTTATGGTTGGGCTTCCTTTGCGCAGTTGAATGCTCCGAAATGTTTTTGGGGTGAAAGTCATATCTAAGTCTGCTTCCTCCAATTGGAGTTTTGGTTGATGCCGATATCGTATTGTGTGGTGTACATCCACGTTTCACGGAAGCTAGAGCTCCAATTCTCCAAATTAGATGAAACGTAAAAAGATGCCCAGGGACTCTTGACGCTAGCGTCGGAAAGTGAGCAGTGACTGACAGCAACACGCTGAACCTTAGTTGCTTGCATGATCTTGCACATTACCTGGAATGCTTCTTGGCTCCATTGACCCTCATTGATTGGACAGATGAGATCGATCTCTGGATTGAAGTAAAGACATTGAATTTGCCCCAACAGTCCCGTGTATCCTCCGCGATGTGCGAGGGGTACTATATGTTGGTCTTTCGCCCACTCTCTTGATACGCGGCAGACGCTCATTGCAATGGAGATGGGATGCTTGCTGTAGATCTCAAAGCTGCCGCCGGCTTTCCTACAACCGATGGCGACGTTGCGGGGCTGCTCACTCTTGAGGTGATCGAAGATCATTCCAATCACTTCGTAGGGCAAGCTTTGCAGGGTTCGTGGGATGGATTCGATCTCCATAGAACAGCCCGGACTTGAATAGCTGGCTCTAAAGGGACCAAGGATCGACGTGGGTGGAAAATCCATTCTCGTTTTGATGGACTAAAGAATTCAAGGTAGAAGATCAAAAGTATCTTTAGCAAAGGTGATTCCTCTGTCAAGTGACTTCGTGCTTCTGGCTATTGTGTAGTTGTCACTAACTATTATTGAAGTTGTGCTGGAAAATATGAATCTATGCGTAAGCCACAGAGTGGCAAAATTGCCGTA
The DNA here is from genome assembly GCA_002162575.1 of Sclerotinia glacialis. Lineage (NCBI taxonomy): Eukaryota > Fungi > Ascomycota > Leotiomycetes > Helotiales > Sclerotiniaceae > Sclerotinia > Sclerotinia glacialis. Next base: position 2,022,677 of record NGKH01000003.1, on the reverse strand, counting down.
TTTAGTGGTCTTTTACGCCATCTTGATTATGTACAACAGCCAATCGCGAAATTTTGCCATTCAGAACTGAGCGAGGAGTTAATGAACTCTCGCGGCTACTCTTTCTGTAGCATCTATACCGTATTTTATAGTGTGCTGCTATCCCTAAGGTACTTTCTGACTTGTAGGCTATGTGATGGTTAAACCGTAGGACGGATAATGGCCTTTGTGGATAACCCGCAGATAATCCATTAGTATATAGAGATTAAATAGATAGAATTAGTTGATATATCACTTTGAGTGATACTATTAGCATGGGACTAGGTTGGGTTGCATGTTTTATTCATTGTCTGATTGCTACACTATGAAAAGCGGCGACTATTTATATTAAAGGCTCTCCCTATGGTATGGTACACATATGAGGCTATTCACATGATGTACGTTTAGTACGGTAGTCATATGACGTACCGACAGATACTTATTCAGATTCTTTAATTATCTGTTTCGCCGATGGGTTATTTGCAGGTTATCTACAAGAGCTATTATCCGCCCTGTAGTTAATCGTCGTGCAGCCTAAAGTTCGGCAATTTCCCAATAGTGAACTAGACCACCAAGCAAAAACCTGCAATGCATCAGGAACTCAGTCGGAATAATAACAAAAACAATTCTTTCTACATGCTTCCATGCTTCAACTATCTAATTACGGACCACCAGTCTCTACGTAGATGAAGCTCCCAACCCCTCAATGTCGCTAATTTGGCCAATCATCGTCAGCCTATGTTTTACCCCACATTAACGACAAGACACCGAATTCCATACTCTAGTATGTAGTACAAACGCCTAGAACCCATAATGCATAATTTTGATTTGAATCTAAGATTTAAGAGTATAGCTGAATATGGTGCTATATGTATATATCCTAGGGATGGCAATCACCTAACTAGATATCTTTGGTAGGTCAGGCATACTTTTGAACATTCCCATGGCTGTTAAGGAGACAGAAAAATTCCGAAAGTGACTTCGATTATCCCGTTTCGAACATACAAACCGGTGTTATATGTAATGGCACGTTAATTCTTACATTTATGTAATCAATCTTGAAGACAGAGGCAAGTTTGGTGTCATGCATTTGGAACAGCATGGCGTGCATTCAAAATCTTAATCATACCAAATGTTATTCCTATGTATTCAGAAGCGCCTGTGCAATACTCTACAATTTCTTCTTACAGCAAACAACCCTAATATCTTGAAAGAAAAGCACCGAGAGCTCCAATCAAATCCTCTTCCCCGCATCCGCCCCACAAGTTTGGGCCCTACCTTACAGCCCTGCTATGCTCTAATTCTCCATCATAACCCCCTCTCCTGAAAACAACTAATTCTTGTCGACAACATAACAATTATAAATTGGCAATCATGATTTCAGTTCCGGCTTATGCCACAGATTTGTTTCGCATATGTCATAAAGCCAACTTGGGCAAGACACGAGTCTAGCTCGTTGCTCTCCTCGGAACGAGGTAAGTTTATCGCATCTAATTTAGGTAACTTGTGCTTCCTCAAGATCTTCTATGAAATTGTTGAATCGGCGAATTTGATTATGCCTGGCTTGGTTTTGAGACGTTGATAGCTTCGCAGTTGCGTAATCGAAGCTCGTCAAATTCAAGGCACCAAATGGCGCTATCGGTCCATTCGAACTGTACAATGTAACCTCCTTGATATCACCCGTCAAACAAGTGGGTAGATCACCATTTTCTTCTCCAGCAATGGAAAAGCCATTCCAACGATCAGGTGAGATAAGGTGTTCAGTGTATTATGAACCATCCGAGATTCCGATACGTGACACTTATAGAGCTGACATATGAGCTGCAAGGACGCGTTGCTGAGATAAATAATCGCTGGGTAATAAACACATAGTGTCTGCCTTAGGATTAATCCAAATCGTTGCATTTACGCTTCCACCCATAATAGCAAGTGCAGGGAAACAAGCCTTTCTGTGAAACGCAAGCTTGTACACCCCCTGGGCAGCTACTCGCGCGAGATGACTGACTTGCATAATTGGAGATAGGATTATGAATTTTGAAACAATAGTACATATGATATGAGAGCAAGCTAGAACGAGCATAATAAAATCCTCAAGCTATTTTCTAACCCGAACAGACACCTGGCTCCTGAATTATTTTCAAGGCAAGTTTAGAATCGAATGTACTATATGAGCAGCCATTTCTCGATGCCGCGGATTGCACCATGTTCTACGACAATGTAAAATTATGGTTGAAATGGGGGGTAGGGGACTTAGATGATCTATTACTATATATCAAACCGTCTCATCACAACGCGAATTGTTAAACGGAGCGCTTATAAGTCAAATTAGACATATTTAGCGCCAATGATATGATGCCTAATTAATTCGCTTACAGCTAAGTACATTAGCATAACACAATTTGGATCGGCGTCTTCACCTCAACAATACAACCGCCAGGTGCATTAGACACTACCGTTTGAGGCTAAGGAAATTTGCAGTAGAAAACGAAGCTCTGTAAGAATAATTGAACTGATGAATAACTTACCTTTTTATCATTTTGAAGTGAAATTAACCCTGCTGATGATCCTATTGAAATTCAAATATCTAAGAACCCATTTTCTCCACTTTATTCCGTTGCAAAGATAAATAAGAAGCGAAAAATTAGCAACTCTCCAGCTAGCCTTCCTCTGCTACCCTTTTCACTCTCTCACACCAGTAAAACCACTTTCTCACCTATCCGTCAGATCCAGCCACGTTGACCGCCATAAAACCATATTTGCAAATATTCATACCCGAAGCTCTCAGATTGCTTTCAAAGCCCGTATTATTTTGATATCAGACATTGATCTCCCTCATAACTACCCAAAATTCTTTCGGGATGATTCTATTACCAAAGTAGCAAGAATCTATGCTTGGGTCTCGCCCAAGTATCCAAGTTGTCGTACAGCCATTCTGGACATAAATCCATCCTTTGTCTGTCACGGCCCTCTATGTCGGCAATTTCGTTTTTTTGTCGTTGCATTTTTCGAACTACAGCCAAGCCTTTATTTAAGGAATCAGTTTCTTGCATTGCGTCACAGCAGTAAAATGCTTTGGATGTATTCCCAGAATACATTTCAAACCTCGATCGTGACGGTTTGTCCTTCCTGCGACAAAGCTCCGTCGGTTGACTATGAGTCCAAAGAGCTGTAGTTGACATGTTCTCGTCAATCCACCCACGGCCATGAGATCCATCAATAGGGCATACAGCGAGGCCAAAATATGGTTCAAATGGCTCCTCCCAAGATTTTTTATTCAAAGCGATCTTCTTGACCTTTAAGTCTTTCAGTTTGGCCATGAACAGAATCCAATGGGCACCGGGTTTTGCGCAGATAATGTCTGAGACTGGATTTACATAGATGCGACCTTTGTCTAGCTTCAGGCTTCTGACTTGTTCACATACCACATCCTCGACGCCAAATCCAAGTTTGTAGTGACGTAATGCAATACTTCGTGCATTTACATTGACGTGCATGATAGCTGGAACGGGGTTGTTGCTTCGGAAGCAGAAAAAAGGCTTGACTTCCAAAGATCCACCTAATCCTTCAATGGTAACATTGGATTCTGAGATTTGGATTGGCACAATGCGCTCATGGTAACAGACTTCCTCGAATATTATTGTTTCAACATCTCTGGAAAATCTCTTATGGAAAGGGACCATTCGATCAATGTCAGGGATCTGGCTCAGCTCCACGTTAGTGGACAGATTGCTTTGGTGTTGAATGCACAATATGAGACACTTTGCTTTAGCGGTAGATGAATCTAGGGTTTTCCCTCTAGAACCGTTTTGATATCGATGGATCCCTAGGTAAAAAGGGAGGGCAGTTAGCATAAGCGTCGCATGTTCATATCTCCTAGGCCAGGTCGTAAAACATGAAACTTAATGTAATCCAATGATGAGCAGGTAAGGGATTTAAAATAAACTTTTTACCAAACAACTTACTTGGTCTTAATATTGAATGGGGTAACTATTGTGAATCAGATGTCTATTCTTGGTGTTACATCTAACCTGAATCAAAAGTAGCCTGTGAAATTGGATTCTGTTGTGAAATCTGAAATAGATATTATGGTAAATATTGTTGCGTTTGAAAAGCACAGTGCTTCTCATGCAAAGTGACTTTATCCTTTCTTGGATGTATAAGGCTACTGTAGTGACGTACTATTCAAGTCAAAATATCTTCTCCATTGGGAGCAAATCAAATCGGGTATTCAACAGTAAATGAGCCATGCTAAACCGTATGCGGGGTATCTAGAATGTGAAGTACTTCCTCATAGAATATTCAGTTGAGTGATGATTTGTATGCTATTTTAATCCATCTGTCTGTAGCCAAAAGGGAGATTATATTAGTACGATGTCCCATAATTGTACATTTTATATTGAAAGAATTTCGCGGCTATGCACATTACAGGATAGTACTAAAATCAGTAGCAACACCCTTGCTGTCCGCCTCTAAGTTATCTTATGAAAATAGAGGACCGCAGGCGAAAAAGCGTACCTAAACCAATACATCTGTTCGAAAAAACATCCCACAATTTCAAATCATATAAGAAGCATGGTGTTCATGCTACAATTGCGATCCTTCCTCAACGAGACAGGAAGTATATAATCAAATAATGTAGACCGCAGGCTCATGTATTCCAAATCTTCTTAAATCCAATACCGTCAATGATCTCAGTATTCCAGCTCCACCAATCGGATTCTCCCGGAAACAACTCCGTCAATTACTTTCCCCCGACTGTATCCGAGGTGACTTTTATATAATCCAACCAATGAGAAGAGGTATCCGCTGATGAGAGATTTCGCTGTATTCGCCAAAGATGCTACTTGCATGTCTTTACTCAAATGCTATTTCGGGAATATACGATGTGAGATAAGTTTGAGGTGCTATTGACCTAAACAGGCATATGAATGACAGTATACAGTAAAGCCTTAAACTTGTACGGTTAATTAACCCGGTTCAGGACTCAGAGCAGATTATTTGGTACGCTCTGGAGAGAACATCGAAGTACGGTGGAATGTCACTGCTTACAAGGCTATGGGACTTTTGTGCCATTGGCGACGTCATGATCACATCTGCTGCATTCTATGAAGAAGGAGTTGCTTGATTTGTACCTTAATCACAAATCACATTTTCATGAGATAGGTTGTCAGGGGTAAAATTTGTAGAGAACTATTCATTTATTATTCACCGAAAGGCATCAAAACTAACCCCTGGATGATCTATTTGTAAGAAAACGAAAAGAAAAGCAAAGTCAAAGTCCATGATGACTTGAAATATCAGTGAGAAAAAAAATCAATGATCTTTTTGGCATCGCAAATGAAGATGGCCCAAGTTTTTTGACTGCAGACTTTATCCGCCAAATATCATCTCCGATTCATTCTGCCTGTTCGTAGTCTGTCAAAGTTGGATTGAAGTAGTTGCAGACGTTAGATTAGAATATGAGAGTACCAAGCCCCATTTTATAGAAAGTGTTATACAAAATTTACTCGAGCTGTGTACCCAACAATTCAATCCTTGGATTTCGAGGCAAGTGATCTTTTGCAGTATGTCTATAAGGCAGACATAGATCTAAGTTCTGGCGGATGCCAGGTGTGCCGATGTTCATAGAGCCAATTGGGTACGAAAGGCAACTTTTGTTTCTTCAGACCAAACTCCTCAAAAGTCGCATCTGCTTTGTCTTGGGTAGTGCGAGAGACTGCTAGGCCTACAACCATTAGATATAATTCTGCGAATTTTATACGCGCCTTCATAAAAGTCATCTTAAGCCCCTCTGGATTGTGCTCGGGATGATTTACGGTAGACTTGACAAGTTTGAGAGGCCGATCACGGATGTTAAACTGCTTCAACGAAGTGTAAATAAAGATTTGACGAAGATTCTGATTCATCCATTTCGCAAATTTGCTGACGTTGTTCCACTCGTCCAGGTCGGCTTCGGACTTGTAATCTGGAGAAGCGAAATTATCAAGACCTAATCGTTCGATCTTCATATTAATAATGATTTGAGCGAATATCGAAAGCTGGCTTTCTGACCATGGGGTTCTTCCATTCCGTACGGGGCAAAATATGTCGACAGTAGGTTTGAACCAGATGCGAGGAAATGGAAATGAAGAATCAGGCGACGAAACGTAGATATCCAACTTTCGTGATTCTTTTCTAGCTTCGTGGGAGACTTGCATGATTGCAGGAGTCTCTGACACGAATATAAATTCGATTCGTCTGTTTGTACGATTGATAATGACTGGCCATATAGGAAGTACTCTCGGTTCCAGACATGCGAACTTATATATCTTGATTCTAAGTTCTGCCGGAAGGTTTGGGAATTGAGGAAATGTTTTTAGGAAAGGCTCAATCAATGTACCTTCGATGTCAATCGTCGAGGGAACAATTGAGTAGTTTGGTGAGGGAGATCCTGGAATGTATTTACTCCTATTTTGACGGCCGGCGAGCAACTGAGGAGACTCTTCCTGTTGTTGATTTCGAGGTGCGTCCTTATTTTCATAGGAACAAGAACCAGGGGCAGGCGGCCTTCCGCTTCTGTTATGGCTTCTAGCAGTTGGGACATAATTTGGCAATGCATAAGACATCTTTCGCATCTATCATGAAGGCATCTTTCGTAAAATGTTTGATGATGGAGATAGAAAATAAAGAGACTTTGTGTGAAGGTTTTATTTTGATGATTTCGTAAAGTTGTTGAGAATCTTGATCAAAAGTATGATAGTAAAATATTCCATCATTTGAAAAGGTCTTTAATAAGTGGATTTTTTTAATAGAAAATCCAATTTTTTTTTATCAAACAAGCACTTTTCCTTTCATGCCAATTTCTTATACGGTAAGCATCTCTCAAAACAGCCATCTAACTAGGATAAATATCCAGCCCGTACGGTTTTTTGTTTAGACAAATACGCCTTTAACGTAAACGCATTTACCGTAAACACATATTCAAATATGACCATTCTTGGTATTTATAAATAAGAAAGTTAAAATGTCAAAAATCGTGATTTTTGGTATAAATAATGTGAGGTAGGGGACTTATATACTATATCACCTCCTCAATCACTTCCAACTTCCAACTTCTAAACAAGTAAATATAAAGAATCACCCCCCCTCTAGCTCTTTGAAAGGAAAATGTATATACACTCTCAGACAAGTATCCAATGCCAACTCCGATTTCCATTTCAAACGCCTTTGAAACGCCTTTGATGCTATGATATGCTATGTTATGCTATACAATAAAATGCTATACTATGCACGCTAATCTCGTAATTCAAATCCATATCACTCATCTCAACTCCCCTAATAACATCAAAGCCCCCCCCTTAAAAAGCCGTTCCCTCCTCTCCCCATTTCAAACCCTCTAAGACCCAACCCTCAACACCACCCCATACCCCCAAGCAGCCCTTAAAGTATTCCCCTCCCTAACCATCCCCGCTATCTCCTTCCCAACCATCTCCTTTGCCTTAACCCCCATACAAAAATCATCCCAGAAAAGATATTCCTCCGGCTCTTCACAGATCAAAAGACCATTAATATCCGGTAAATTTCTTCTTCTGTTTTCTTGTAACTTTCCTCCTCCTTTCTTTTCTGTCTTTTTACTTTTCCTTCTCTTTTTGTTGTTCACATCTCCTTCGCTTTCTTGTACACAAGGGTCGTATACTGAGATGTAAGGACTTTCTTTTGTGCCGAGTCCAGAGGCATCGGATAATCCTTCATCTTCGAGTTGATGTTCTAATATAATTTCTAAGAGAAATTGATGAAGATCAAAATAATAGATATCTTTTTGAGGAGGAGGGATTTCCGTTTGATTTTCCGCTTCTCCGGATTTTTCTCGCTTAGATTGAGACTGAGAGTTACTTTGTTCACCTTGTCCGCCTTGTTTACCATCTCCACCTTGTTCATTACCCTCACCTCCTTTCCCCTCTTCATCATCATCAAAACCATTCGGAACGGCCTCTCCAGATACTTCTCCTTGTGAGACCGGTTCCATCCATTCTGTCGAAGTAGCAACTTCAGGCGTACTAGCAAACCAAGGCTTGATACTATTTTCCATCTTATTATCCCAATCCCTCAGAAGCGAAATGGCATTTTTCTGATGTTCTGCCACGGAACTAGGTTTTAACGGGACAGGTCTCTGACTTAACCAACCGGGTAACATGGTCGGATCGAATAACTTTGGGATGACGACTCTGAATTGTGGTTTCGGTACCACGTGGGATTTATTATGCGGTTTCTCGATAACATGTGTAGCTTCTAACGTTTCCCGATGATGCGCATATAAAGTATCGAGTTGTGAGAACATTTCTTCGACGGCTTTATTTTGTGCTTCTTGGGCTTTGGAGTAATCGAGAGATGCGTAATGCCATACATCCCAGGTTCCGAATGAGAGGACGAAGATGGTTTCTTTTAGTTTTTTTGGGGGGAGAGGAAGGGCGATGAAGGATTTTATTTGAGCTTCGAAATCTGGGAGCATGGATTCGGGGGTTAATTTTGTTTCTGAATTGTTTTGACTGGTGGTGTTTTCGATGGAGGAAAGGTATATTTTATTCGATGCGAAAGCCCCTGTGGGTGGTGATGAAGGATATGAAGAGGAAGGTTGTGAAGCTGCTAAATTAATATGCGCAGTACATGAAAGCTATTGAAATAATTAATTAGTAAATGTATGAACTTGACAACGTTAAGCCTTTAAGCCTTCATTCAAACCCTCAAGATTCAAGAACCAAACACCAAAAAAACAAAAAAACATACCTCTTCACAAAGAACTTCTGTCCAACTTCTTCCCTTGCCATCCTCATTCATTTCAACCGTATCATCCACCCAATTATCCCCAAAAACCACCAATCTAACACCATCTTCCTCTCCCTCTTCATTATCCCTATTTGCCCAACCCCATAAACCGGTAACATCATTAATACTCGTCCCTCCTAATCCAATCTTCTTCAAATGTTCGGTATATCTCGACTGAGGTAACAATGCCAAGATGGTCATTAATGATAAGACGACGGCAAACACCAGAGCGCCTAATCTTGTAAAGGCGCGCATTATTGCCAGGAAAAACACAAAGCGCGATGAATAATAATCGACCAATCCTCCGATCTCCGTTCTCCGTTCTCCCTGCTCCCTTCTCCCTTCTCTCGTCCCGCGACCGAATAGGAACACAAGGTTTCAATTACTCTCTCTAGTTTCAATTCCTCTTCTTCTTCTTTCTCAATTCGGATAGATTCCAGCCTTATTTCACCTTGTTCCTGAAAAACGTCGGATGATGATGATGCCAAGAGGATAGACGTTGCGTATGCCAAGAAGCGGGAGGCTTTCAATGTGGATGATCTTCCAATCTGTACCTGCCTCTTTTCTCTCGTAGAATCCAAAAAAGAAGGGACCGGATAAAAGAAGTCGTGATATCAAAATGTCGATAAAAATAAGCTCAAGTACAAATAACAAATAACAAGTAAGGAGAAAGAATGAAGGAGTGCAGTATAAGAGTACAGGTGTGAGATGTAGATGTAGATGTAGATGTAGATGATGTAGATATGAATGTAGATATAAATGTAAATATGAATATGGATATAGATATAAATGAAGATGTAGGTGTAGATGTGTATATATGTAAATGCAGAAGTAGAAGTAAGAAGTAAGATGTAATGTGATCTAAGATGGGTATTCCAAAGAGAACAGAGCCCATCCAAATAGAAATAGAAAGAAGATAATTAATTCCAATACGACCGTAACCATACTCTTCCCAGCCCCAATTTGTATGCTTACCTTACATTACTTTACCCATCTAGGACCTACCTCCCCTACAAACCTCCTACAATCTCCTACAATATCCTATGGATTGCCATTCCCTTCCTTGTCGACAAGTCCATCAGCGCATCACACACATCACGAACGCGCAACCAGGACTCGTAAGCTTTTCCATCAACCCTTTAAGCGGATCCTTATTATGCTTCACTGCACCAGCGACTCCCCACCCTTAAGCTTGGTCGTGCGTATGTAGTCCGTATGTACGGAATATATATACGGAATATATATGAGATTCTGGGATGGGCGAACGTCATGTTTACGAGTAGAGAGAGGGTGGAGGAACCAAAAATGTGGAAATCGTGGTGCGTTCGTGGAGTTACCTAGGTCCTATCTATGTATTGGTAGAAGGAAATGATCCTACCAGTACTCGGTACTCGGAGTACATATCATTTACTACTACTCGGATTTACTCACGAATAAGTACACACAAGTAGATAATTACAGTATTTATTCAGTCAGTCAATGAACATCCGATATTTCTTACTTATCATTTGATGTATACTCTGTACAGAGGAAAAAGTTCATCTCACCATTTTCGTTCTGCCCCGTGTACATGATCCTTAAAATTCAAAGCGCTAAGACAACCTTATGGCATATAGAGTAAGTACACTTTCGTTATGCATCCGCATTGATTGATGATTAGATGTTTGGTATAAATTGAAGGAAAAATACAGATGAGAACTTAGGTATTCAATAGTATACCCCCGATACATTTCTTCAAGGTCATATTGATATTTAATCCTATCATATTGGTACCCAAGCTCAAAGCTTCAACTCAAACTCAAATTTCTATCAACATACAAAAAGCATATGCAATAGATATACTTGAATACAACAAAAAAGAAATATCCTCACATGTTCTTTTTAAGATCCCACACACCACAACCTGAGAAAGGTAAAAGAGCAAGCAAAAAACTCCAGACCATGCAAACGCCCAAAATGCATCTAACAGTCAAACTCTCTTATTATCTTCTATGAAAGGTACTGCCTGTTATCTTTTGCATCTTGGATCTTGGGGGTCCTTGTATAGCATCATCACTTTCATCATCCTCTCCTTGCTCATCGATATCATCATGATCAACTTCATCCTCATCTCCAGAATCTGCATCAGTTTCCTCAGCCTCGTCATCTATTAAATCATCCTCGCTATCCTCTACCTCCTCATCAGATTCGGCGACTAAACCATTAAGCATTTCCTCCTCAATCTCGGAATCTGAGATGTCTTCGAGATCTCCATTCTTGGCAAGTCTTTGAGGTAACCCATTGACGATAACTTCTTCCTCATCATCGCTTTGACCTTCCACATAAATCACGCCCTCATCATCATCTTCGCTGTCTAATCTTGGTCGATTTTGCATGCCTCTTCGTAATTTGATTTGTGCGTCCAACATATCCAATTTACCCTTCAAAGATAAAAGATGTTGTAAAGATTTGGATCTCTCATCGAGAACTCTGTTTACCTCGGCCAACTTCTTGATAAGACCTCTTTGAGTTGCCAGATATCCTCCATGTGTGATCATTGACCATTGAACCCAAACCATAAGACTACCAGCTCGACCAGGTCTGCGATGTAATCTTTCTGCCAACTTTTGTAATAAGATCGCGGCGAGAGGGGAATCGAGTCGTTGAATTGTAGCTCTAATCGTACTGAGATCCGTGGTATGTAAGCAAGATTCCAACAAGGCCACATCATTTGTTTTGAGTGCCTGAGTAAGAACTGTTCCGAGGGATGCGCCAGAAGGAGCCTGAATTGAATTTTGAGGATATGAAAGGGCTTGAGCCTTAGAATCACCGAAAGCGGCTGCTACATCGATAGGCTCTGACGCGTGGGCACGAATAAGATCTCCGAATGTTGGCTCTCCATCTTCCTCCGCAGCTTCGGCTCCTTCATCTTCCATTGCCACATCCATGGTTACATTGCCATTCTCTTCCATATCACTCGCATCCTCTTCAATTTCTTCAATCTCATCGTCACTTTCGTTTTCATCGTCGCTAGAGATTTCGACCACTTCATGCTTCTCGACTCCGTTCGTCTTCACCCTATTTGCAGATCCACCAGATACCACCGTCTTTGATTCATCCAGATGTCCAGTTCCAAATGATTTAACACCTTGCTTGACCATTGGTTGACCAAGCTTGGTCGGAAGTTTCCTCCTAGCTGGCATTGTATCTGATTGTTGGTTGTGCGATTAAAAAAAGAGCGAATATTTGAATACAACGAACGAAAGAGAGATGGAGGTGAAATTGGGTTGAATTGAAGAAATGACAGCCGATTAAAAGTTTGCCTATAGATAGTTATTGAAAAATCGAGTACGTATCGAATTCAATTCAACTTCAATACTATCAAATGGTGGTGTTGTGTTGAATGAGTTCAGGTAAATTTACCACTGAAGCTATCAATCAGCAAAACTTCATGAAACTTTTTTTTTACTCAAGATAGAAAAAATAAATTCTGATCACGTGGATCTGTTATCTTGGTAATAAAAATGCCTGTGCGGAACAGATTAAGGTGGATCCGTGAATGGAAATGTGGCTCATTCTTATTGTCAAGATTGAATTGATTGGACCATTTCAGTCTTGATTCCACCTTTATTTAATCCTTGGTGAAGCTTTTCCTTTCCTTACCTAGAGTGGGGCTGAGTCATTTGAATGAATGATTTCATTGGTTACTATGAGGCAAGCTGCAGTTGCAATACAAGGTGGTAATGAATGAACTAAGAATGCATTAGGCTTAGTTTCATGGTCATCACTTGCTTTCGTTTAAATATGTTAATGCCATGTCCCCCCGAAAGTTCTCGTCTTTGCAACCAAATTTTTTAAAGATTTGATTTGCGACAGCCTTCTCATTCGTCCAAAGAGCCAAAGAGCACCTACCACCAGGCCAACCTCGGATCATTCAACAAACTTCACCTAAAATACACCTCAGCTAAAATACACACTTCACTTAAAATACACCTCAACACATGACCTTTACAACACAACACGATACTGGATACATCACCAAAATAAAGATAACGATATTCCTACATCTCTTATCGAAAAGGTCCATCTGTCGGTCTATCGGTCTTTCAACTTTTAAAAATCAATTTCATTCTTCACTTGTATTATTGTGATTGAGTCTTGTCTCTTTATTTCCAAAACGCATCTGGTTCTTGAGGATATATTTCTATCATCAAAGAGAAGAGAAGAAAAGGAAGGGAAAGGGGAGAAAAGGAAAGAAACGAAAAGAAAAGCAACACAAAACAAAAAGGTTTATATTCTCTCTTTTCCTTCCCCTCTATTTTCTTTTCCTGGAGTGAAGTGAAGGCAAGAAGATTAAGGGCGAGAGCGACCGGCTGGGTTTATTGAACTATCTATCTTATCATTCATCCATCCATCATCTATTCTATCATACATCCTCCATCCATCATCCCCCTCATCCATCATCATCATCATCCTTTGTGGTTGCGCGCATCGGATCAATTGGAAGGACGAAAACGAATTTCACTTTATTAAATCATTCCATTCATTCATCAACACATTCATTCATTCACCCCCAACACATTGGAAAATCCAAATTCATATCAAATATCCCAAAAGTATAACGCATTACATTAACATCAACACCAAGCCGATTACCAATAATCGGTCGGTGTTGGAAAGCTTTAGTTAGTCAACGCTAAGATTTGGTGTTGTTGATAGTTTCGATTTTTTGGAGGTCTCTTTCGCTAGTTGTACCTTTCTCACGATAAAATCGCGTCGCGCTTCATTTCACTCATCCATATCTCTCTTTCTTATTTCGGTTGATATCATCTTTCGAAATCAGGGACAGGGAAAAGATATACCTGCAGTCTCTCAATTACGGTTTACGATTCACAGCTTTCCACAGTCCCATCATCAGAAGAAGAAGAAGAAGAAGAAGAAAATCAAAGGGAAGAAAAGAAACAAAGTTCGGAAAGTCGCGTGTTCTTCATCACAACAATAACACTCCATAAGCGCCCGACTTTAGCTTTCTGGCTTCTTACTAGCAACAACATACATATCGACCAAACAACACTTGTACCATCGATCCCACGGCGCCTTTTCACAAGACAAATTAAATTCTCTTTTGATTTGAATTTTGAGTGGCCAATTCTATCGGATTGCAAATCAACCTTGGATCCCCAATCCCTTTCTCTATTCGTTCACCTTTTTATTAAGAGTGGCCAAATACTGAACCAAGCTTACTTTCGAATACGTGAGGCTACAACCCAAAATCCTTGGTCGCATATCGACGAGGCTGCGCCGAGGATCAAAACAACAAAAGTAGGTAGGTTTAGGAACATTCATATAACCCGCCACCTTCCTTACCTTATACCTTCGTGCATTTGTTCTGTATGGTATGTTGGTACGGTGCAATTCAGCTTTGAAATCATCTTTCTCTGCCTTTGATTCACTGCATTGACGTCGCGTGCTCAAGCTTGCGGGCGCAATTTAGCTAACCTCTTACGCAGTTCTCTCACTGTGAAATAATCTCTCTTGTCGCAAGTTTTGATCGCGACAAAACCTTCCACTTTACAACTCAACCTAAAATCAGACAACTTCTCAACACCATCAAATCTCAGAGGAACGATCCAGTTCGACCTGATCGCATTGTTTTGATTTCAATTCCATCAACTTCAGATATATTCGAGGGCTATCTTTTCATCAATTTTTGTCACAAGCAGTACCTCTGTAAATAGAGGATCTCTGTTTGTTGATGGCCGTCATGACCACCCAGCATTCAGAAGATCTAGCTTTGGAGCAAAAGACAATACCCGTTCCATCATCTGATACGATGGCTTTGGATCTCAATATCAACGGGTAAGTCTTCTCTACCATAGTTTCTTTGCTCATTTTCCCTCTTCCTCATCTATTTGTACACTTATATTTATCAATGAAAATTTTACAGATCTTCTACTCGAGATGAAACCAAAACTGAAGTACAACCAACAACCTCTGATGCTGAATTGAAAAAATCTCCCGCTCCCGAAACCACCAATTCCGAATCTGCCGGAATCACATCCACATTAGAATTGAATGGAGATCTAAATGCAGAATCACATACCATTGACAGTTCTCTACCTCCATCTTCATTAGTCGAATCGCATGCGCAAGACTCTCTTGAGAGTCAAAACGTGTCTCAACTTCAAGACTCGATTACAACAACTATATCCGACGAGCCTTCGAAGCCAGTCGAGGAACTAGAACGCGCTGTATCCGATCTACCTACACCGGCCGATTCAATGCCCGAAGTTGCAAATGATAGTTTCGCGCCTACAGCAGTTCCACCTCTCGTAGAAGCTCCAGTATCCGATATTCGCGACGAAGTTTCCCCACTCACTCGACTGCCTGAAGCTATACGTCAACCGTCTTTGCCAGCTTCAGATAAAGAAGAAGAATCATTGACGGAACAAGAGGCTCCCGCACCAACTCAAGAGACACCAGCCAAAAGTGTTGGTGATATGAACCTCAATTTCGATGCGCCGCGAGCTGATCTACCTCCATCATCTCCCAACAATGCACCGCCATCTTTTGATATGGACATCTCTCCCAGAGCTCAGCATGACACTTCAGAGCCTACCATAGAATCCGCGGATACTAATTCTGCCTTCAATGATGTTGAGATGACGGATGCGCCCGCACAGACTCAGGTTAGGAAAGTTGCTCGCGAACGAGAAGATGATGGCGAAGAGGAACCATCTGCGAAACGCACCAAGACTGAGGAGAGTGAGGAACCTAAATTATCTTCAAATGTGGGAACTCCAGCTGCCACGCAGAATGGGGTAACTACAAATGGTGCTTCGTCTTCTAACATTAACCTGTTACGCCCGATCACCCAGCATGAGACGAAAGAAATCATCAAAATCATTAAGAATGTCATCAAGACTGCAGCTGGAAAGAACTTCAGATCTCCCGTCGCAATACTCTGGCCTGGATTCGCCGATGCTTATGCACAGAAGGTCAAAAATGAGGTCGATTTAGGTACCATGGAGAAGAAGATCAAGAGTGGCGAATACTCTTCGATCCAAGCCATCATGGATGATGCCGTACTCCTTTACGAAAATGCAGTCGCTTTCAATGGGATTGATAATCCTATCACGACCGCTGCCAATGATGTGAAGACATCAATTATCACTAAGCTGGGAAGTCTTCCACCGGAGCCACCAGCACACGTTGCCAAGGCGCAGATCAAGAAGCCTAAACGGCCTACGCCATCTCTCGATACTGCTGCTCGTACTCCTGCTGCTAGAAGACAATCTCGCGGATCCACTGGTGCTGTTGTGCCAATCAGTGCTCCTGCCCCGACTTTTGCTTTGGATCCAGTCACCAGTACACCATTAATTCGTCGTGACTCGACAAAGGACGGCAGGCCAAAGCGTGAAATTCATCCACCAAAGAACAAGGACTTGCCTTATTCTTCAGCGAGACCCAAGAGCAAGAAATATTCCGTCGAGCTTAAATGGTGCGAAGAGACGCTGAATGAGATGAAGAAGTCGAAATACTTGATGTTCTCCAGTGCTTTTATGGCCCCCGTGGATCCTGTCGCATTGCAAATCCCCAACTACTTTACCATTATCAAGTCGCCCATGGACATCTCGACCGTCTCCGAAAGGCTTCAAAACGGTGCTTACACAAGGGCGAAGGAGTTTGAACAAGATGTGAAGCTCATTTTCCACAACTGTTACAAGTTTAATCCCGAGGGAAATCCTGTTCGTGTCATGGGCAAACAGTTTGAGGAATTATTCAATGGATTATTGGCCAAGAAAGACCGATGGATCGCTGATCATCAACCTGTTGCTGTAACGCCAGATAGAGATGAAGAAACTGAGGAGGAAGATGAGAGCGAAGACGAGCCAGAGCCCGTTCAAGAAGCATTACAGAGTGCTGCTACTGCTAGACTTCTTTCCGAACAATCCAAGCTTATCGATATGCTGTCGAAACCTGAATCTGCCGATGCCATTGCCTTGCAGAGGAAAATTCTCGGATTCATTCAAGAAACTGCCGACAAAGAAATAGAGAAGCTGGCGGCTATTCCCAAAAAACCGAGCAAGAAATCAAGACCCTCTAAGCCCTCAAAGAAAGTCATCACAACGAAAAAAAGCACCACTGGATCTTCGAAGAAGTCTGGGGGAGCTCGCAAAGAGAGATACTTGGGCACATTTGAGAAGGAAGTGATTTCTGCAGGAATTGGCCTCTTACCTGATCACATTACTGCTGACGTAATGGAAATGGTTAAAACAGCTCATCCATCAATGGTGGTAAGTAAATTTTCTATTTGTTTGACAATCTTCAATCAGCTAACCTCTTTTTATTTAGATTGAGGAAGACGGTACTTTAGAAATGGAAATTGACCAGCTTGAAGCACCTCTTCTCTGGAAGATTTTTGATGCCATCCATGAACATGTTCCAGAATGTGAGGCCAATATTAGAGCGACACATCAAGACAAGAAGGAAGAGCCTCGTGCTCCTGCAAAACCTCCCCAGAAAAAGAAAAATAAGCCCATGTCGAAGTTTGAGCAAGAACGAAACATTGCACTGCTTAAAGAGAAGATGCAAACCTACGAAAGAGCGCCGGGGTCAGTTTCTCAAGAGCCCATTGAGAGCGTTGAGCGACATACACAAGAAGAATCAAGTGGTGATGAGTCTTCAGATTCTGAGGAAGAGTAATCTCACCTCCACTGATCACCATCTGGCTGCGAACTCAGAAGCTTGTACCTCACTGCCAGATATTTGGATTTGTTAAAATCCCAAAGAAAAATCGCTCTGCCAACTTGTACATTACCTTTCTTCCCGCACAATTACGAGCACGTTGTATAATATCATACTTTCGGAAACTCATCGACATTTCTTTTGATATCATGCCTCTGACCCATCGACTTACCATCGTTGGGCCAGTCATAATTTGGTATTTGAGGTGGCTAAAAAATAATGAGGGTCAGCCGACGGATTGTTGATGTTTAGCACATGCTTTATGGATTTTTCAAAATATTTATGACGTCAAGGAAGGCAAGAAAATGTGAGATGATGGAGGAGAGGTGGAGGATGATGATGGAGTTTTTCCTTTTTGTTTTACACATGCAGCTAGTACCACTCTCGTGCGTGCTGATCGTGAAGCTTGATTGATGGATTGATCATTTTACACTTTCATTTTGGTATGATTACCGTGATTTGGTTGCTTGCTTGCCCCGCGCGCATTTAGTTGTTGTGGTGATTGGATGGTGGGGTCAGAATGGGGGATACGTAATTGGGAGTGGACGACTGGTATGAATTGTATGATATCAGCGATAGGAGAATATCCTTTCTTTGCTGGCGGGGCAAGCAAGATCGGACTATTTGCGAAGAGTTGAGAAGATGGTGATCGGAGAAAGGGAGAAGATTTGATCAGATGAATGATAGGAGAGGAATGAGTGAATAAAGGACCAAAGCGAGTTTAGGGGAAAATCAATGAGGGGAATGATTGAAGATACATATCTATTCACTTTACCTCGCTGTGTTGTGGGTAGGAAGTGGAAGACATAGGTATTATGATGAAAATTAACCTCGTTAAAATATTATATGAAAATGAATGAGTGCTTGCGTGTGTCGTGATGTGTTTGTGATGTGTGTGATATTGCCCTTTACTATTGCCATAGCTGCGGATATTACAATTTGCCCTTCTATAATCTTCTCTCTGATATAAATAGCATTCTTCATTTATATGAAGGATTATATATTATCACGGGTTTTGAGCGTGATGAAATATTACGCCAAGGTTATACATGTGTTTCTACAACCAATAAAACCTATTGAATGTCACGGTTCACTACCCGTTCCTAGCTAGGTCACGTGTGGCTGCCTTAAGGCATCCACACCTTACTATATACTCGGCTCTCTTCCAGAACCACCCTTCCTTCCTTGTAGAATATCATATATCTCACCTATCACCTATAAGGTCCCTCTGCACCGTGATATTGAATGAATAAAAGAGAAGCTTTTTTTGAAATATTTTTAGATGGATTGTGAATAGCTTCAATATATTAGAATATGACTAATATTACATATTATATTTCATTGACCAATAACGTAGTTTAACACCGAGTAGTCTATATCACCGAATGGCCCACTTCAAAATCACACCAAAATTCACCTTTTTTTAATATTTGTATTTTAAAAAATAATCAATATTTTCGAAAAATAAAAACAGATTTAATAAGTTTCAAAAATCTAATACTCAA
>NGKH01000003.1:1988684-2003490 GCA_002162575.1 Sclerotinia glacialis | reverse complement strand
AATTCGATTTTTATAATATTTATATAATTAGATTTTATTTTTTCAATTTTTATAAAATTAAACTATTAAATGAAGAAAGTGCACGGTTACACATAGACGAATTTTGTATGTATTTGATATGGCCCACATGCTGATAAACCACGTTATATGATTAATTATATCATTACATATTCCTCATCCCTAAATGGAATGTTGATTGTTGGCATGTGCGCGGACAGGCTACCCTCTTCCAGGGATATACCTAGGTCTCGCCATTGCTTCATGATCAGATACATTTCTTCAACTCAACGCAGGAAAAATTTTTATTCTAGGCTTTGGGGTATGCAATTATATGCTTGACTTGCTCAGATTGTTGGATCGTATGAATGAGTAGAGGAGAGGAGAGGAGATTTTGATGCGTGAGGTTATAGTGCGGGTTTGTGAGTTGGGCTTGGGCTTGGTTAAACCTCACTCAGCTAAGCTTTTCAGCTTGTGATGGATAATGAAGGGATGGAGGGGACGACAATCACGCGTCGCAGAAATGGTAAACGCCCCTCGTGTGAGCCGTGTAGGATGGGTAAATTGGCTTGTGGGCATGAATTGCCGGTTTGTGGGAGGTGTATTAAGAGGGGCCTGGAGGAGAGGTGTTGGTATCATCCTGCGCCTATGAGTAGAGGAAGAGGTGAGGAGGGAAGTAAGAAGAGGAGTCCTGTGAAACGGAGGAAGATAGGCGAAAGGGTGATGGTGGGTAAGGGAGTTCGAGAAGAGGGGGAAGATGGAGGAGACGTCGCAGGGCTGGATAGCTTGGCTGATGCGGCTGCTATGAGGGATGCATACCGAGAAGAAGAAAATGAGGGAAGGATGAAAAACACTAAAATGAGTGGAGATGGAAATCGAAATGCCGACAACATCATCACTTCACGGCATGATTCTCTAGGCATAATGTCCACGGCTGCAGCGGAGAACCAAAATACATCTAAAAACCCTAAAAACCCACCCACAAGACATATGTACCGTTCTTCTCGCGGCTGTGTATCACCAACCCCTCATCACAAATCCTACAAACACCCAATTCCTAATTTCCAAGATCAAACTCCGGGAAAAACGACAATGCCGAATAATTTGAACGGAATTAGTTACCCCAGGAGTCGACGGTATTGGGGTCCTACGAGTTTTGGCGCTGTATTTAGGGATGGTGATGGTAGATTTGAGGGGAATGATGAGGAGAGGAATGAAAAGAGAGTGGGAGGAGAAACTGGAATTGAAGAGGGGACTGGAGGGATTGGCGGATTGTTGGATATTGGGGAGGATGGGAGGAAAAATCCTAGTTCGTGGCCTTTTGGTCAGCCGCTTGTGAGTTTTGTATTGTTTTTCTTTTGGGTTTGCACTTCGGACTATTGGTGTTTTTCCAAATGGAATAAAGCACGGGGAGGATATATGATGTGTTTTGGTGTTAGGAAGATGGTCCGATTAGGCCAGAAGAGAAAATTTGGAGATTATGCAGGTAGTCCCTGTACAATGTTTGAGTTTCTACTTCCTACAGCGCTTGATAAATTCGGGATTCTTCTGGGGGGATCATTGGGTGGTGACTGGAGGTAATTTAATTTATGTTCCTTGGAGGAATATGTTCTTATCTTCTCATTAAAAGGATTTCTGAATGCTGGTTTCTTTGATATCAAAATCAAGGAAATACATACTATCGCTCTCGAATTGGGAAGATACTTACAACCACACTTCTCAATGTGTAGCAAATATGCATCAGAACATAGGTAGGGCCATGTCCAGGCCTGGCTCACCTCAAACCCTTCCACGTCTATCTTATATGTTATATCACATTCTACTTTATATGTTGTCTAAGGATTAAAGGTCGACTAAATCATTTCTTAACATCCTCAAAGCTAGGAAGAAACCGACCAACGTCTTACACAGTTCGATGTGAAATGATCACCAAAGCACTTTGGAACATACCATCCCGCTCGAGCTGCAATGAGCTTCTCAAACGGTATCACGACATTGTTGAATTTTTAGTCATGCCAGAATTCATGATGCAATATATAATTTCAAGCTTGTTCGACACATTTGGTTCTGTTCTAGCCGAACCCCGCAGCAAAGAAAAATTTATCCCATTCGTCGAAACATTACTCAAGAATGAAGAAATCCCATTACCTCCATCTCCAGATGATGGCATTGCATGGCTAAACACCTTTAGTGGGCCTAATATTCGATTGGAGGTCATGGGACTTTTATTTTGTTTTATAGGAAGAACATATCAGAGTTTGGCGGACGAAAATCCGTTGTTTCAAAAAGAAGAAAATCATGGGATGAATAGAAAACAGACAAGTTGGAGAATGAATGAGTGTGCGGATGTGATGGGGAAAATGTGTGACTGTACGGATACAGTCAATGAGATTGTGGTTGCATTCCGGATGGCTATTTTTGTTTTGGAGAGTGCTGTTGTCGGGGACGAGAGTATGTTGTTTTTTATGTCCAGTTCTATAATTCTGGTGACGCCGTCACCTATGTGGAAGATATGCTAACATAGAGTTTCAATACAAAGGTTACGGGAATCTCAACCGCCATGGAAACATGGTAACATCAACCTACGCAATCGGGCTTCACCGACTCCCACATCTTCCTCCGCACCTCCTAACAACGGCAGCCGAATACAAAAGACGAGTCTTCGCTTCCGTCTACCAGATGGACAAATGTTGCTCAGCTCTCAACGGCACACCGCCTAGTATATCTCGTCTCTACTGTCGCCTTCATACACTATCCGATCTCTCAGAAACAGAGCTTTTCCTACCCCGCGCACAAATGCAAGAAGCAATCGCCGAATGCGACGAACATGGATGGAATCGAAAAGGCAAAATTTATTGTGGAACTTGGAATAGGAGTACTCTACCAATCTACATGGTCAAGGAAGAGATATTAGAAGGAGCTCTAGCAGTGGATGTACAGGTTAGTAGAGAGCGCATCGATTCGCTTCTTGCTCGAACTGCCTCACTTTCGCAAAACCGACCCCAACAGTTCTCATTCAATCCAACATCGACAGGTACCTTGCTCTTTGTACAATTATATATTTCCTTGGAAACACTACAAAATAAATTTCTACTACATCGTCTAGCATTGGCAAATCATCTAGAAGGGAATTATAATCAAGGGTTATTGGATACAGCAATGGAGATGCTTGAAAAGGCTATCATGATGTGGGAGAAAAGAGATAAGTTGGTAGGATTTGAATTTTCTTTTGATTGGCTTGTTACCAGTTATGGGGTTCCAGCTGCGGGTGTAGTTTGTGTTGAGTTGCTTAAACTTACGAGTGATTCGAGTGGTTCTCAGAAGAGAAAGGAGAAAGAGAAGATGGGAACGGAGGGAGATGAAAGGTGGGCAAAGGGGAAGGAGAAGACCAGGTTTTCGAGAAGTATGGCGATTCAAAAGTTAACGTTATTTGCGGCGTTTTTGGATTGGATTAGGGATACAGATGGGAATTATGCGTTGTTGAAGAGGGTGAGGGGGGTGGTAGGACGGGTGCTGAAATGGGTCCTTGATGGTGGGGAAATGAGTAGAGAAGTTGAGAAGGAAAAGGAGAAAGACATATCTAGACAAGAAGATAATTCCAGGATGGTTAACAGCCAGGGCACAATTGATCCAGCGCGAGTGCAGATGGAGGACCAGACAACTAGAAACGCAACCGTAAATTCGCGAGTAATTGATCGAGGCACTCAGGATTGGAATATGGAAGCAGCAGTTAATTTCACACCACAACTTACGCAACCATCAACAACGACAAGCGGAGACTTCACATCAAACGTTCAAGGAGGATTAGATTTTAACATGAAAACGTTGGGATTAGATTTGAATATAGATCTCGAAGGGATAGGGATGGAAGAGATGTGGGGACAAGTTGACTGGTTAAATGCAATGGATTGGATGGGTGTAGGTGGTGCTGCGAATGGCGGCGCGGGGCTTGGATTTGGGTTTTAGCGGAGTGGACGTGAGGGCGTGAGGAGGTGAGGAGGTGAGGAGGTGAGGAGGTGATGGGTGGTTGAATGAATGACGTATACCACACACGGATACGCGTATCTTCATCAAAGCAACCCTTTGCAGAAATTAATTGGGGTGCGGTGATACTCCAAGCATGATTCTAGTACGGTGGAGTTATCGATACTGATTTCCTCTGCCGTGTTAGTGTTTTTGCTAACTCCTGGGCTACCCTAATTAGTCTACAGTTTTCTTAATCAATACATTTTGCTTCTCCCACCAACGACCACTCTACTTTTACTACCAACCAATTCGTCCTCAAAAATGTAAAGGTATTTAAAGGCATCCAAACTTTCAGTTCAAACCTTAACCACCTTTTACATTTGAATAACATACAACCATCAAATATCTAACTTTGAATATTCTTTCCGCGAACACGATGGTTTCTTCTGGCCATGTTAGTCGTGGGGCAAAGACATTTACTAAGTTTCCGAAACTTCCAGTTGAACTTCAATCTAGAGTGTGGTTTTTTGCTTCCTTTCACCGACGTATGGTACCAGTCGCGATCAAACATCTTCATCAACTCAGCGGGCCAGTTATCATGCAAGACAAAGAACATCAACTGTTCAGATTTCGATCTGATACTCCCGTACCTGTACTATTTAGTGTCTGCAAAGAGGCCAGGATAGAAGCAAAGAAACACTTTCGAAAGACTATCGTGGCGAAACACACCTTCTCGTTTTTCTCAATGACGCTTATACCACGATTTTACACCAATCCCGTTTGCGATAGAATTTGTCCCGTCGGTGAGTATGATTTGCTTACACAACATGCGCTTTTGGGATCGATGAAGAGCTCAGGAATTGAGAGCATCGCACTAGATGATTCACAGTGGTCTGACACGCGTACACCCTCTTGGCAAACATCATTTAGACTGAGATTATGGATCGAGAGAACTATAGACGTTTCTAATCCCATCCGATCTATCTGGCTCTACATTAGTCCAAGCCCTCACGCCCGATACAAGACCGGATCTAGAAGCTCGATTAAAGATACCATGTTCATTCCCGATTGGGACCAAATCAGTCGCTACAAACAATGCGCGCTCGGTTCTTTACTCTCGATGTTCCACATAGATCTCTATAATTCACGACAATGTGTCCAGCGCATTCTCGATGCGGAAGCAAAGGGAATTCCTAGGAGCTTGATAAAGCTCCCCATCGACCCCATGATTCATAAATTTGACGTCGACTCGGAGACTTTGAAAAATTGGGTGGCGCCAAGGATTCAGTTGATGATGAATAATATCCCGCATCATGTTAGGCGTCTGTTGACGTCGAAGGAGAGGTTAGTTGCCTTTGTTTTATTGTAAACGTCCATCCATCATGATTCGTTTACTTCGATACCGAATTCAAAAGCGACGATCGGGTCGATGATCTCTCGACTTGAGATACTCCAACCACTCTTTTAACTTCAAAGACGGGATAAGAAACCGAAAGAGATTTTTCTGACGAGAGGTCAATCCTGAATCACCCACCACCATTAATCCTCTTGCGAAAAGCTCAAAACTAGAGTCTCAATTACAAGCATCGATATATTTTGGCACATTACTTTTATTTTCAGGTTATCTTTCTTCGGATGCAGATGACAAGTGTGTGTAGTGGTGTATCGTGTTACTTTATAGGAATGGGATTAGGATGGCTTTAAATGTTATAAAAGATGCAAATTCATTCTCAATGATATCGATGAAAGGAAAGGAAAAGACGATAGATCAATAATTCAAAAATGTGTATACACCCAATCGGCTATTCAATACAAAACCGTGCCGCCTTGAATAATAATTCCCCTGACGCTGTTTGAATTTTAAACTAGAAACAATTTAACCTTACCCCCAGATCTCACGGAAGAATAAGTCATTCTCATGCATGTCTTAGTTGGATGATGCAATATGTAATATACTACCATACAAACTTTTACCATGCCTTAAATAAGACCAACATGTTGGTCTCTTGGACCTGCAAACGAAATACTGTGCCGCAGCTATGACCATCAATTAGAAAATGTACGAGATTGATTCCCTTTTGCTTTGCTTTGCTTTGCTTTGCTTTTAGATATATATATTCACCACTTTCCAATAAGAACGGCTGACCTTGAAAATGCGCCGAATACAATGAATTTCAGGGGCAAATGACAAACGGGTTGAAATTTCAAGACGGATAGCTAATTTACCACATCTCACGAGTGCAAAGTCCTATGCAATCAGAAATTGCCAGGCTAGACTTGCTTCATCTGTTTTTCCCCTCTATCCTGTCTAGGACTTCTTCGAAACTAAGAGGGCGTCTTTGCAACAACATCAGGAGAAACGTCGAAGGCTTGGAAAGGTATTCAAGCTTGCCAAAATGCTTTTATTGTCTATTTTGTCGGCTCTGATTTTATACAACCTCACAAATGCCGAGCCAATCAGTTCGCGGGCCTCTTCAATGGATGAAAGACTGAACCTAGGCAGTTCATATTCCTTCAAATTCTCACTTTCACGCCCGTTGACTCGAGCTCCGGATCTCAGACAACGTCTAGGAGCCAAGGGAGTTACTTGTGGATATTACTATGGAGATAGCAACTCTCCTTTAACAGTGTCCACAGATTCCACATGCACAACTGTATATCCTCTGGGAATTTGGGGTTCATGTACCTACAGCAGCCAAGTGCCAGTTTGTGACATATATGGCGCTTGTGTTGATGATGCAGCATGCAGTGATGGTTGCTATCCGTATAATGTCAATACGCAGGACTTTACCACCACACTCTCTTGGTACGAAATTCACTGGAAGATTTTATGAAGTTCAGATAGACTGACTTTCTATATGTATAGTACCACAAATTACTGCCAAAGTTCTTTACTTTCTGATCGATCAATCGCCCGTCTTGGGGTCCAGACTTCATACAGTTGCGACACTACGTCGCAAAAGGCAGCAGCGCTATTCTTCGTGTCACCACTAGATACCCCTTATAACTCGATAGCTAGTACGACAAGTTCATCCGATAAACTAGCTACTTCATCAACAAATTCGCAACCTACCGCGTCATCTCCAACTTTCGGTTCTCAGCCGACTTCAGGTTCTTCTTTTACTTCATCACCAGGTTCTAGTTCAGCACCAGTTACGCCACAAGAAACCATTGTATCATCAGATCATCAAGCAGCTTCTTCGTCCAGCCATACCGGCGCGATAATAGGCGGTGCGATAGGAGGGGTTGCCTTGATAACCTTTATAGCCTTGGCGATATGGCTACTCCGCAGACACAGAAGAAAGCACAATCAACTACCTACAATACAGCCGAGCTCTTCGCCTCACGAACCGAAAGATCCGGGTGATCAAATACATGAGCTAATGGAAAAGAATGGAAATACACCTGAGATTGGGGGAAATATGGTAATGTCCGAGGCGGACAGTCCTGGAATTAATAGGGCGCCAGTTGAGATGCATACTCCAATGATACGCAGAGAGCCGGTTGAGATGGAAGCATGAGCATTTTATGCTGGGAGGATTCATGGTATGCATGTTAGTAGAGTCCAGTCACTTCAATTACGTATTACGATTTGTCTTTGCCGAAAGTTTATATTCTTGCCATGGATGTCATATTGGAAACTTTAAGCCGTGGGTTGAATGGTACATATTTTTTTGGATAACTACTTCACAGAAATTACAAGATTCTTTATTCGATTAACATTAAATAGGAATCAAAAGTAAACTTTGGATACATAATTGCATTTAGTGGTGATTTCTGCCTTTCCGCCCGCGGAGGAAATGTGAGCTTCACAGCACGTGCATTTCAATCCATCCTTCGTTAGGACTATATATATATATTATCTCATCCTCAAACCCTTCGGAGATTATATAATTCTAAAATCTATAAATCGATCAATGAGAGGCATATGGGGTATCATTGTAGGATTTCCGAAGGGTCTGAAACAATTTGATCGTTGCTTTGGTATAAAATGTAACATTTCGGCTTATATTCAATAATTATTTAATATATTAAAAATCTATCAATAATTATATTTTTTCAATACAGATTCAATGAATAGATATGATTTTTCTCTTCATTTTAATATATATTATATTATTATAATATTATTTGATCAAGGATATATATATCATTGAAAATTAAAAATAAGGTTTTCAAAACATAACATTTCAATATTCTAAATATCCTACCTTTTCGAAATCAACAATTACAACTATTTTTGATAAATTTGTATAATCCTTGAAAATGCCCTAATCTATATGATCTTCAAGATATCGATTGATTTTTCGAAAAAGGTTATGATTGTTGATTTCGAAAAAATAGAACACTTCAAAATGAGAATTCGACAATCTATAAGTCGGATGCCCCACCTTCTGGCCACCTGTCACGAACCACACTCATTATTATCCTAGGATTAAAATTGTCCCAGGATTAGTGTCCTGAGGCTAATGGTAGATCACGTGATGGATAGACTGGATAGACCAGTCTATCCAAGCTATCCAAATTACATTCATTAGTATATAGTCAGAATCATTTCATAGTTTAGGAGCTTCATGTTCAATTTAGTTATCAATTAGTTTACTTATATTCTACTTGATCTAGTAACGACTTCATTTCCAAATAAACCCAATTGATAAAGCTTTAATCTACAATTACTAATCAATGAAACCTTAAACAACTGTTACCTCCAATACAATATCGTTACACTTTGAATATCGTTTTCAATTAAATTATATCAATTACAATAGACTCTATTCAGCAACCCCCCGAACCAGTTTCCTTCTCCATCGGAGCCTCAGGACAGGCTGCCACTAATATAAAGTCAAGATAAACAATCCAAGTATTTACCCTTAATTTATTTTATAAAGATTGTAGCAAACATCGAGCTTTTATCGTATAAGCTGATTTGTACTATGTTTTTAACGGATATCTCTTTTTGACATTAATACAGAGGATCTTATGGTTAATCTTGTTCTTTTGAGGAACTACATTTAATTGGATCGAACCCTTCTTCAATAACTTAATGACCAAAACCATCAATGATCAATTCAATGAAAATATGAAATCTGAGATATATCGTCTTTTTGGTATTTACAAATCATTTCGATAAGGTTTCGACAAAGCCTTCGGGGAAGTTGACCTTGATCATATAATTGAAAAAGCATTACAACAATTTAAACAAACAAGGTCAATTACAGTTTATATTGTTAAATTCCAATAATACACCAAACATATTATATAGGATGATGATTATCTTAGATCCCAGTTTTATAAAGGACTCAAGAACATTATCAAGGATGAGCTAATAAAAGCTTCAAAACCATCAAACCTTTCTAAATTAATCGAAATTTTCATTCTAATCAATAATCGTTTTTACAAGAGATAAATGAAGAAAAAGGGAATTATTCAGGAAAACAGAAAGTTTTCTAAACCTTAATATCAGAATAAACACTACAATGCCGATGATCCAATGAAATTGGATAAAACCAAATATTGTTATAAATCAAATAGGCTTAATATTGAAAAAAAGAAAAAATATAAAGAAAATAATTTATGTTTCATTTGTGGAAAAGGTGGGTATATATTTCGAAATTGTAATTAAAAGAAACTATTTGTTACGAAAGGCAAGAAACAAATAAGATTTGGAAACAAAAGACAAGGACCCCAAAAAATAAGTATATTAAAGAGTAACTCTTGCAAGATTGGATTATTAGAAAAAAAGTTACCCCAATTATATCCGGAACAATTCAGGGAGTTAAATATAGTCATTCTATCTATAGAAATGAAACTAATCGGAAATGTCGACGAGGAAGTTGAGCTTACAAATGATTATGAATCAATCGAATTGCTCGAAAAAAAAGGATCTGAAAACAATCCGCAAATCAATGAAGTCTATTTGAGACCTCAAGAAAACGAGCTATAATACCTGATCAATTACCTTGATGGAAAACATATATAGCATTATCATGAAGAATAGAAACCTGATTTTGTAGAAAAACATCAGATATATGATTATCCAACCCTGTTAATCCTATATATTGTTATTTATAGCAACCTTTATCGAATAGTATTCAAAGAGAATACAAAGGAGGACAATACCAGAAGATTTGTTGTAGATTTAGGATCTCCTCGGACTAATAAAGGATGGAAACATAATGATCATGACCTAATTGTAGAAGATGTATAGGAAATCCTGTTACAAACTGAATACCGCAGGATCTGGCATAAGATTAATTATTACTATAAACATTATTAGGCCAAAGACTATTGCCGAGATTTTCAGATAGGACCAATAGAACTATCGATAGCTACACCTTACAAATTATTGAATAAAAACGAATATCAGTATGAATAATTGAACCTCTTTATCGAAGAACAGATCACCAAATCACTATTGTTAGAACTCAATGGTACAATTAGGATTAAACAATTAATTATAAAAATCAATCTCGGAAAACAAAGAGTTAAAACTTTGATCGATTTAGGAGTTATAGGAATGTTTATAGATCCCAATTTCGCAAAAGAAAACAGAATCTTTATTAAACCTAAAGAACATTTATATCAATTAACACTGTTAGAAAGAAAGAAGGCTAAAGTAAACAAATGGATACGAAAACAGATTAGTACTTTAAAAATGGTTATGTTAAAAGGGCATATTGAACAAATCAAATTAGACTTAGTACCATTGAGCAGATATACAATAATCTTGAAAACCCTTTGGATTAGAAAGTATAATCCAAATATTGATTGGGTAAAGAATATCTTTATATTCGATCATTACAATTGCAAGAACGAATAATTATATGGTCCAAAAGAACAGATTTCCAAGAAGACCGGATATTGTATTATAACAGCTATAGATCCTTCATTGATCAATAAGATCGATACAAAAGAAATTCCAATGCAATACAGAAAATTCGCCAAACTATTCAAAAACCCATAGGATTTGAAAGCCTTGCCAGAATATAAGCCTTGGGATTATAAAATCAATTTCAAAGAAGGATTCATACCCCTAACTGAGAGATTAAAGCCATATAACCTTAATACTTTAAGAATATAGGAAGAGTATCGATTTAAAACTGAAAAGAAAGGATGGATTAGGAAATCCAAGTCCCCTTGTATATCTAATATACTATTAGCATTCAAAAAAGGAGATCCGAATAAACGACCTTGTAGAGATTACCATCGAATGAACAATAGAATTATTAGGGATATGTACCTTATATTTAAAATCCAAAAGCTAAAGGATAAACTAAACAAAGCAATGATTTATACTAAGCTAGATCAAAGGAATACCTTCAATCTTATACGAATCAAAAAAGGATATAAATAAAAGACGGCTTTCATATTATCTTCCAGATTATGGGAGTATACTATTATACTATTTGGATTAATAAATGTATTAATTATATATCAATAACAAAACAACAAAATATTCAAAAAGTTTAGCTTATTTATAATCTGTTATTTAGATGATATCCTGATCTTCTCCCAAAAAGAAGAGAAACACAAAGAACATATTCTCAAAGTATTCGAAGTATTTAAGAAGGTCGATTTACAACTCAAACTATTAAAATACGAATTTGGAATCAAGAAAGTAATTTTCCTAAGATATATAATCGAACCAGGTTAAATGAATATTGATCCAAAGAAAATCAAGAAAGTAAAAAATTGGGAACAATCTAGAAATATCAAAGATGTATAGGTTATACTAAAATTCGCTAACTTTTATCGAATATTCATTAAAGATTTTTTCAAGATAATAAAACCATTTATAAAAATGATTAAAAAAGAAATGGGATTTGTATAAAGCGAAAAGACAGAACAAGCCTTCCAGGAAATCAAAAACAGATTTACCAAAGAACCTATACTTTACAATTATTATGATGATCAAGAAAGCATCATTGAAACAAACGCTTCTGATACCTGTATAACAGGAGTTCATTTTTAAAGAGATAACAATAAGAAACTACATCCAATTGCTTATTATTCCAACAAAATGAATAAAACAAAGCAAAATTACAATATTTATGAGAAGGAACTTATAATTATAATCAAATCGTTAAAACATTGGAGAATCTATCTCCAAAAGGCTAAATTCCCAATAATCATTTATACTAATTATATGAATCTATAAACCTTCATTACAATTAAGATTTTGGATAATCGAAGATTGGTTCGATGAACTGAAGAATTAATTGGTTTCGATTTGATAATCAAGTATGTCAAAGGCAAAGACAATACAAAGGCAGATATACTAAATAGATCATTAGGGTATAAGGATGATAAAACCTATCAAAAGATAATGATTTTGAAATCTCTTCCTAATGAAGACCTTATTCCGAATTTAATAGAAATTGCTGTTTTGGAAAATAAACCAACAGAAATCTGGAAAAACAAACTAATAGATATATAATTAAATAAAGAAAACATCAAATGATCTAAACTGTTAATAATTATAAATGGATTGGTACAAATCACAAGGAAAATTTGGCTATCAAATAGCATTACCATTGAATTCATCAAAAAGCAATATATATTGCTAATTCATAATCATCAGGGAGTACAAAGAATATATTTAAGAATTAAAAAACAATACTGGAATCCGGGACTCCAAATTATAATCAAAAAAGTAGTCATTAAATGTAATACTTGTATCAAAAACAAAGCTTCTCGCCATGCCCCTTATGGACAGATGCATACAATTGAAATACCACCAATACTATGGAAATCAATATTATAGGATTTCATAAGATCACTACCTAAATCCAAGGATTCAATAATAGGAGTGGAATATAATTATCTTTTAATCATTATAGATCGATTAATTAAGTATATGATACTAATATTATACAAAACTACCTTGATTACAGAAACCTTAACAGCTATATTCTTAAAAGAAATCATTGCAGTATATAGATTATCAAAAGAAATATTGTCCGATAGAGATAAACTTTTCATATCAAAGTTCTGGACTGCTTTAATAGTATTATTAAATATAAAAAGGAAAATGTTTATAGTATTCTATTTACAAACAAATGAAGGGAACGAATAAGTAAACCAGATTATTGAAACATATTTCCGCTATTATATGAATTATCAACAAAATGATTGAATAGGATTACTATCCCTAACACAATTCATATACAATAGCTCTACTTCAGAAACAACCCAAATCTCATCGAACTATACCAACTTTGGATACGAATTAGTTGCATACCAGGAACCAGGTATTCCAGAAATAGAGAACCAATCCGTTATCATATAAACAAAGAAACTTAAAAAAGTTCATAAAGAAATAATAACAGAACTCAAGTTTATTATTGAAAGAAACGTTCATTATTATAACAAAAAGTATAATCAGAAGCCAATACTAAAGAAAAGGGATAAAGTCTATCTACTCCGAAAAAACATCGAGATAAAGAGACCAAATGCGAAACTGGACTATAAGAAACTGGGATCATTCAAAATCAAGAAAATTAAAGGACCTTTGAATTATAAATTGATATTATCAAAGAATATAAACATCCATTTAGTATTTTATATATCCTTACTTGAATTAGCATCACCAAAAGCATCTAAAACTTTTGAAACCGAAATTATATTCATTGATCAAAACGTTGAATACAAAATGAAGAAAATACTAGATTGCAAATATATTAGAAACAAAATCAAATATTTGGTGAAATGGGAAAATTACCTGGATTCTGAGAACATATAGGAATTAGAAAAAGACTTCAAATATTTTGAGAAGTTTGAGGATTTTCGCCGACAGAATCCGGATTTGTTTAGAAGGAAGAAGAATTCAATACAGCTTGCATAAACGACGAATCCATCGAATATAAAAAGGAGGACTCAAGGAAATTGGAACTAATCGTAGAGAGTTCAGAATCAAATTGACCAAAAGGATCGAAAGGAACGACAGATGTTGAAATTGCAATAATTTCTCTTTCTTTTTTTTTTTCGAATCTTTCCTTCTTTTTTAGAATATCAAGTTCATTTAGAGAATTTAAACCAGCCGCTATCAATTTCTGCTCCCGTTCATCCAGCAAACATTGTTGTTTACGAAAGCGAGAAATCTTGATTATAGCTTCTTGTGATATCATAAAAGCCTTTTCCTTCTTTTCACAAAGTTTTTGTCTTTGATAATCAATAAAGGACCAATCGGAAAGGGATGGCATTTTGTTTTTCGATTTTACATCACAAGTTTTTCCATAACAACAATATTCAGTATATCTATTATTATTAAAGCCTGATTTCAAAACGACACAACGACGATTGGCTTTTTCATATCGAATACAAACAACTATTTCGTTTCCTATTCGTTCAATTCGATTACCAAGTTCCAATTGCTCCGTTCGTTTTCGAATACATTGAAATGACATATTGCAAAAAGAAAAAGAGGAATATAATAGATGGATATTGTAGATATTGTACTAATTATAAGCGATCAAGGACAACGCTTAGCCAGGAAGGGGATAGTGTCACGAACCACACTCATTATTATCCTAGAATTAAAATTGTCCCAGGATTAATGTCCTGAGGCTAATGGTAGATCATATGATAAATAGACTGGATAAACCAGTCTATCCTATCTATCCATTTGGATGAATAGACTGAATAGACCAGTCTATCCAAACTATCCAAATTACATTCATTAATATATAGTCAGAATCGTTTCATAGTTTAGAAGCTTCGTGCTCAACTTAATTATCAATTAATTTACCTACATTCTACTTAATTTAGTAACGACTTCACTTCTAAATGAACCCAATTGATAAAGCCTTAACCTACAATTACCAACCAACGAAACCTCAGGCAG
>NGKH01000003.1:1872593-1947864 GCA_002162575.1 Sclerotinia glacialis | reverse complement strand
AAAACGAAGCTAAAATACAGAATGTAAAATCGAATCAGAGGGTCTGAAAATTGAGATAATATATATATATATAACGGTGTTAACATTATCCACCCCTACAGAAATTTAACGACTTCTCCTAGGAGTGCTATCTTTGGAAGAATAATCTCAACCCCTGGAAACGAATTATAATCAGTCTGAATTGTTAATGAAACTGTATCTTTGCTATTGGGACATTCATCGACTACACTGATGGCAAGTCCGAGACGAGATCGCATCGTGTGGATGTCACGGTGAGGTCGACACCTTGTTTACCTTCATCTTATGTTTACCTTCATCTTAGAAAAGAATTATAGGTCCGCTTGATATCAAATAAGTACTGGATCTTGGTGGCTGAGCTGAATATCTGTTCGCGAGTGAATAACCTGGAGATCAAACGTTTGTACTAAGCGAACTAAGATTTCTTTCCTGATAATATTAGTCTCTGATCCTCAATCTGGGTCAGCTCTGCAAACAATGCCCCAAATTTTGGGCGTGTATAGCTAATTATCACAGATGGCGACCAGATTCACCACCACATACCATCAGGTCTACTATGCCGGTACGCTGGCCGTTGAAACATCTACTAGGACGGTTACATATACAGCGGATCCGGGGTACACATTTATATCAGATGACCTCACCGGAACTGGAAATGGTCCAACTGAGGTTCTCATTACATCAACTGGGAAAAACACCATCTTCGTAACAAAGACCACTATCGTACCTTCCGCCACTCTCGCAGTGCCAAGTCCCGCCTCGACCGAAGACACGACAGCCATTGCTCTCAGTTCCATCGCTAGTTATAATTCTGTTCAAGCTACAGCGACTGATCCATACACAAAGAGTCACTTGGGTTCTGCGATTAGTCAATGGAGTATCTGGGCTGGTTTAAGCAGTGGTTACACCACCCTCATACCATCCACCACTACGACAAGCCCAAATCCCACCACAGATACAACTGCCATTACTTTGAGCCAGATAATTAGTTGGAACTCCATTGCATCTGCAGCAACAGATCCAATATTGGAGGGTGCATTACAATCCACTATCAGTCACGCAAATTCCATGGCTAGCTTGACCTCTGGTGCTTACGCGGCTGTTATTACAATCTCCCCCTCTGAACAATCCGCTATTGCCAAGTCAAACAGGGATAGCGCTCGTAGCCGACTTACTTTCACTGCGATTTTGAGTGGCATCGGCGTGTTGTTGCTCATAGCTTGTATCTGGATGCTTGGCTACTATTTTGTGCGAAAGCGTCGGCAGCGAAGAGGAAAAAATATAAAGAATATGCCCCCCCTGAAGGAACATGACCGCCCCAACCTAGGTTCTTTGAACGATCTGATGGCTGAGATGGGACGGGAAAATGTTACCAAGGAGCAAGAGAGCAGTAGGGCTCAGATTACCTTGTTCGAATTAGAGCCTCCGGAAGGAATCGCAGAACTGCCTGGCTCGGATCCTATCATTGAATTACCAGAGAAACGTGCAGAGTTACACGGTGAAGTGGTGGCACATTCGGAGAAAATTAATTACAGGGTCTGAGGGAAGGGTTTCTGATGATCACTTTCCAACCTCATATGCAGGCGTTGGAAGGTTGACGGACAAAAAGTTAGCATATAAAGACGACAAAAGGAACTATATACTAATTTCTAATGTTTATTGGTGGAGATCGAGGCTATGGAAGTTTGAGGATACAAGCTTGAACTGGCGGATCTCTCTCGGATCTAGCTCTTTCTTGCAAAATCTTCGGTCTAAATGAAGATTATGCGCTCTTGAACTATTGTAACAACTATCTCTACTTTCTACAATTTTCCTGATGCAAATGAAGGTGATTTTGGTATCCTAAATAGCTGAATTAGCAATGTGGAAAAAAAAGTGAGGTTTATGCAAACAATTCCGACTATTTCACTGATGGATATACAACTTTCCAAGACGATGTCTAACGATTTTACCTCATACTGACAGAGCAAGCCCGCCTACATACGTGTTAGTTGGTATTCATACTGAATTCGTTTTCATATATTGTCATTTTTAAAAACTAGATATCGAAATATCTTCTATTGATTTATATGGCTTGAAGTGTATTCCTTTAAGCTATCCAACCAATGAAGATGTAAGCGTTTTATCCTAAAATCTATCTACCATACAAAGGCATCCCAAGCCTTGATGAGCAGACCTCATGTCGTCTCCCTGACTAGCACAATTATTATTTGAATATTGTTTCAGCACCATTCAGGCTGCTTTTGTTTGTGTAGATCATGATCTTCCTCGGGATGCTGTCGACACCTGCTAGTCTAAAGTTTCTTGTGCCGTATAGCACCTTCCACCCTCAGATTCGCACACCATCTCTCATCAATCCAACAACTCTGACCTCCGGACTGCTCAGCTGTCTTATCTTGACAGGTGAACATTTTGAAATTGTGAATTTAGAGTCTAAAGCATCGCATATATTGATGAAGTATCCCACGTATCTCTCATAATAATCACAGGCTTCACCTTCGTTGAACTCTAGTAAGTCCTAATGGCCAGATAATGAGCGATCTATTAGGTTGTCGTTGATTCTCACAACGAGTAGCACTTCCTTGATGGCGGAGCAATTTTCAAGCAGACTGTGAATGGTCCCCCAATAACTTTCTTCGAAAGCTCTGCCAATATCAATGGCAATGCTGTGTGCGTATCTTATGATATACTTCATATAGATACTGGCATGTGGGTTCGTAGGCCGCCCAGGCGGTCGAGCTTGATGGTAGAACCTGTCGAAATATACCGTATCCGCTGTTAAGTTTGCATGAATGATGAGATCTTTAGTAGCAAGAAATGCATCATTAGCGTTACTAACAGAAGTATTGACACCAAACTGAATTCCAAAACAAGGCTTATAGAATCTTAATCCTTCGGCTCGAGATTCGTGATTGATTTGTAGTAATTTGGCGGCAGCGTTTGTCGTTTGTATAGAGACCTGCCTCCCAGGATCCGAATCACAAAGTATCTGCTCTCGTAATGCGACAACACGCGGCATGAAGGCTATCATTCTCCAGATCTCCAGGCGCAATTCTGGCAAAAGGCGTGGAAAACAAGTGAAAGATTCGAGATTTTTGTCAGGTTCCAGATCAGATGCACCTGCACCATGGATCGGCTTGTCTTCATTTGTATTTCGATTTCTGAGTCGGTGGAGGTGTGTGGATCTAAGTTTTGTAGACAAAATATCAGTCTCTTCTTCGGCGGCCGCCGTGACGTTTCTGATACCTGCAAAAAGGTTGCTCGCGTTGTATTTGCGAGTTACCCCGTTGTGATCCATCTTGCTGAAAAATATGGCTGTTTTTGAGGTTGTTGTCGAAGATAAAAAGGAGTAATGTGAAGCTAAGCTAGATTTCGGGTTGCAGGTTGCAGGTTGGTAGGACAAGTCTTAACTTCAAAAACAGTGACTAAGAGGTCACAATGGAATGAAAAGTTGGAAGTGAATTTGGGGGCGGGTTTTAATATCAAGACTAAAACTGCTCTTTAATTCTCTTATTAGCAGAAGCCTTAAATTACTCACTGAGAAGTGTGACTTTTGTATCTTGATGAGTGTGTAAAGAAGAATGGCAGAACATCACCATCTCACATCTACGAAACCAAGAAGACTATAGAATGAACTCTATCTCATCGTCATATCCTTTATTGCACTCAGAATTGTAGTCAATTTGATATTGCTTTCCACTACTCTTCTCATGGAACCCGTTATGTCTTCAGTCCACCAATGTAGAAAGAACCTGACTACTAGCCTCTCCTCGAAATGTAATTCGGAGATATTTGATCAAAATCCCACACACTTCCACCATGCACCATACGAACTTGCATCTCAAATCCTTTTTCAATTGCCCAAAAGACCCATGACAGGAATCCTTGGCCACCATGTCCCATCAGCCAAAAGTTTCAAGCCACCGGAGCTAAAAGGACAGTAACTCGTTGGACCATTTTGATCAAAGAATCCATGCGCCCAAACAAATGGTAAAAGTCGCCGAGAAGTCTCTCATGGTCTATCAAAGTCTCTTACTTGTTCAAATTCACCAACTCTAAGGCGCCACGTGCAAATGATAACTCTGGGGTCCATATTTCTTTATTAAGTTACAACTGAGAAGGGTTGAGTCTGGCAACAAAAATCATTTCTTCCGTATTTTGGTACCTCGTTAGCATTCCACTCCAAAGAGCTACAAATACGTGGCCTATAGTGTGCAAATCAATGGCGATGCTCCGAATTGAACCAAGACTCAAGAGGGAAAAAGATTTCCTTGTCCCTTATCGCCATAAGCTCTAGTGAGTTCTCAGTCCTGTAATCCTCAAGATACAAAGTATCAGTGGCAAGATTATTGTACAGTGGGATCCCCAGCCAGGAAATTGGAGTTTCATTTCACAAAGGCAAATTGGGGGCCATCCTGTTGGTCAAACTCCTTGTGGATGAAAGTTCCAAAGCATAGGTCCTAGAATTCCAGGGCCCAGTGGCCAAATTCTTGGTTGACTTGGAGAAATGGAGCAACACTGTTCGTCTTTGTCTGGACTAAACGTACCAACCTTTTGACTTTGTTTCGGAAAGTAGACCGAGCAGGACCAAAGTGCCTCGATTTGATTTCGTTGGGAGCGAACTCCATGGTACAAAGCGCAACTGTGCGTTGAGTAAATGCAGCAAACTTCAATACCGTTAGTCGCAATTCCTCGGGAAGCCTGGGAAAATACGTAAATTTTCTCAGTGTCTTAGGGTCGACTCCAACACTGTCTAAGTATTTTCGAAGATGAGAGGTAGTGCTTGCAGGATTCTGGATAAAAGTCATTACGACATTTTGATCTGCAATCTGGTGTTCCCGAGTGTGGTTTTGCGCAATGAGGAAATCGTTTTCGAGGCTGTTTATTTTGACATACAGTGGTGGTCAAGGTATTTTGGGATGTCTCGCACATCTTCTGTTCTCATACTCGGCCTCGTCCACTGTGACGCGAATCATGTTGTTGATTCCAGCCTTCTGTATTCTCTTTATTTCATTTCCTGGTGCAGAATTTCCACCTGACTTTAATTCAGGGATAATTTGCACTCCAAATAGGGTGGGAAAAAAGTTGGCCTTTGGTCCATTACCTACGCGTGGTAAGAAATTGTTTCGATATGATTCGCAAATAGTGTAATCTAGTTCCGTATTATTGTCTGGTTCGATTTGACGGATTCTCTCCACGGCGCATGGTGATGGTAGTGGTAACTCATTTGCAAAGAAATGAGATCGATTTGGACGAAACATCTTCGTGCAAAATCGGGGTTGAAGTGGGAGTCCAGGTGTTGAAAATAAAGAGAATATGGGAGTGGGAAAGTTAAAGGCTTTGCTTGTAACACGTTTTTATTTAAGGTTGAGATAATCTTGGTAAGATCCGAGATTTTTCATCTCATCTATACAAAGAGATGAGGCTTCAGTATAGTCTATTATCAGCTGCTAAATCGTTAAGATGACATATTGACATAGAATGGGTTCATCTTCTCCCGTAATCTCTTCACTGATGTCTTCGCCTTCGCTTAGATCAGTGTTGGAAAGGAGAGGTAGAGGCAACGTAACTGTATGCATCACATGATATTATCGCCCGGATCATCTCTAGACCGATAGTGCAGATGCAGCCTTATGTATTACAATCACTCTAATGAGCGTTACACGGCAGCCATGGTAATTCCAAGTCTTTTCAGCCCCTCAGTTCTACTTGAGCCATCATCTCTTTTATCCAAGCGCTGGCGGAACTACAAGCTCGAAGCTCTCTCTCTGCTAAAGAATAAACAACATATTTGAGTGTATCGCTTTCGAAACATCATTCATTTTGGCGAAGAGGATCTTGATCAAGAAATCATCGTCTACATGACACTATGTACTCCATCTCGTGCGAAGCAGAGTTGACGGGTCTGGGAAGGGATTGTCACTGGCGTTTATCGGTGAACAAACATGACGAAACGATTTACATCATATTCATCGGTTTATTTCTAGTGATTGTTATCTTGTTCCTCACTGGAAAGCTTTGAGAGTATAGAGCTTGCTGGCAAATGATTATTTGTGTCCAGCGGTTGAGCTTAATAGGATATAAGTGAGGATTTTGAATTTTCGTCATCGTAATGGAGTCGCAAGGCTTGTCACGACCTTTTTTTTGGGGGCACCTCACTGTATACTCTCTCTTTGTTTGTTCCTGCCTTTATTTACTGACTTTTCCTTTCCGTTTCTCAGCCAAATCTCATCATCAAACGACCGATTTCAGGTTTCAGTAGCCCAAAAAATCAATATTCAGGATGCTCAACCTCAAAATTCTGCTCGCCCACTACTTCATCTTCGTCTACCACTTCCACTTCTACTTCTCCAGGAGTACAAGCTCTTATTGATGAACAAATAGCTCAGATGCAACAACCTTTCTCGGTGAAATTGCCAAGGATGTCGGTCCTTGATGGAGTCCATTTGCTGCGATCGATATACTTTCTTTAAAGAGTAGGGAGTTGGTATACTCTATTACCGATGCGAGCAACGCCGGTATCTCATACGTTGGGTTTGAGGGATGTTAGACGGAGATTGACGGGAACATCAGTGTTTTTTTCCACTGCTCTGCGCTCCTGCTCGAGAAGGGCGGCTCGAACCGCAGCTCCGATCTTGAGTGGTAGGTGGTTCTGCGGGTTTCCTCTCGCTCTTCGATTTTGCTTTCGCGCCTTCGAGTGGTAGATTGCTCTGGGTGTATATTCGAACTGCGGATAGGGAGAATGCATGGACGATGTTTGAGGACTTTGATCAGAGATGACAGGTTCGAATTGGGTAGCTACAACACTTTGTTTTTATGGTTAGATGAAGAGGAAGGATTACGACAAGGAGTGATATATGTGTGGATGTCAAGTTAACTACTATTACGGTATCCCGATTCTCGACTACTGGTTCAATGGGATGTAATAAGACGTTGAGGCATATGACTTCGGTACAAAGAACACCTGCCAATCCTTCCAGCAGCAAAACCCAGGATGGAAGTCAAAATTGCCCTAGGACTCCAATACTCCGCAAAAAGATGAGGCAGATTTCAACGAGTAAAACGGAAGCTTCTGCAGGACCAATTTCTTATCCAAACACATACTCCCACCCCCTGACTTCCAACATGACAAGTACCAGCACACCCGACAGAAATGGATTATTCGTTACAGATGTCTGCCGTTCAAAAATCATTGCCATAACAGGAACATTCATCTTTCCCTTTCCTCTTGACGCATTATCACACGTTGAAAGAATCCGCATTGATTTGGGGGAGGGGAGTGGGGGTTGCGGGGTGGAGAGTAGGATCAATACCACGGATTATGGAACGGTGATATTATTCCAATCTCCTATGAAGAAATTTCTACCTCTTGGGAAGGGCAACCTATGGAATAAGATCAGGTGGAGAGTAAAGATGATGGAATGGGGATGCGCCCGGATATGAAGTTGTATGATATGGGTACCGCGGCTTTGAATGTATTGTTGAACATCGCATGGAGATATCAGTGAATGAGATTGGGGCGTATAAAATGCTACATCCCACGTCGGGGAATCGTCAAGTGGGAGAAAGGGCAAAGACGTTGGAGATGCGGGTCTAGAGCTTCTTTTAATGCGCCTGGAGTATGGAATATTATAATATGGCAATAATACTTTCCAAGCTATGATGGATATCAGTTCTTTGAACGTGGGAGCTTTCATCTTACTTCTTGCATAAATTCACCGCATGCTTAATCACGGCGTTTTTTTCAATCTAGTAATCTCTTTTCAACTACTTACTACACTTTTTTCATGATTTCCCACTAGCACTCATGCTTCCACTTGACCTGCAGTAGACATAAATTCATCTGGAACCTAGGTTATGAGACGCGGCGTGACGACGACCGGGGTAATGAGCAGATCAAATCGACAATATGAACATGACGAACATGTCATTCAAGTTTTGGCTCAATGGGAATATGTGCATACTCATGCACTCTTCGATCCTGGAAAATCACCATGCCATTCTATTATCCATCCCACCATCCATCCATTCATTCATATATTCAAATATGAAACTAATTTCTATACTTCCTCATTATTAAATCCTTATTTTTGTCCTATATACCAGCAAGATTACTTTTATATTATATTTTATATACTATATTCATCTAAACAGATCCATACAGATCTATACCCATCTATACTCATCTATATTCATCTTTACTCACATCTAAATCCATAATTTCCCCCCCTCTATTATACAAACAAAGTATTAGTATTAATACACAATACAACATAGCAGAATAAATAATTTATAAAAGTTTAGAATCCTCCGTAAATTTTATTTTCAAATAATGATGATATCCATAGATTAGAGCGATAATAATCAGTTCATTATAAAAGCCATTCGGATATAAACTTGTAGAAACTCTAATATTGTGTTTACTAATATATAGATATACGTCTCTCATCCGTACAGGACGATATATATATATATAGATATTGATTCCAAGAGATGGAATAAGGACGCCTAACTCCACGCTCAAGGATAGATCCCAACCTAACAGTTACACTTACAAATGCATATATACATACACCCCATTGACATTCTCAACACTCGTCACATCTCCTATACACTTACTTCACCCTCGCCATAATCGTTTCCCCTCCTCTCTCCATATCCCCCACTACAAGACCCCACCTCTCCTTAGCCGCTTTCAACATCCCCCTATCGAAATCGTCTCTAGCCCTCAATACAGCTTCTACCCATCCCAATCCCGCATCCCAATATTCCCTCTTAAATCCCTCCACAACATCCGCTACCGCCGATTTTTCACACTCCAGAATCTCAAGGAAACTTTGCGTGACCGCCCATTTACCTACCACAATACCTTTAACTTCTTCCGTCAAATATTGGTTCCCATTAAAAAATTCGAAAGCCGTTGATACGTCGTTGAAGATTTTATCTTTGAATGGATCGTTTCTCTTGAACTTGGCGCCTTTGTTGCGGACGCAGCCAAGATATTGAATTAAAAGTTCGATGGCAAGTTCCTCGATGAAGATATCGAGGAGGGAATGATGAAGGACGTTTTTATAATCATTGATATACTCCTCAAAAGTAACAATCATTTGTTTCATCGCTGTATTCGTATACCATTTTGAAGTGAAGAAATCCGGCATGACGGTTTTGAAATCGACGGCAAAGATTAGAGTTGCGAATTTAGATATGCAATGAGTACTTAAGTCGACATATCCATCATTCAAACTGGTGATTTCAATATCTACTCGCTCGAGATATGTACTTGACACAAGAGGTTCGAATTTCTGTCTAAAGCTCGTGAGGTATCCGAATCGTCCCTCATCTTCATTATCATCGATACAAGCAATTTGATCGTTGGCAGTAGCAACGAGCCAATCCTGCAAGGCTTGAAACCCCTCAAGTTCGGTCGTTGCGTTGAAATATCTTGCGGCTTCAGTATCCAGTAATTCCTGCCATGTTTGTTGACGCGTCTTCAGACGTACGATCATGATATCGACAACTCCTTCGGTAACATCCATTCTTTGGGAATTACCAGCAGCATCTACTTGCTCGCGTAACATACGCCACATGTCGACCA
The DNA here is from genome assembly GCA_002162575.1 of Sclerotinia glacialis. Lineage (NCBI taxonomy): Eukaryota > Fungi > Ascomycota > Leotiomycetes > Helotiales > Sclerotiniaceae > Sclerotinia > Sclerotinia glacialis. The sequence continues at coordinate 1,938,251 of NGKH01000003.1, read as the reverse complement.
AGTTCTTCGTTCGGAAATATCCATATTCATCCTGATCCAAATTCGAACCATCCACATTCCTCTCGTCGAAATCTTTCTTTTCCGTTTTGAAAATGCGATCTAGCCATTGATCCAAAAACTTGATAATAAGTTGTCGGAAATCTCTCACCAATTCCGTTTCTCTTCCATCCAAAACCTCCGGCTGTAATTCATCCTTCTTAAACCCCAACTTGTTCATTTTCGTGTAGTATTTTTCTGGCCAATTCAAAATCGCCAACATATTCGCTGAACTTGTATCTGGATCATCGATCATGCCAATAAGAAAATCATGCATCAATTGATGATAAATCTTCCCATATGTCTTAAGAATCTTCCATTTTTTTGGCATTAATGGTACCATTCCCTGCTTTACCGCATTCAAATCATTGAAGAACCATCTCAACCCCTTCTCCAGCTTCGTCGGATCCTCCAAGAATGCCTGTTTCGTCCCTTCAATATCCCCTTCCGCCTTAAGTTTAATGGCCATTAAGAACTTTTCCTTGTAACCTCTCGTACTCTTTGCGCCGTCCGTAATGCTCTTAAATCTCGCCGCCATCTCCTTATGATCTTTCAACGCCTCTTGCAACGCCATAACCCTTTTATCACTCTTCTCCTCTGCCTCAATAACCACCGCTAATCTCACCACCAAACTGCTATTTCCCTGCACAACGACCTCTATCAGATTCATGGCCACTTTCCCAATATGTTCATCAAACCAATCAATCGTATCATCCAACCTCGCAAAATAATCCTCCAAAGTCCCCTGTAATCCTGGATCATCGGCCCTTAATATCTGTTCCATAGCATCATCCCTAATGTTTCTTAACTGCGTCAATTCATAATGAATCGCCAACAAATTCCCCATATTATCCTCATCCGTATCGTCTTCCTCCAGTAGCCCCTCCACCCGTGTCAACCTCTCATTAAAATCCACCAAATTCCTCCGCATAGTTTCCACGGCCGTAAAATTCCTATGCGTCTGGCTCACCAGATTAATATTCGGAAAATCCTTAATCATATTCTGTGCCTCGGCGCACAATTTATCAATTTTCATCATCTCATCTTTAATAAGTTGGACAGTCCGTTGACCATCGGTAATACCGTGCATTCCAGCTTGAGTTACTTCGAGTTGTTCTTTAAGACCAGATCGGAGTTGTGAATCGACGGCGGATTTCTTGCGTGTGTATTCGAGTTTTAGGGCCGGGATTTTGTCCAGGTCGTCGGGGTGGTGAAGGAGGTCGGAGAGCTTGATGGAGGATACATCCATTGTCATTTTGGCTGTGAGTTTGAGCTATGGGAGCTCTAGAGGAAAGGGAGTGAGTGTTATGCGCGCAGGTGACAATTGAGACCAAGCGGAATAGTATCACTCTCGCAGAGCTTTATTAATAACTGGAAATTCCCGGGAAATGATTCATATGAACTAATCATAAATCTGCGCAATAGATAGAAAGTTCAATGCTGTATGAGGTATTGCGTGCATGGTCCAAAACGAGGACTAGTGTGTTATGTTTCGGTGGAAAGAATTACCGATGCCGAGAATCCTTGTTTGATATTCACGTTTATTTCTCCGGATTGAACTTTTGAGGTATCGGCAACGGTGACTTTGAAGGGCAGAACAAGTGATTGAATTTGGAGCTGATGATCATAAGGTATTTGTTTTGTCCCATGCCCTTATTGCTCTCTATCTTCGCGCTGCACTTAGCAATTCTCGTTCTTTCCCAATCACTCTCCTCTTCCATCAAAAATAACCCCTCTAACTCCTCTCGCAGACAGACAACTATAACCACAAGCACAACATATCACCACCACCCACAATGTCCACCACTACCGCCGCCCCCCTAACACGCACCCTCCTCTCCTCAAACAAGCTCTCCCCCAGCCTCCGTCAGATTGGCAAAAACGCTCCCAAATCCATTTCCAAGACATCTCCTTCCTCCTCATCGAAACCCGCCTTCGTCCAAAAGCCCTGGCAAACCTCTCCACCGCCCACCCCAACCTCCTACTTCCGCATAACACTCGCACGTTCCTCAATTGGTCTTCCCAAGAAATCCTCGCGCGTTTTGAAATTCCTGGGCCTGCATAAACGAACAGCATCTGTGTATCATCCTGTTTCTTCGGATATTGCGGGTCAGATTATGAAGGTTAAGGAATTGGTGACGGTGGAGGAGACGAAGGAGAGGATGAGTAAGAGGCAAGAGAGGGAGAGGAGGAGGCCGGAAGCGGGTTTCTTTGTTGAGAGGGAGGTGCAGGGGGAGGTGATAGTTTGAGGGAGTGGGAAGGGATACGAAATGGGAATTGAGGAATGGAGATGGTGTAGGAGGATAGGATGCGAAGATCAGGGGGATGATACTGGGATGTGATGCGGGGAATGAAAGGGCGATACCATATGAATCTGCATGCGCTCATTGAGCATAGAAGGCTCTTTTGTTCACATTAGGATTGCGATTGAAATCGGGGTTATCTTCATTGTGTACGAGGAATGTGCAATAACACTAGACAATAATACCTCTCAAGATGCTCGTTGACGAACAATTTCGATATTCCGTCCCCCCTCCCTTGCTTACTCCTCCATCGATACAACCATGCGAGGCTGGTCTGCTCCTTGGCCTCGTCTCCTACCCACCCCAGACCACTCGCACAACATCACCCAACCACCTAGTATATTTCACCTATTCTACCCAAGACCCAAAGAAGGGGAGATTCATAAGAATGGAGCCTTGGGGATCTATTGTACACATACCCTGCACTCCTGTAGCATAAAGATTTAGATGATCAATCCTAACTTGATGGATGAGAAGGCGATGTAAAAATGTAGAGAAAGGATGTAAGATGGCGATATGTTAGCAACTTCAATAAAAATACCATATCAATATCAATATCATACGACGCAAATCCAAGCTACATGGGAGGTGAAACTCCCATATATTAGTGATTTGAAGATATGCACCGCTTGATCTGCTTCATTAGCCAAACCTACATGGAATGAAGGGATCATTCCCGCACAAACCTAGGGTTTAGGACACTACCCGAGATCCTTTGAACAGATGATAGACATCACATAGAAACCCCATTTCATCTCTTCAGAAGGAGTAAAAAAGTATCGTAAAGTATATGCATCATGAGTCTAAACTACCAGCTCCAGTTCAAGGTCAAGGCCAACCACAAGGACCTGAACATAAGTGAATATCTGTCATCCATGCCACCATCTATTAGAATGCGTTATGGTGCACCCGTCCATGCATGGTTTGCCCCTATGTTTATGCTCTCATCTCTCTGGTGTTCTTCTCATCCATCCATTCATGCTTGTTTGCAAATTGCTTCTTCCACATTGCATGGCTCTCGCAGAAACGGGCCACTAAACATTCCCTCAGCTTTCCGCATGGAATCTCCGCTCTCATTCACTGTAACACAAGATCCACTGATAGCGGAAACAAAAGCTAGAAAGTAAGGAATCAACCGCCATTCTCCGGTCCATGCTATGATACATCTTCCTCCATCCATTCATCTTTGAATCTCTCCATCCTAAATACATGGGTTAGGCCATCTAATTGCTGCTGCGAGCTTTGTCAACATATTCTGCGCCGGGCGCTTCGTATTCGTTGACGAAGTAAACCCTAGAATTCCTGCCGATCCATTTTGTCAACTTGGCAAGTTCTTCTCGGAGACGATTGACAGATTGAAGGTCCATGTTGGTTTGAGCGATGAGTTCAGGGAGAGTAACTATGAATTGTTAATAAAAAATGTGATTGTGAAAGGAAATGATGATCTCACCCAAGAGACGAGATAAGTGTTCGACACCATACGTATCACATGCACATGTTTGTGGACATTCCTCGCTATCCCACAATTGTCGAAAATCAGTATATTGCTGTCGCTCAAATCTAAATCGAATCAGCAAAGTCAAACTTGGAAGTATTCTCAGGAACGACACACCTGTAAAGAAGAATGCGACCGAGGCATCTCTCGAAATATTCCTTCAAGCCAGCAATAATCTCTTCCAAAATGTCTGCTTGTGCACTTCCAACCGGTCGCTTTGGTTTTTCAAACTCAAGCCAATCATTTAATAATTGATCGACAGATTTTTTATGTGGCAATGGGACAAGTTTTTGATGCTTGGTGACGTTCTCCCAATCATCAACGAGGAGTGCTTTGATATGATCGGGGATAACAATGTTGACCGATGGTCGATTAAAAAAGGTTTCTTCCTGTAAATAGTTAAAATGACGTTTTTCCATGACAATGTTCGTGTTCGCAATATGTGGTAACATCTTCTTGGTGGTTTTGATAGGACGGTCTCTGACTTCAGAGTTGTTGGTCATTTCCTCTCTGAAGTGAACTTTCTTCTCGATTGCGACCCTAGTGGCCTGTGCAGGGGTCTTCTTAAGGGTGAGCTTGAGTTTCTTTGGAACAGGCTTCATAATCGCCTCTATAGCAGCTTCATCATATGATAGAGGGAATAGCCTCTTTCGTTTTAATCGTGCAGGAGGTAATTGATTGTCATCAAAGAATAGTCCAGCGATAGGATTGATCTGTCCAGGCTCATAAGTTTCATAGTATTGGCGCAGTGACTTGCTGTCAGTACCGTTTTTGATGTGAGCTTGGAGTTTAGGGTGAACTTGGGGTGCTTTCTGTTTTGGTACGTGGACGTAGCTGGATGGGTCCGGCCGATATGACTCGGGATTCCGAATAGAATTGTTGACTATAAATTGAAAATTTGGCTTGGGTGGTCTTGCATCCAAATTAGTTTTAAGAACCATAGATTCGTCATTAAGAAATCTCATGACATCCCAATGCTCGCTCTTGGGATTGGCCCAGTCTGGATTCTTTCCAGTCATTCTTGGTTTAGGTTTGGTAACCTTCAAGTTGCCCGATTCAATGATTGAGCGATCATATGACTTCGCTGGATGGCGTTCTCTTGCACTTCTTCGAAGACCAGGTGGCGATACAGGTATAGTGTCAACTACCTTGGCCTTCGCCTTGGTCTTCTTTTGTCCCTAGATTATTGTGAGTGACTGAATGATTGACTGGAAAGAATGTGGACTTACACTGATAACTTGCGGCTTCTTGATTTTATCTTGGAGGGCAGGAATTAAATTTCCCGATTTCTTTGCGAGAGGTCTCGCACGAGGCTTAAAACCCGGTGCAGCAGTAGAAGCCATATTCGATGAATCTTCCAGGGAAGGTTTGAAGTATTATTTGAAGTGGTATGTTGATGAAGTTGATGTCAGAATTGATTGTAAGAGGGCCTTTTGAGAGATTGAATATTTGAAAGCGTGATTCCAAGAGCGGAGTAAAAGAATTTAATCCAATATTGGTAGCGATCCAAAGCAAAAGAGAAGGCTTTAAAGCTCAGCGATATAGGATTTCATGTTTTGTTGTGTTGATGCTGTGAAATGGTTGTATTGTATGGGGACCAAGTTGGATTGTTGAAGTGTTTGGCGATTTTTGACAATAGAGTTGGGCGGAAGAGGAATGGTTTTATCCGAAAGCGGCAAGCGAAAAGCCCAAGATTTGATTTGGCCACCAAACTATGATGAAAACACTTCCCATCCGAACATTTGAGGAAGAGAGAGAGGAAGAGGGAAAGGGAGAGGGAGAGGAAAAGGAAGAGGAAGAGGAAGAGGAAAAGAAAAAGCAAAGGCGAAAGTACCAGAAGACTGAAAAGAAGTGAATTGGATAGATGATGGGAAAATGATTGAGGATTGAGGATTGAATATTGGGGATTGGGGATTGGGGATTGAGGATTGAGGAGAATGGTATATATAAGAAAAGGTAATGAATAATCCAATAATTAAAAAATCAAATAATCAAATAGTCAAATCACTTACTGGTTCCAACTCATAATCACGATTTCTTCTTGGGATACTTCTTCCACGTCCTTGAGCCGGGTGTCTCTCTTCACTACCACGACCCGAGCCGAAATCCGATCCGTTTGCTCGACCTCCAAGTTTCTTTCCACCTGCTGAAGTTGCTGATTTGGGCTTCTGGCTCATCTTCTTCGCCTCTTGATGGAGGTGAGCCGCAAGATCTTTATTCGCTTCATTAAACTTCATTACTCGATCTTGAGGGACCCAATCATCCCATCTATTTAGGTCATCATGGTTAGATTTTGTTTCTTTTTCTTTTTCTTTTCCTTCTTCTTGATCTTTTTCTGCTTTTCCTGCTTTGGCTTTATGGACATCCGCATCTGCTAAGGTACGAACACGGCTCCGAAGGGAACGTGGCACTTTCCGAGGGGAAGTCTTGGGCATCTTGATGGATATATGATGATAAAGGAGAAAATGGGAACCAAGAGAGAATACTTGGATTTTGAAGGGATTTTGAAGGGATTTTTAGTGGTTGGAGTGGTCGGAGTATTCAACTAGTGTATATATATATATATATATATATATCGCCAGTTGAGGATTTGAAGAGTTGGATAGCGAATACCGAATACGTTCCAAGATTCAAAGCTTTATTGGGTAGGATTAGGTACTCAGCTATCTCGCTCTATCTCTCGCTCGCTACATGACCAGCTTTGGAAGTAGCTGAAAGACGACTGAAATTCGTTCTTTCACTTTCTTCCTTTCTTCTCTCTTGTTCTTCGCTATGTCTTCTCCATCATGATAATCGGATATACCAAATGAGAGATTCCGACGTTTCCATTCATTCATTCATAAATTGGATTTTAAATTTAAATTTTACTTACGTTGCTTTCCATCTAATCAGAAGAATTATGTTAACGAATTTTCTCTTTTTATCTTTTTCTCTTTTTTGGCTTAAAAAATACAAAATATAAAAAAAGACTCATGGTGAGTGTCAAGACTAGGGAACTCCTTACCCCTTATAATGGATCTTGTATTGCCAGCGAGAACCATCTTCTATTGGTCGAATATCTAAGACTTTGGCCTCATACAACAACTCATGATGAAAGCAAAGGACTTTTTCATCTTTCGCATAAGGAGCGACAGGGGTTTTGGATTTTGATGGTGCCATGATCTCGGATCTAAAGGGGGATTTTTATATGTAAAATGAATGTGAAGAGGCAAGTATTGGTGGCGGTATTGTGATGCTAACGAGGATAGAATGATTTATTGCTGTCGAAGCTAGATGTTGATACTACCAAAGTTGTTGACTTATCGTTGACTTATTGAGAATTAGAAGATTGGTCGCGTATCGTATGCAAATGATGAAATATGTTGATGAAGAAAGGGAGTTTGATGAAATTAGAAATACTTTCCACATAATATGCAGAAAGGACAACCGAAAGAGCAAGCAAGCGCGTTCTGCTGAACAAGGTATCCCTTACGTGTCACGCGTGTTTCAATTTATGCACCCCAGGTTGTGTTATTATTTCTTGCTTACATTTCGACAAAGAGTTTGAATCTTCAAGTATTTGGCCTATAACCTCATTTTCTCTTTGCTTTCCCTTCGCCTTTTGGTCCTTTTCACTATTCTCCCCCTCGGAACTTTACATGGTTCTCCCTTGACCCATGGAACATTGAACTGCCGCAATCAGGGTCTAGTTTCCTCAACCTTCAACGCCTCCAAAATCAATTCGCAGACCGTCGTCGCAAGAAACTATTTGCATAGCTCTAGACTGATCTGTCAGAGGTTGAAGTTAATGAATTCTACTCGAGAATCTATCGCGACAAGACTCAATTGAACTCTGCCAACTCCACATCCACCAGAGATACCACAATGCCACCAACCGAATCCACAATCTTAACCAACTTCCTCCTCCCCCCCGCCTCTCTTCCGACAATTATCTCCCTCCAATCCTTCACATCCCTCTTCCCTCGCTCGCAAAAATCATCCCCTGCAATCCGCACCCTGTATCGAGATCTCCAACATCAGCGCGCACAATTAGTCGATACGGTCACTGCAAATATCGAGCAGGAAGTCCGCCGTGGAAAAGCGATGGAAAGAGCTGTTGTGAGGGGTCGAAGACAAGATGAGAGGACTGTGCAGGACGACGAGGTGGATATTGAACGTGCTGTTGGTCTTCTCCTTTCCCCTCTCCCTTGAACATTCCCTTCTCTCCCATCTACTTTCACCCAACCCCCAAATCTAACTAACACTTCCTCTCCCAGCTCTTCAACCAAACCCAAAACCTCCCCCACTCAACCCCCCACTCCCTGCACTCCATCCTCCCAGCCCTCAGCGCCGCAATCGAAGACCTAGAAGACGAGATCGCACGCCTAGATACTGAAGCCGAAGAACTGGTTGCTGAAATGCAGAATACGGTTGGCGGATTAAGTGATTTGCGCTATGGGCGGTTGGCAAATGGAGGGTTGGGGGCGCAGGTATTGGAGGGATTGGAGAGGGTCGAGGAGGCTGCGGGGGGGAAGTGAGGGTTTGGTTGCGAGCTATAAGGATTTCGTGGTGTGAGAAATGAGAGCATAGGATGGCGGGAGGAAAACGGATACTCGGTCAATCGATGCGCGCAGTAGACACGATAGCTCTTCCGAGCCGCGAACCGTAGCAATACATATTCAGCGCACCCGGGGTACAGCCTAAGCTGGAAAACGGCTTTAGTGTTGACAGTCGAAGGTATCTGTCTCCCGACCGAGAGTCCTGTGTCGCCCTGTATAATGGAGTCTAGCGCGTGAACTCTGTAGGTGAGATCGTCATATGGGGAACTCCTGAGAAGAGGAGCATATTACAGATACAGTTTATGGGCACGGTAAGCGTGGCATAGAATGAGATGCCTAGGTGTTAAAGAGGCGCAAGATCATGATAGTTATGATACCCATTTCTCCTTTCATTAAATTTGTTCAGATAAGTTACATAAATTGCATTCCGCCCACCATCGCTTGAGAACATGCATTGAATCCAAGAGTTAGATCCTCCTCTGCAGTCTCTCCAAACGTTTGTTTTTGACATAAATTTCTTAATAGGTAACTCCATCTCCAGCGGGGGCAGCGCGTGGACGAGCTCCAGCTGCTGCTGGTCCTTGAGGACCAAGAGTTCGCTTGCTCCTAGATTTACTGTCAGCCGCTTCTTTAAAAGTATATAGCTTCGATGCGGGAAAAGCTTACATGATGGTTCTGCTAAAGAATGAAATACCAATCATGAACATCCAGCTGGGAACAATGGCGAAGAACCAAAGTACATATCCAACTGGAACCGCAGCACCATATTGCGCAAGCTCTCCATCAAAAGGATGAAACCAACCCTCATAAGGTGCCTTCTTCTTGTATGATTTTGTCGCATGTAAATCCGTGAATGTGGTAACAGTTGTCGAAGTAGTGTTCAATGGGATGGTAATAATAGGAACAGGTAGGCCCGCAGCCCCGACCTCCATGGTCCATAAATGTGGTGGTCCTGCTCCCCATGAATTACATAGAACAGGTTGCTCGTCACAATTCAAGATAGCCATTTGAGGCGCCGTAGGATCGAGAGAGAAGATGGCGGCAGACTCATTAAATCCCGTTTCAACTTTGCCGCAGAGACCATAACAGGTTTTGTTTCCACCAGTGGTTAAAACCCACCATTCTTGCGGCAGCGAGGACTCTGGGGTGACGCTTCCGCGGATGGTTTCTTGCCAGGAGTCGAGGGTTAGGTGGTGGATTTTTGCTTCGCCTACTTTTGCAGCAGCGGCTTCGAGGGGAGATTCGGATGATGGTGATGGGATATAGGATTGAAGTTTGCTGAACCAGTGTTGAGCTTGGGCTTTGGCTTGCTCGAGGGGAGATTCTTGGGCTGCGGCTAGGAGGGGAAGGGTCAGGATGGAAACGGTTGAAATGCGCATTTTTGCGATTGCTGTTGGATTGTATGACTGTGGGATTGAGATTGTGATAAATATCGAAAATGTAGAGACTTCAGGCAGGTCTTCTAATTTGAAATACTTCTGCGATTAGGCTGTAGATCTGCTCTGATTGGCAACACAAATTGAATGCGCCGCGATAACACTTTCGCGAAGAAGCTGACCTGATCAAATTTTAAATAAATGAGAGACCAGATATATATCATGAATGGTAGATACACAATGCTTACAATAAATGTAAAGATCGTAAAGATATACCGTTTGCAATGAAGAATAGGAAGTTCACCAAAGTGTGGTTGATGAGGCCAGATGGGTTGATATATAAGTAAATTTTGGATTACCTATTGGTACCTACTTCTGGACTTTCACTCAAAAGAAGCTCCACAGCTATTTGAGGGGGAATGGGACGAACGAGAGGTGGAATAACCAATCAAAGTGTATAATAATCCCCACTTACTTACCACTAATCTCTTTCAGGATTGGTATCGAAAGTGGATCTTATCGATGTTCGCTAGCTACGGTAAACTTTGCACTTATGGTCTGATCGCTATCGATTATCAGAAACTTTTTTTTTATCTGAAGCATTTTGGAATTTTTATCGAAGGAAAGGCGCAAAGAGCAATTAAGAAGTCTTTCACAATGTCTTTACAAGAGAAGCTCGACAAGATCCGTTCGCCGAAGCTTCAAAATCAACATCAGGTAAGTTATTGGGTTTTCAATTCTGTAATCCATCTATGTTTCGTTGTGAACTTGACTGATATCAGAATGTAGACTGCAATTGTATTGTCTGCCGTTGAAGATACACTTAAAGATCAGAAAACAGAAGCCACTCCAACAGGATATTTTGCCGCATTATTGGCACTTTTAAGACAAGCGTGCCCTCAAAATGGAGAGGTTAACAAAGATTTAACTACTTCTGTTGTATATTTACTTGACATTATTACACCTTTTACCCCTCAGCCACTTCTCCGATCAAAATTCTCCCAAATCCTCGAAAACCTCGCCCCCGCCTTCGTATTACCAGAAGCAGATGCTCCTCTCCTCAGACCTTCGATAGGATGCCTCGAATCATTATTAGCCGCACAAGATTCCGCAGCATGGGAACTTTCAGTCAACGTAACTGGTCCGAGAAGGGCGATTGCTGGATTATTGAATTTCGCCGTAGATCACAGACCTAAGATTAGAAAGCGTGCGCAAGAAGCATTAACAAATGTTTTGAAGAATCCTCCGCCAAGTCCATCTCTCGATCATCCTGCGGCGGATATGTGTGCGGAGACTGCTTTGAGAAGTTTAAGTGATCTGGCAGCCCAATCACATCAAGCCAGGAAACAGAGGAAAGCAAACGCAACGGCAGAACATGAACCAGCTTTGATTCACGCATTACAGCTAGTGAAGACTATCGCGGGAGCATCTGGTGGGTGGCCAAGTAAGAAGATTGAGGCATTGTGCGAGGTTTTACTGAATATTTCGAAATCGAGCAACGAATATTTGGCCATGACTTCATTCGAGGTGTTTGAGATGATATTTGAAAGTATGGCAAACGAAACTGCGACATCGAAGTTGCCTCGACTTTTGGAAGTTATCTCTGAGTTGAGACCTTCTCAAAACGATTCTCAACTTCTCCCCCCTTGGATCGCTGTGTTATCGCGAGGTTATGATGTTTCTGCGCAACTCGAGCCAGAGGAGACTTTTGCAAAATTACCTGAACTTGTCACCATGATCTCCGGGTTTATGTCATCTTCATCCCACAGCATTCGAGTGTCTTCATCAGAATGTCTAATTTCATTAATGGCCAACTGTGTCCCAGAATCGGTTATTGTAGAGCCTTCGATATTTGATGAGAAAGTCCTTGAGAAGTTGGCAAAAGGTGCAGTGGATCTTTTGAGTGTCAAATATCAAGCTGCTTGGATGGAAACGTTCAATGTTATGGGTTCCATGTTTGACGCTTTGAGATGGAGAGCAGACCCAATTTTGTCTGAAGTCGTCAGAACAATTGGTGAGCTGAGAGGTAGCGAGTCTTTCGCTGGCAAAAAGGAAGCGGATGAAATTCTTGGAAAAGCTATCAGAGCTATGGGACCAGAACGAGTTCTTAGCATCTTACCTCTCAACCTCGCTAAACCAAAGGCTGGACAACCTGGACGAGCCTGGATGTTGCCGATCCTACGAGACTATGTCAGTAATACGAATCTCCAACATTTCCGGACTGAACTTGAGCCATTGAGCCAAGCAATGTTACAACGAGTCAGCTACCATGGAGCCACCGAAAAGACGATGGATATCAAGATTTTCGAGACTATTGTGAAGCAAATTTGGGCTATCCTTCCCGGTTATTGTGATCTTCCATTAGATCTCACTGAAGCATTTGATGTCAAGTTTGCAGAAATACTTGTAAACATTCTATACGGGCAGGTTGATCTACGTTCAGATATTTGCAGAGCTTTACAAACTTTGGTAGAGTCTAACCAGGCGATCCTCGCCATCGAAGGAGAGGAAGACTTACTCCTCCAGAGTCGTGTTTCAAAAGCCGCTGCACAGAAAAACATTGATCACTTGGCCACTTTCGCTAGCAATATGCTTTCTGTTTTGTTCAACGTCTACAATGAAACATTGCCACAATTCAGAGGTTACATCTTGCAATGTATCAACGCATTCCTCAGCATCACCCCTGCACAAGAGCTTATGGAGACATTCGAGCGAGTTAGTCAAGCATTGGGAACATCCCTCGCCGAAGTCGGTGCTCAGACCCAAGCAGAAAAGCAGAAACAAAGGCAACAAAATGCAGCTAACAAGATGCCACCGACTAGTCACAGTCTCATGGATTTGGTCATTACCATCTCAATTTACTTGCCAAGAGATAGTTTCAGCACCCTATTCAACATGGCAGCTCTTATCATTGTAAAAGATGACGACCCTCAACTCCAGAAGAAAGCTTATAAGCTTATTCCTCGTCTTGCTGAGTCGGAAACTGGCAAGGCCGCATTGCAAGAACGTAGCACTGATCTTCAAGACCTTCTGTTGAACAGTGCCGAGAAAGTATCTACACCGGCAAAACGCGACCGTCTCGCTGCGATCTCTGTTCTCATTCCTTTCCTCCCAGCTGACTCTCTTCACTTCATCCCAGCAATTTTATCCGAGGTCGTCATCTCGTGCAAGGAAACGAATGAGCGTGCTCGAACTACAGCATTTGATCTCCTTATCTTGATGGGAGAAAAGATTGCTTCGTCATCCGGTGCTACAATCGACAACAGCAAGGTATCTCATATGCCTGATGATGCACCATCTGTAACCGCCACCCTCGAAGAATATTTCACCATGGTCAGTGCCGGTCTTGCCGGTAGCACACCCCACATGGTATCCGCATCTATCACAGCTCTTACCCGTATCCTGTACAACTTTCGCGAGTCTCTATCTCCTGATACCGTTAGCGATCTTGTGCAAACTATGGATCTCTTCCTCACATCCAACAACCGTGAAATCGTTCGTAGCGTCCTTGGCTTTGTAAAAGTTTGCGTCATCTCCTTGCCTTCTTCTCTTGTACTTCCTCGTCTTGAAAGTCTCATTCCTAATCTCATGGTCTGGAGTCACGAGCACAAAGCTCATTTTAAGGCAAAGGTTAAGCACATTCTCGAACGAATGATTCGTCGCTTCGGCGTTGAGATTGTCAATAAACATTGCCCGGAAGAAGACAAAAAGCTCATCACCAATATCCGCAAGACTCGCGAGAGAAGAAAGAGAAATAAGGATGCAGCTAAGGAAGCGGGTGAAGATAGTGACGAGGGAGAAAGCGGTGGAAAGAGAAGAAACAGATTCGAAAATGAATATGATGAGGCTCTTCATGGCAGTGACTCTGAATCGTCTGGCTCTGACGTATCAGACGATGAAGTCCTTGGTAAATCTCGAAAGAAGGGCGGTAAGAAGGCTGCGGGTGGAAACACATATATCGTGGAAGATGACGATGAACCACTTGATTTGCTCGATCGTAAAGCACTTGGCAATATCTCATCCACCAAACCCGCAAAGGCGCGAACGATCACGAGAACCAAAGCAAAAATGGATTTGGATGGAAAATTGTTGCTGGGAGGTAACGATAGTGATGATGATGATCAAATGGTTATCGATACGCCGGCGGAAGAAGATGGTGGTGTGGGTGCCTATGTTCATGCGTTGAAGGGAAGAGATGCGCCAAAGAAAGGTAGGGGTGGAAGACTTAAGTTTAGTAATCGAAAGGGTCAGGATGAAGATGATGAGATGGATGTTGATGAGGATGAGGTGAAAACTGTTAAGAAGAGTATTGGCGGGGATAGGGATAGGGATAGTAGGGGAAGAGGGAGGGGTGGAAGAGGGGGGGATAGGGGGAGAGGTGGTGGAAGAGGGGGTTTCAATAGTGGAAGGAGAGGTTTGGGTGAGGAAAAGAGATCTGGTGGTGGTGGAGGTGGTGGTGGAAGGGTGATGAAGAGTCCGAGGGGGAGGGGAAGGGGAAGGGGCAATGGTCATGGGAGGAGATAGGTTGTTTGGGTGGAAAAAAGAGGCGATGGGGAAGTGTAATGATTTATAAAATAGCATTTGTATGGAGTTATGGATATCAAATGAATCAAAAATGGCCTTTAAATACTCTTTCTCTATTGTAGGTCTTTTCTTCGCTGTGTAGTGCACTCTTGGTATAACTGGTACAACATGAGCTACAAAGGCTTCCAATTATGTCGAGAAGATGGATGAAGTTGAGGGGGAAGGGGGGGGGACTGCATGAGTTCAAATCTGATGACGGTGAATGATGATGGTAAGATAAATACATGAGTAAGTAGATTTTAATTATCATGAAGGAGTAAGTTCTTGCTTGATGTAGTTTAAATGGAAGAGGCTCGGATCTGAATGTAATATTTCTAGTGAGTCAAGCCACATGGGTCAAGCCACATGAATATCCATCAAATTCACTTCCACAGCTCGAGGTTGTGATGTTGGTCTGTGCGCGTTTTTGCACGCGATTTCGCGATCCAGCGCGATTTTGCCTGTGTGCAATTGAAAACGCCCCAAGTTGTGGACAATCAAATTCTCTTCCAAAATCCCCGGGACAGTTTTTTTCGACATCACACAAGTTCCCTCTTTCGATATCTCCAATAAAAATTATACATTTCCAAAATCCCACAAAGTTGACATTGCAGACAGACGTGCAACAATACTTTTGAAGTTGTTGAGGAAGCGAGGTGATTGGTTCGCAGAGTTACAAGGCTTGAGGGGGAGACAACTGAGATATGACAACACAACAATTACGATAAAAATATGGCAGAGCAAAGAAAGCGTAGGAGATCGAGGCCGTCGAATTGGTGGGAGGTGCAGGATGATGATACTGAAAATGGGGAGGTGGAAGGGAGCAGTCAGATCGCAGCACAATCGAAGTCGCAAAGTCTGCATACAAATTCAAATATACCGGGTGGTGGAAATACGAAGAGGAAGGTGAAACCTTGGGCTCCGGCGGGTATGAGTGCACCGATTGAGAAGAGACGTGGACGACCCCCCTTTAGTTTGGGTTCTACGACTGCGAAACAAAAGCGAGGGAATGACGATGGAGAGGGGAATATTGAGGCGGAAGCTGAAGATGAGGGTCCAAGGAAACAACAACAAAGTCCAGATGAGATCAAATCAAGGAGAGGAAGGAAAAATGCGAAGAATGAGAGAAGAATAATGAGTGGAAATAGCGACACGGATGTTGTCGAGACGGTGACTGCGACTAGTTCTTTAGCGCAGCAGAAGAAGAGGGGTAGACCTCCTATCGGAGTTGTTAATCATGGAGTGAGGGACCAACAAGAAAGAAACGCGGTGGGGGGGCGAAAGAAGGGCGAGGCCAAGGCGCAAGATACGGAGGTTGGGGAGAGAAGACGCGGAAGACCAGCGTTAGGGAATATGGGTACTACAAACAATCAAAAGAAGAATGGGGATCGCATTGAGCCAGAAAACGACGAGTCCTCGCGATCACAAAAGCGCCATCAGGCAGAGCCCGAATCGTCGACACCAGGTCGTACAATGAAGAAGGCTTCCAAGGATAACGAAGAATCATCCGAGGAGCATGCGAAGCCAAAGAAGCATGTCAGAATATCAGATATATCACAGAATATCGAGCCGGAATCTGCACAGTCCAAAACGAAAAAGTCTGTATCTTCGGAGACTTCGAAGTCCACAAGAAAGCGGAAGGATTCGAATTCAGACGACCAGCAACCACAACAACAAACTAAACGTCGCCGTATGGAAGATTCACAAGACAATCGGGCTGACGCAGAGCAGCCGGAGCCACCTTCGTATCGGCATCTAGCAGCTGTCACTCATCGTGTTCCCCTCGAGACTATCAATACGAAGTGGGAGGCTTTACCACCGGGGTGTTTGGATAAGATTTCAGAGTTATTGATTGATGTGCAAAGACCGGTTGTTTTACAGATCCGCGATGAACGCAAGAAGACTCAAGCCAGTACAGCTATACAAATGATAAGCCGTCGACTTTTGAATAGGGTTCGAAAGGGTATGCTATTTCCTAAAGGTATAAGAACTCATCTAGAGGATGATTTTGATTTTGAGAAGATACTGGATTACAATCGAGCTTTAGAATCTCAAATTACACCGGTTTTGCATTCAAATGACCTTCTGGAGGCCGAGTTAAGGAGAGAGGAGATATTACTTGAGAATGAGGAAAGATATCTCGCAGAATTGGAGGCAAATGCAAAGGATGAGGCAATAAGTCGAAGACAGGCGGCTCGCAAGGCTCATCCATTGCTTCAGTTCGAGGTTGATAGCACTGGGAAGAGACTCAATGACAATATAGGTATTGATGAGGATGCAGCTGGTCCCTCAATAACTCTCAACGTAAGGTCACATGGTTTCCAAGTCTCTTGCATAACTAATTTCTTCTCTAGACCTCGAAATACCAGGATCTGGAAGCCATTTTCCAAAATATCAATGGTCACGTGGACAGCATTAAGGGCAATTTACAACAAGTTGAAGGTATTACTGAAGCTATGGCTAAGAGTAAAGCTTCTGTACAAGCTGCTCTTTTTGCTCATCTCGATCTCGAACAATACAATGATGTGGTTTTGGGTTAAAGACTTCCGGAAGCTCATGAATTCAAGACACGACGGTTTTAGTGCACGGAAAGTGGGATTACAGTGTTTAAGTTTGGAAAGGGACATTCCACAGGAACTATTCTGTGTTTTATGATTATTGGTGTTATGATTATTGTATTAGATACCCAAACTTGACTCATTTATCATTGATATGATGTGTATGTAGTAATAATGATCGACAATTCATTGTTCTTTGTACCAAAGTATGTGTTAGACCTAGACCACCACCCTTGATCAACCTCGCTTCACGAGAAATTTGCAATAGCTGCCCGCGCTTCTACACATCAATCCAATAATCCCAATAACCAAAATCTTGCAACACAAACTCATTCAACCATTTAAAGAGGTGCTTGATTATTTCATTGGTTAATTAACACAAGGTAAATTCTCATTCCCGTGTGATGGGTAGTGAATTGAGCTGACCAAGCTTAAAGGATCCTTCTAATTCGCAAATTTACCAACAATCCTCGCCCACCCCTTCAATAACGGCCAGCGCAACGTCGCAATCCAATGGAACCCTATGAAACTTAGGCTCTGATGCCATGGAACAAAATGGAGCCAACAATGGGCAGGATGCAAAGCCACCGGCATCATCTGCAGCTGCTGGCGCAAACAAGAGCCCGAAGAAGAGGCGTAAAGTAAATCATGGTATGCAGAAGTTCTTCAAGGGAACCAACGACTTACAAGTTTGAATTACATGATCTAAAACATTGGCTAATTGTGGAACGTCTTCTGCAGCTTGTGTATACTGTCGGCGATCTGTGAGTACTCGATTGGGTCATACTACAAGGGGGTTGGGCGGGTGTTTGCATACCGTCATGCGTGACATTGAAATGCCAGTGGCCAACAGCTAATTCGGTCTTGTCCCTGAGCAGCACATGACATGCGATTTAGTACGACCTTGCGCGAGGTGCACAAAGCGTGGAATTGGGCATCTTTGTCATGATGAGCCCCGCGAACCGGAGTCGACCACGAAGAAAGCAGGCGCGAAAAGTCAGCAGCATCACCATAACAACAACGCTACAGCAGGAACAGCGGAAGAGCTGGGAGGGACACCGCCAGATCTTAAGCTCCAAAATTCTCTTGACAATAGTCTAAATAACTCGTTTCCTGCGGGGGAACAGCAGCAGCAGCAGCAGCAACAACAACAACAACAACAACAACAACAAGGTCAAGATCAAGTCCAAGAAAATAAACTGAATCTTGGAGCACCAGCAATATCCCGCGGTGTCCCTCTTCAGCTGGTCCAGCCTAAACCGGTTTCTGGAATACAAGCGAATGCTTTGAACAGTAGCAGCAACAATCAATGTATGATGCTTTATATTCTCCTAGTTTTCTTCTTATGTCTCCGAGATTACTCTGAAATATTGGGCAGGTATTAATCCTTTTTCGTTATAGTTCTTGGGTATCCAAATGACTGGCTTGGGTCGCAAAACCAATTTCAAGATATGCATAACTACCATCCATCGTACATGTTCAACGCACCGGAAGTCACCAACGAGTACAATCTTATGAACGATTTCCTCAATAATAGTCTTCTAGACGACGGAGCTCTAGGCACAGAAGATACTTCGAGTTTTTATACTGATCAATCTGGTTCAATGTTATCAGGAGGTAATTCCAACATGCTCACATCAGGAGCGCAACAAGCTTCAGGTAGTGGTCAACCAGGAGGTCTAAATCCACCAGGAAATTCGATTTCGAGACCAGCGAGCGTCATACCGATTGATAAAGCCCGCGAGTACTACCTTCAGGCGGCCGATCCTACTGGTAACGATGTCCCCGAAGTTAGAATGCAACTGTTGTTAAGGGCAAAGTACGACGCCGGAATGTTGAAGCCTTTCAATTATGTTAAGGGGTATGCGAGACTTTCGGCTTATATGGATGGCCATATGCAACCGGCTTCAAAGCAAAAAATACTCCGGCAGTTGGATCGTTTTAGACCGAAGTTCAGGGAAAAGGTGCAGGCGTTGACGGATATCGAACTCATTTACGTGGAGATGTGGTTTGAAAGGAGTTTGATGGAATACGATCGAGTTTTTGCAAGCATGGCGATTCCAGCTTGTTGTTGGAGAAGAACGGGGGAGATATTCAGGGGAAACAAGGAAATGGCCGAGTTAATACATGTTCCCATTGAAAAATTACGGGATGTAAGTTATTTTCAAGATTCCATTCTCGTTCACACTCGCACTCAAACGCTCTTGGCAGAGACAAATACGGAGGATGCTGCAATTGTGGCTTTTTCATCTTCGGAACTTCTTCTAACGGCTGAAATTCCCATGAATAGGGAAAAATAGCTCTCCACGAAATCCTGACGGAAGAATCGCTAGTTAATTATTGGGAGAAATTTGGAGCGATAGCTTTTGATTTGAATCAGAAAGCACTCTTGACGAGTTGTTCGTTAAAGAATCCAGACGATAAGAGTAAAGACCCGACGATCAAATGTTGTTTTTCGTTCAATGTTCGGAGGGATGAACATAAGATGTGAGTAGAGTTCCTTTTCTCTTCTCTTCCAAGGAAGTTTTTGATGGAGAGGTGAGAAGATTGGGAAGGGGATTGAGGAGGGGATAGAAACGCAAATGATCTGAAGAGCAAGCAGTCTCAAGGCCAACAACTAATGATTTTACCCAAACAGCCCTTCTCTAATCGTTGGAAACTTTTTACCTCAAAATCCTATTAAGCGGTAATACTCTAACTATGGTATGGGAGGCAAGAATGAAAGACGGAGAGGCAATAAATCCCAATCTTTTCTGGTATTTAATAGATGAGTACGTACATACATACATAACATGTGGTTGGAATTCGCTATCTGGAAACGAAATTGGATCTTCTTCTTCTTCTTCTTCTTCTTCTTCTTCTTCTTCTTCTTTCAAGAAAGGCAAAGGAAATGGAAATGGGATGGAAAGGGGGAATAGGAGAGAGGAGAAATCCCACGGAATTGATGGGTCAACGGGGGGCCGGGGAGTTCTGGGGGTTTGGGTTGGGGTAAAAATAGGCTTCTTTAGGTTAAATGTGTAAATTTCTCCGAAGCATCAACAGCTTCCTTCACATTTCAACCTTCTTTCATAATTCATGAGTAATCCGAGGGAGCGAATAATACAATACTGCATAGTAGCGGTTGATTTGAAAACTTCTTTTTATTACTTGACCGGTGGAGATGAATACTTACTCATCTTTATTTAAATCTTAACAAATGAGCTGGTGAGTTGGTTGTGTTACGAATATTTCAACTTTTCAGCTTTGAGTGGACAGACAAATAAACATTATACGAGAAATTGTGAGAGGAAAGCAGGCTGCGAGTCTTCGTCTGACATTTGAGACATCTCGGGACGGAGACGAATAGAAGAATAGGAGAGAAGACGAAAACAAAATTGTGAAGGGTGTACGAAGCCGCATGATGCCGGAATCTAATGCTCTGAAGGCTGGTGCTGGTGTTTCACGACAGGGGGATGGCGAGAATGGGATGTTGAGGGGTGAGGGTGTGGGTGAGAATGTGGACTGGAAGGGGAACAAGAAGGGGAGTGATGGTAAGGATGGGATGGGCAATTGCAAGGGCATGGGGGATAAGGATGGATATAGAAATGTGAAGGATAAGAGATTGAGGGGTCTATTTGGTGAGTCTTCTGTGTTCTTCTCTTTTCCTTGGGCGGTTAGAGGTTTGAAAACTGTGAGAGCTGGAAGGATATGGAGTGTGCGAAGATCAAGATCTCCAGGTGCAACGAGCTATGGGATTTGGGGGCTTGCTGGGTGTGTGGGGGAGGCGGCGGAAAGAATAGACAGGTAAGGAAGGGTGGAGGAAAGTTTTTATATCAATTCTTTGTTGTGCTTGATATATCTCATCACGACAAGGTTTTATGGGAAGTCTTCGAGAGCAGCGAGCTATGGGGGCTTAGGGCTTGCCCCCATTAATAGAATTAGCCTATCTTTGAAGTGTCGCTCCGCTGGCCGTCCGGGGGCCGCTGCCGTGGAGGCAGACTAATTAGAAAGACTATTATTTTGCTTCTCTCTGATTTCGGTTCTAACAAACTCCATTCCGACTCACAGTGTTCGCGCATAAACTCGAAAATGATCTCGATTCCTTAGATGCAAGTCTCAATCGAGATGTATTCAACTTCACATTTACAACGGTTGAGGGAAATGGAACGTTGAAAGAGTTGGAGAATAGTTTAGCGACGTTTCCGACCAAGTTAAGTGCGAGTGCCAGGGACAAAGCGCAGGAATTGGATGAGAAGGCGACGCGCATATGGAATGTTGCGACGAGGTTGAGGAGGAGTCTTCCTGACGAGAATGATATGGAGGTGGATGATGATGGGTCCAAGACTTGTGATAAGAAAAATGAACTTAAGGGTTTATTGATCATGGCTAGGATGTTTGCCTTTCTCGTGCTGGATTGTGCGAATGAATGTGGAAACGCTGCCGCTTATTTGCGTGAGGGCGCCAGCTGGAACAAAGACAAGGAGAACGTGGAAAAATCGAAGGGAAATTTGTTGAGATTGATGAAAGTGGGGATCAAGACGGGGAGAGACTGCTTGAGTATGTATAGATCTCTAATTAGGAGGGAAGCTGGAATCTGCGAGCTTTTGCTAATCATCATATGCGGACCAGATGGACAGAAAATTGATTATGCAGTAAAAGCCTTGGAAAAGCTTGCAGGATATGCAGGCTATAGTGAAGAACTTTTACGTGCATACGCATCATCTGGTAAATCAGAAGAAAGGGCAACTTGTGCGAGATTCACTGCTGAATATTTCGTTCTTAGAACTTTATTGGTAAGGTCATGATACATTCTCCCTATATCTGCTAACAAAGCTCATAGGCATGGCGACAAGATGATATGCAACTCGCTGAGCATATGTTCAACAAATCCATGTCCTCCAAAGAACTCTTCGACCATTCTACCACCGAAAGTCTCTCGGATACTTTATATGAAATGGGAAAGGCATTACATGAGAAGAAACAGCATGCACTCTCAGTAAAATGGCTGGAGCGTGCCTATAATGTCTTAAGTGGCGATGACTTGGACAGATTGAGTGCTGATGCTACAGAGTTACGTATATCTATCATCCAAACGCTTATCAGGGCACTCTTGGAGAGTAAGGCATCAGATTCTATACAACGGGCACGGGATTTGGTCGATCTTCTTGAGGGTGAACTCGGAGATAAATTAGTTGTCCTACTCTTGAAAGTGGAACTTCTGATGGAAATCCCAAATGAAACTTTCAATGGTTTTGCATACAGTGCCATTCTAAAGAAAATGACTCGAGTTTTGGTCTTTGATTCTACTAACTTGCGATTGTTCATGTTCCATGTTAGGAAGTTGCATGAAAAAGCACCCAGTTTGGCATGCGGAGTATTGGATGAGATGATTAGATTACGAGTCAAGGAGATAGCAACTATGACAGAATGGTTAGAAAAGGTTCTTCACACGAGAATTTGGATGACTGTCGGTGGAAGGGAGACTGAAGACTTATTTGTTGCCATTGAAGGATTTCTTACAGTGATTGGGGAGAATGTTGAGAAATCTATTGGTGTGGAGGCTACTATGGTTGCTCATTCGGTTTGTGACGCCTTGAACATTGATCGGCAGAATACTAATGGGATATAGTTGATTTGGAAAAAGATAGAGGCAAACTACAGCATATCGGAGTATGAAATAACGGAGAAATGGTGTCGCCTTGCTTTGCATAGATTGTTTGAGAAACCTGGAGAGGCTAATATGGCTAAAATATCACGGTTTGTTCTTCTTCCTTGTGATAGTTTTCCCATCTAATATGTTATCAGCAAGCTTCTTCTATGTGCCCTTAAACGAGGAGATATCAACTCGGCTCGTAATATCTTTGGCTCCATGTCAGATAAAGCAAAAGAAGAGCCATTGACACAGTTTCTTATGTACAAGATAGCAATCAGAAGTGAGGAGGTCGAATTAGCAGCAGAATGCCTCGAAAAGGTCGCTTCAAGCTCTGAAGATCCAAGTTTACTCTTCGCTTGTGTTCTTGATGCTCAAAAGGTTGGTAATAAAACACACGTTTTGAATGCTCTCTGGTTAGTACTAGAGAAGTGTGGATATGGTTTGCAAGAGAATGTGCATCTTCCGTCAATTATTAGAATGATTATTGTTCTGCTTATTGGTACCGAGGAAGCACCTATTAGTGACACAAGAGAGAACATTGAAAAGCTGTGTGTGCTATTCGAAAAAGGTATGCCACTTGAAAGATCTCCAGAAGAAGTATACACTAATCATCACAGCACTAAACGTCATCCAAAAGTCTTTCAATCGGGAAATTTGGACAATCCTCGAACTCGAATGGTTTTCAAGAAACTCTTACAATCTATCCCTAAAACATCTCTCAGTCTGGGAGCCACAGCAATCTCTCAGAATGTTAGCCTGCTGCATCGGTTTCATCGATCAATATCCTCAAGATATTGGCGAAGATGCGCATGAAGATGTTACACTCCGAAAAATGTTCTGCAACTTCTGCGCTGCTACAACTTTCGTTTCGATTGCAAGAGCAGAACAAATTTTCGAGAATCAATTACAATTCTATCTCAATTTGAGAAAACATGTAACAAGCTTTAACCATCTGTTGCAAGAGAAACTGGAGAAATTGGAAGTGGAAATTACCGAGGATTTGTTACAGAAATTGTCGGTTTTGCTGGCATTTGACTTTGAAGCTGCGTGTAGATTGAAGGATTGGGATGGTTTAGGAGAGATTATAATTAAGGCGGGGGTTTGTAAGAGTATGAAGGTTTATGAATTGATGGCGGATTGTATTTTGAGTTGTGAGGCTCCTACTCAAGGTTTGTGCTTCATTTCTTTTTCCATATCACACTTCCCGGTTTCCCCTATTCCCTCATTTTCTTCCCCTACCGTACCTTTGAAAGAACGATATGCTGACATGCCTAACCAATATCATAGTTCTAATTATGACTCTCAAAAAAATCACAAACAAAACTTGGGAAATGGAGGAATTTGATACGGTAAAGTTGTCAAAATATATGCGATGTTTGTTTCAAGCAGCTATGGTAAATGATGATAAGATTGCGGAGGAACTACTTGATCAAGTTTGTATGCTTGCTGCCGATGCTGCGGAGGTATGTTACCGGCCCGTTCTCCCGTTCTCCCGCCCCTCTTCCTCTTTTCTTTTCAGTCTACATCTCCATCTCCAGTACAGCTCCCACGGCCTTGTCTCTCGTTCCCTCCTTATTTGATCAGAGCTAACAACAAACTGTAAACCAAAAGACCGAAATCCCCTACCCAAGTCAAGAACTCGATTGGCTAGCAACTAAATCCTTTAATCATGCAATAGATCTCTATAGTGCAAATCAAGATGAGGCGTGTAGGAGATGGGCTGGGAAATCTATTGCTGTGGCGGGATATTGTGCGGATGAGGGTAATTTGAAGAAGCTTTTGGTCGGGAGATTTAGGGGGTTGAAGTTTGATGTTTGA
Organism: Sclerotinia glacialis; assembly: GCA_002162575.1. Classification (NCBI taxonomy): domain Eukaryota; kingdom Fungi; phylum Ascomycota; class Leotiomycetes; order Helotiales; family Sclerotiniaceae; genus Sclerotinia; species Sclerotinia glacialis. The sequence goes on along the minus strand of NGKH01000003.1, from coordinate 1,913,932 downwards.
TTGTTTGTTTATTAGGTTGAGGTCGAGGTTGAGGCTGGAGATAGAAGAGGTAGGGGATTCTTGCGCGCGATAGGGAATGGAAGGAGGAGAGATAGAAACATTAATCATTGCTTTGGAGATTTGCTTGGGGTTTACGTATGGGATCATGATACTAGGAATGGAACCACTATATATATATAGCATAGCAAAGAAACACATGGCCTAGCTACTATACATATTTTGCTATTTGAATCATATACACGATCTAGCTGAGTCTCTCGCCTTATCAAGCCACAACTATTCTTCGTCTACTTTTCCTTTATGCTTTCCGATGATTGAACCGTAGCTCTGTATGTATGATGGTGAGACTCTTGCACCACTGGATTTGTGATGTGTAGTGATGTGCATGGCAGCTTCTTTTATATGTAGCTGGAGGCCTCGAGACCTTCATAATTTATGTTGGTATCATTTCGGATTAGATGTGATGGGAATCTTGATGATATCTGTAAAGAATTTATGGTAGATGTTTGATTTATATGAAAATTCTTTATTTGATTATATTGTTGTGATAAGAATAAAATGGGATGAGAAGGGTAGATAGGTGTTTTCAGACGGAATGAATGGTTTGGTATGGGATAGGCCTAATTGAATGGAATGGTACGGAAAGTGTGTTCCGCGATGGATAGATCATAATAACTTTGGATATTTCATTTGCCGACTTGGAAGAGAAATAATAAGAGAGTGACATAATAGAATCATCGTAGAACAACTAGCGAATCACTCAAAATCCCACTTAAAATCCACAAGATGACTCTCAACACCATCAAGAAACACAGCCATACTCTCCTTCGCCTTCCCACTCGCCTCCAAACTATCCCATCCCACACTCAATCACATACACTAAAGGACTACCTAGTACTGCGATGAGGAGGACTGAAAAAGCATTCAAGATATCTGAAGACACTCATTCGGTGCAGAGGGACTGGTAATAAGATTAGATAGTTGCTAATTGTTTCTAATTGTTGAATAAAAAGAAACTTTCTCTAGCCACCAAGAATCGAACAGGATATTATGAATGCAACTTCATATTCGAAACGTCACATGATGCTGTAATACTTCATCGGCGCAAAGTCAATTACGTAAGGACTTATGTAATAAACCATGACTAATCATACCAGTACAGGCGATATCCGAAGTTGACGTTTGGCTAAGCTTCTAGCTCCGAACATTTAACCCCACCATGCACGAATAGCAACGGGAGCATCCTCGCATATCATGTTTGACTTACCCAACGAATGAAGGTAATGAGATGGTAAGCTGCATTTTGGATGGCTCACTCCCCTTTCGATCTTTGAGGGTACAAGTCCAAATCCCGATATCTTCATTGAAGTGATCCAATTCATACACTTGTATCTCTACATGAGAGAGATTTGCCACTTCACAATCACATCAACCCCGCATTACAGAGTTCCTGCATCTTCCAAGAGATTGGTCCTGGGGGTTTGCTGTGAGGGCTATCGGAGACCTCCATCGGCTTAAGCTACTAGATAAGCAACAGGGCCCAATATAGTATCTTCGCCTTCTTGAAGAAAGATACACCCTCTCTTTAAAATACTCTTCTCCTTTCCCTTTTGTTTTCTCCTAAAATTTCTACTATCTTAAAAGAAAACTAACATTCGAGAGGCACTGAGTACTTTGGTGACTGGAAACATATTCTGAAAGAGGGAGCGTTGGCAATTTGGATTCCTCAATAAATAACAAGTCTATCAGAAATATCAATCTCCCAACTCAATATGGCACCCATTGCCGTTTCTCCAGAACATTCACCCGACCCTGCAGTTTCGCTTGATTCCAGAAACTCTCTCTCCTCCGTGACGACCACTTACGATGATACCCTTCGTTTTTATTTGAATGGCACGCGAGTGGTCCTCGATGATATGGACCCTGAGATTACTCTACTTGAATACCTTCGCGGCATAGGCCTTACAGGAACAAAGCTAGGGTGTGCAGAGGGAGGATGTGGAGCTTGCACAGTGGTTGTTTCTCAATACAATCCAACCACCAAGAAAATATATCATGCAAGCGTCAACGCATGCTTAGCGCCACTGGTCAGTGTCGACGGGAAACACGTTATAACAATTGAAGGAATTGGGAACACGAAGAGGCCGCATCCTACGCAAGAGAGAATTGCGAAAGGAAATGGTAGTCAGTGTGGGTTCTGTACGCCAGGCATAGTCATGAGTCTGTATGCTCTTTTACGGAATGATTCGAATCCTTCGGAGCATGAAGTAGAAGAAGCATTCGATGGAAACCTTTGCAGGTGTACAGGATATCGCCCGATCCTAGATGCAGCGCAGACCTTTAGTTCTGGGGCTGCATGTGGCAAATCTAAAAGAAATGGTGGAGGTGGATGTTGTATTGAAAATGGTGGAGAAAGTGGTGGGTGCTGTAAGGACGAATTTAAGGATGATCAACCTATCAAACGGTTTACACCTCCCGGATTCATCGAGTATAACCCGGACACTGAACTTATATTCCCACCACCACTTATGAGACATGAATTCAAACCCCTGGCTTTTGGAAATAAAAGAAAGAAGTGGTATCGTCCAGTAACCATGGAGCAGCTCTTAGAGATTAAGAGCGTCTATCCATCGGCCAAAATCATTGGTGGAAGTACGGAAACGCAAATCGAGATCAAGTTCAAGGCTATGCAATACACAGCTTCAGTGTTTGTTGGGGATATTCCCGAATTAAGACAATACTCATTCGAGGATGATCATCTAGAGATTGGGGGCAATGTGATATTGACGGATTTGGAGTCCATCGTTCAAGAAGCAGAGAAGCATTATGGGCCTGAAAAGGGCCAAGTATTCAAGTCAGTAGATCTATTTGTCTCAAACTTCTCCTTGGTCTTTTTGCCATTGATACTTTCATACGTACCAATCGAAATCTGTCATCCTTTCCTCTGGTAGAGTAACAACAAATGAAAGCCACAGATAACAAATCCAGTTACTATGTGATACTTCTTTTTTACTAACGTCATCTATAGAGCCATTCATAAGCAATTGAAATACTTTGCTGGTCGGCAAATCAGAAATGTCGGTACGCCCGCAGGAAATTTAGCAACTGCTTCTCCTATTTCTGATCTCAATCCTGTATTTGTTGCATCGAATGCTATCCTAGTCGCAAAGTCTTTAGACAAGGAGACGGAAATTCCCATGTCTGAATTCTTCAAAGGTTACAGATTAACTGCACTCGCTCCAGATTCAATCATTGCTAGCATTCGTATACCTGTGACGCAAAAGGGAGAATATTTAAGAGCGTACAAACAATCGAAACGAAAGGATGATGATATCGCCATTGTTAACGCGGCTCTTAGAATTGCCATCGATGATTCTCAGGTTGTAACTAGTGCAAGTCTGGTATACGGAGGAATGGCTCCAACCACAATTGCGGCTAGAAAGGCTGGTGCCTATTTGTTGGGCAAGAAGTTTACCGATCCTGCAACATTAGAGGGAACCATGAATGCTCTAGAAGAGGACTTCAATCTTAGCTTCAGCGTTCCTGGCGGAATGGCGACTTACCGGAAATCTCTTGCATTCGGCTTTTTCTATCGATTCTACCACGAAATTTTGTCCAGTTTCGAGATCAAAGACTTGGAAGCAGATGCACAAGTCGTCCCGGAGATTGAACGCATAATATCTTTTGGTAAAGAAGATAGAGAAGCCACTGTTGCCTACCAACAGAATGTCCTCGGAAAGGCAAGTCCACACGTAGCTGCATTAAAGCAAACTTGTGGTGAAGCACAATATACCGATGACATACCAGTCCAGAAGAACGAGCTATATGGATGCTTGGTTCTATCGACAAAGGCTCATGCGAAAATCACGAGTGTTAATTATGCTCCTGCAATGGATTTGCCAGGTGTGGTTCAATATGTTGATCATACAGACATGCCAAGTCCCGAGGCCAATTACTGGGGAGCACCTGTCTGTGACGAAACATTCTTTGCTGTTGATGAAGTATTTACAACAGGTCAACCCATTGGTATAGTTCTCGCTGATAGTGCAGCACATGCAAGTGCAGGAGCACGAGCTGTCAAAGTCGAGTATGAAGACTTACCGGCGATATTCACAATGGAGGAAGCTATTGAAAAAGAAAGTTTCTTCGATCACTACCGGTACATAAAGAAAGGGGAACCAGAAAAGGCATTTGAAGAAGCAGATCATGTCTTTAGTGGTGTTTCTAGAATAGGTGGACAAGAGCACTTCTATTTAGAAACCCAAGTTTGTGTAGCGATACCTAAAATCGAGGATGGAGAGATGGAAATCTGGTCTGGTACCCAAAATCCAACAGAAACGTAAGTACAATCAGATACTTTGATATTCTTTAGCTAACAATCTGACAGCCAAACTTATGTTGCGCAAGTTTGTGACGTTGCTGCAAACAAGGTTGTGAGTAAAGTTAAGAGACTTGGAGGTGGTTTTGGTGGAAAAGAGACTCGTTCCATACAACTATGTGGTATCGTGTCCCTTGCTGCCAAAAAGACTGGTAGACCAGTTCGTTGTATGCTCAATCGTGATGAAGATATGGTTACCTCTGGGCAAAGGCATCCTTTCTTGTCTCGATGGAAAGTTGCCATTAATAAGGATGGTAAGATCCAAGCACTCGATTTAGATATGTTCTGCAATGGAGGTTGGACTCAAGATCTTTCTGGTGCTGTACTGGATCGATCATTATCACATTCCGATAATTGTTACATGATTCCTAATATTCACGTGCGAGGTCGTGTTTGCAAGACGAATACGATGTCAAATACTGCATTCCGTGGATTTGGTGGACCACAAGGTTTATTTATGGCAGAATCATACATTGAGGAAGTTGCGGACCGTCTCGGTATGCCGGCAGAAAAACTCAGAGAGATAAACCTCTACAAGGCGAACGAGGAAACACATTTCAACCAAGCTTTAAAAGACTGGCATATACCACTGATGTATAAGCAGGTTCAGGAAGAATCGAATTATGCCGCAAGGCGTGAGGCTATCACAAAATTCAATGCAGAACACAAGTGGAAAAAGAGAGGACTTGCAATTATACCTACAAAATTCGGTATTTCCTTCACAGCACTTTTTCTCAATCAAGCAGGAGCATTGGTTCATATCTATCACGATGGATCTGTTCTTGTAGCTCACGGTGGTACTGAGATGGGACAAGGTCTACATACAAAAATGATGATGGTAGCAGCTGAAGCACTTGGAGTTCCATTGTCAAATGTATTCATCTCGGAAACGGCCACCAATACAGTAGCCAATACTTCATCTACTGCTGCGTCGGCCTCATCTGATTTGAATGGATATGCTATATTCAATGCCTGTGCTCAAATCAATGAACGACTTGCTCCATATCGAGAGAAATTTGGTCCAGATGCGACAATGAAACAGCTAGTTCATGCCGCATACTTTGATCGTGTCAACCTTTCCGCAAACGGATTCTACAAAACTCCAGATATTGGTTATACTTGGGGTCCAAACACCGGTCAAATGTTCTTCTACTTTACGCAAGGTGTTGCAGCCTCGGAAGTCGAAATCGATACTTTAACTGGTGATTGGACATGTCTACGTTCTGACATCAAAATGGATGTTGGTCGCTCCATCAATCCTTCCATTGATTATGGACAAATTGAAGGTGCTTTTGTGCAAGGTATGGGGTTATTTACGACTGAAGAATCACTTTGGTTCCGCGCTGGACCAATGGCAGGACAGCTAGCGACTCGTGGACCCGGTGCATATAAAATCCCGGGATTTAGAGATATTCCTCAAGAGTTTAATGTTTCTCTACTCAAGGGTGTGGAATGGGAGGAGCTGAAAACTATTCAGAGAAGTAGGGGAGTAGGTGAACCGCCATTATTTATGGGTAGTGCTGTGTTCTTTGCTATTAGAGATGCGTTGAAGGCTGCTAGGAAGGAGTATGGTGTGACGGCGGAAATAGGCGAAGATGTTAAAGATGGAGGATTGTTGAGATTGGAAAGTCCAGCAACGCCGGAAAGGATCAGGATTAGTTGTGCGGACCCAATTTTGAAGAGAGCGGAAGTAAAGCCGAAGGAGGGTGAGAAGAGTTTCTTCATAAGTATTTAGTATGATGAGTTGAGGCTGTGAGAATTTGGTGATGGATCGTTTCATGGGTATTTTTGGGGCATGGGATTATTCGCCAGAAACAATATATCGGCACTTTTTGTTGTTGTTGTTGTTAAGATATCAGAATACCAATTTTGGCTTTTGTTTGGATACTTTTTTCCGTACTTGAAACTGCTGTGATTCTTAATGGTTCAAACAATCGCAACAGTATTGCTCTTAGTACCTTGAAACTTTCATTCGCTTGTATACTTTTCAGTAAAGGACACAAAACATATTGTAATAGTATACTCCATAGCTGACCTCCTTTTGATCATCTCTTCTCTTCTCTTTTATCCACTCTTCATCCTTCATCCTTTCCTCCTTTCCCTCCTTTCCCTCCTCAACCCCCTCAACCTCCACGTAAGGTTTTGGGCATTAATAATAAAAATAAAAATTGAATATTTCTCTCAAGAAAAAGAAAAAGAAAAAGAACTAAAAACTAAATATGATATGATGTGATAATGTAATGTAATGTATGAATAATATCGTGTCTACCCACCTATCTATCTATTCATCTATCCAATCTTAAAAATGAAGAATCGATATTTATATAGGTATAGGTATACCGATACCGATACCCAGTAGATTTATATCTTCAATAGCTTCGGGGTCTTGGGTGTTTTGATTTGGAAATAAGGGAATAGGAATCACTACTAACCTTCGATTTCTAAATATACTACAGTAGGAACTGCTACATTGGGGAGTAAAATATCATAATCCAACTTGTATTAAAATATTTTCTATGCTGAAGCCCTTTCTCTATTCATAAAGTTCTATTCATAGAATGGGCCGTACGCAAACGCTCCGCTCATCGGATCGTATCGTATCACTTGTTGATGCCTTTCCAATTATCTCAGTTTAATGGCATCCATCCATGAGAGAACCCATAATCCACCCGCAAGTATTCTATTACAGATGAAAGATCGCCAACATTTTGAATGTGCCCGGTAACCATCATTTTGTCTCTCAGAACTCCGTCCCGTGAAATCCAAGTGCGTATATTGAGAATGAACTTTATCATAGCCCAATTTTTACTCTTTTTTTCTTTCTCTCTTTTTTTCTTTTTTTCTTTCAAAACTCTGGCTGGCAAAAATGCATCCGAGTATCACTATTCTGAATTGTATGGCAACTCATTTGCCTGTCAGAACTCCATCCCGTGAAAACCCCAATGCATTTCATAAAACAAACTGAACCGTATCGTCACTCATTTGCCATCCCAAAATTTTATTCAATCGAAATCCACGTGAGTGTCGTAAGCCTGAATCGTAGCAAAGAAATCCGTCCATTGTCAAACATCCTATTTGTCCCCGAACAAAACTCCCAAATCAACCATAAGTTTACTTTGGTTGGTAAAACAACATGATAGCGAAGTGTCTGTTTGATTTCACGCTGAGTTGGAACTTGACGTTGCCTGCTGCAACATTCTTCGCAATCGTCGACGATTCTCTCGCTGGCGGTTTTCTCTATCAAGTCTCGGCTGTTCAAACCATTTGTTTGTGCGTCCTTCTGGTCTCATCACATCAATCATTCTCCTTCCTCTCTCAAACTGTTTCCTATAACTCCTTCCACAAGCTCCACATGCTTGTGAGTCAAATGCTTCACATTGCGTAAACATTTGACATTGCCCAGCACAAAAGGTAAGATCGGAGGGAATGAAACTCCTTAGATGAAAGTGCAATTCGCAATATGCTGGGAAGAAGGCGACAGGGCAACAGTGATGACACGAATGTTTCGGTCCAGGGATAACGGGAAATTTGCTTTCAGGTCGACCAATTTGAAGAGATGGTTGGAAGTCTGGAAGTTGATGAGCCCCATGGGAAATATATATGCTGCGACTGTATTTGCTGATAAAAAGTTAATGAATGTCATCACCATGTGACTTATTTCAGAGAAGTTACAAACTTTATGAGGCTGAAGCAGACTGCATCAATAGGATTAAGATATTTAAAGATTCCAAGCATGATTTCAGGGATTGTAGTAACGAAGGGGGTGTGCTTCTTGTCGGCCATGTCGAGTTTGTCCGTATTATTTGTTGATTCTTCGACGGAGGCAGAAAGTACTGGTGGTGCTGAAGGGTTTGATGATATCGATGATAAGGCCAATTTGAGAATCTCTTCCTCGTAAGTTTTGAGATATCCCATTTGACCTCGATGCTCAAATAAACTCGAAGCATTCTCGTGAATCACACGAAGGGGAGCGTGAGGCACACCATCAAATGATTCGGAAAAGGAAGAGGAACGCGAGGAAAGTAAAGAAAGTCTGGAAGGTGCAGGTGAATCTGTTTTCCGAATATCATCATCTTGACGGATACCTGCGTCAGCCTTTTTTGTGATCATCATGGTGATGACGATTGCCTGATGGAGTATCAGGTGACCGGTATGATATGTTACTGCGGATGGTGAGTGAATCTGCAAGCATGCATGAGATGTTGTAATTACCGACTAGTCAGGCGAGGCTGCGGTTGTGGTTGTGGTTTGTGGTTTGTGATTTGTGCTTTGTGATTTGTGCTTTGTTTGCACTATGAGATGATAAGATGGTGGTGTCGGGGAATAATCATCGAATGAATGAATGACAATAATAAGATGTACCGTGTACTCTACAGAGGAACCAAGGGCAAGTCCGAAGCAACTAATATAGAGAGGTTCAATTAAGGTTCACTAGTCATATCAATGACTCGGGTTTTCCCATATATTGAAGTGAATGTTGTAGATGGGAAAATGGGAAGATGGGAAGATGGGAAAATCGGAAAATCGGAAAATGAGAAATAATTATTAGACAGACATATTAAAATCGTATTCAAAAGTACTTGGCTGTTCGACTTGCTGGCCCTGGTCTTTGGTCATTGGCTGACGTGTCTTACCAATGCCTCGTCAACATCTCTCACGTGTACATGGACCGAAAGTAAGATATATATCTTGGGGCCTAGAACATCAAGGTAGAAAGATGGGCAGAAAATGGTGAGGCAGAATATAAAAAAAAGGAGGAGAGAAGAGTATAATGTGAATAATAATGTGAATAATAATCTGTATGACCACAGAAGATACTGCTACCGTAGCAATATCAACGCCAATGTCTATACCATCGCCAATGTCTATACCATCGCCAATATCTATATCATCAGAATCTCCAAACACCGCCCAATGCAAAGAAAATATAACAAACGTTATACATCAAATATAGTTTCCATCTCCCATCCTTCACATACCAACCGGCATGGCCTTTAGATGTCCATTTTTATCATACCTGGCCTCTGTTGAATAGGTTAATATCCTCCGCACATATTGCGTCTTGACTAAAAGAAGAACTTACTAAAGAAAGTATAGCTCAAAGTAACTTGCTCGATTCCCCTCATATTCGGATCATTAACAAAATCCGGATCGATATAAAAAAACACAGGCATATCCACCGTTTCCCCGGCATTCAACCTTTGCTCCTCGAAGCAAAAACATTGAATCTTGCTAAAGTACGGAGCCACTTGTCCAGGCGTCACACTGTACGTAGCCACCCCAATTATATCCTCATCCGATTTATTCGTAGCAGTGTAAAATGCCAATGCGGTCTCGCCTGGTAAAACTCGAACCTCTCTCTGTTGTGGTGTGAATTTCCATGGTAGAACGTCGGAAACGGATCCATTGAAGGTTACTCGTATACGTTTTGCGGAAGTGACAGGCCTGAGACGTTCGGAGGGATCTTCTCCTTCTACACCACTGCCACCGTGTCCGGGAGCTTTGATCGGCTGCCCACCCCATCCTGTAGTTTGGCAGATCTGCAAAAATATATATTAGCTAGGGAAGTAGTCAGGTGGCGTGGAGGGAAATATACCATTTTATACATTGGCACAGAACCATATGAGAAAGCCACAGTTCCTAGAATGATACTGAGTGTATAGTACATAGTTGAACTATTCTTCTGCGAGAATGGAGCTCTCAATTGTTCCATCGTCGGCGCTACATTTCCTCGAGGGTTGGAATTATGGGAAAGGTTTCTGTTAATGGATGGTTTGAAAAATGGCGTATTTATTCGTTTGGACTTGGCACATCCTGTACATATCCAATTGGCATTTTTACTACCCAAAGCCCTTGATGTTCGTGGTATAGAATTCATTATGAGGTTTGTGAATTGCCTTGTTGATATACAAATGAATGATTGACAAAAGATTATTGAATCCGATCATTATCGGATCATTATCGGTGACTGGAGGTTTGAGATAATCCGGGCCCGAAATCTGGGGAAAACTTTCGGTATCAATAGGGTTAACCATTACAACATTACTCCGTACAGCAATTAACCTTTCCAAATGGTATATCACCTTGAGAAAAATCATACAATTCACATCAATAAGTGGCATAACACTGATATCCAGTTTAGGACTGAATGGTGAAGATTGAATATACAATTGAATTGTATTGTAAGTGGATTACAAAGGAAAGGAGGGGTAATCCAACCGTTAACCCATTAATCCTTTTCAATGACATCAAGAAGACCCAGCATTGGCATGAATTCAGACATCCCAAATGTTTAACAGACAGACAGCATAAAGGAATCATCGGATTGTTCCCAAAAGATTTCTATAGAGCCCCTCATCTCCTCACCTCAACCCCTCAGAATAACTAACGATGCTTCCATTAACACTTCGCAATTTACTTGTTAGAAGTAGCCATAACCCAAGACACACTTCAAATCTACTCTCTACGTTTAGGAGAACAAGTCAATTGAGAATCTCTGTCCCATTAAGTGTCCAAAGTCGCAATATGGCATTTAGGAAACCCAATTCATCACCTCCTGCCCACGATATGGTCTATATTCCACAAATGACATCAGAACTTCCTGCTTCATCCCATGAATTCCGCAGGGTTCTCGTATGTATATCAACTTTGTTTCTTTTCTTTTCCCTCCATCACAAGTTGCTCCTTCTATCATATATCACACATTTCAAACCCAACAATCACTAACTCAACCCCTACAGTTCACAGGCCTCTACTCCCAAGTCGTCCTAATGAGCATCCCCGTCGACGGCGACATCGGCGACGAAGTCCACACAGTCGACCAAGCACTAACCTTTACCTCCGGCACTGGTCTCGCCACCATCAACGGCAAAGACCAAGTCGTTCAAAAAGGCGACTTGATGATAGTACCAGCAGGTACTCGACACCAATTTGTCAATACAGGAAAAGAACCACTGGTTCTATACACGATATATTCGCCAGCAGAACATGCACCGACTACGGTGCATCATACGAAGGAAGAAGGTGATAGGGAGGAGGAGGAAGGAAGAGACGAGGCACTGGCCTGGTCGAGGAAGACTAAGGAGGAGAATGAGAAGGCAGGATTGGTGAGGTTGAGTGGAAATTATGATTAAGATGGGGGATAGGTTGAGGGTTCAATAATGATATGTGGGAAGTATGATTAATGGTGGAGGAAGAGAGATGTGTCGATTGTGCGATCGATTACTCATTTCCCACCGGTGCCTGCATTAGGAACAAGGTCAGGAGCAAAATCCATATTTGGGAAAATAATTCTTTAATTCCATATAATTACTTTCAATTTCATAAGTCACCTTACCAAGATATAGTAATACTCTTAAACTCCAACCCGACTCCAACAAAAACAGAAAGTAATTTGCGTCTAATGTGCCCCTCCCACCAACCAAGCTGTGACCCCATCCATCCATTCATCCACCCACCCACCCCACTCCTCCAATATAAACCGAATTCTTCACTGCAACGTATCCAAACTCGGAATCAACAAAAAAAGCAAGTTGGCGCAGTGGAAGCGCGCCGGGCTCATAACCCGGAGGTCCCCAGATCGGTAAGCGTTCACCCATTCCACATTAGAAAAGAGCGTTCATACTAACGGTCGGACTAGAAACTGGGACTTGCTATACTTGCACATTCATTTTTTTTTTTTTGGAAATTTTTGGAGTCGACAGACTTTTGGGGATAATGGGGGAGAAAGAAAAGGCTTTAAGGGGGTAACCTTGGAGGGAAGTTGTGATTTTTGGAAGGGATGAAGGAAGTTACGGTGATGATGGGATAGGAAGGAAATTGAAATTTATTGTTACGTAATTTTCTAAAAAAATTTAAGATGGTGGGTTGGATGAGGGAGGGGGGAGGCAGGTGAATGTGTTCGTGGACTGTATGAAGGAGATTGATTATGGGGTAGAAAGGGGGGAGGTTATATGTTGGATATCCCTCCCTGGTTAGACCAGGTTCACGTGATGCTTTCCATCAATCATAATCTATCTGACGGGCAATGTTGCCCAAGGGAGATCTTGAGGTCGAGATAGAAGCATCTCGCGGTTCAATTTGAGTGACCGCTTCAAACCCCTCATATGATAGACACACAATACAAGAGGAAAAGACCGAACCAATCATAAGAAAAACCGTCGAACAAAATTGTTATATTTGGATCGTAGCCCCATTACAGTAAGCAATAAGTAAGGGTGGTCCGGATCCGTCCAACACTATTTATTGTCTTCTGATTATTTGAGAGAGACTATTTTTGGACGTGCAGTATTTGGTAACGAATCCTCTTGCGCGAAGTGCTCATTTGTTGGTGAGGCTGGCGGTTCATAAACACCCCAGCTTATTCAATCATGCATGAAATCTATCCACCGCAAAAATAACTACCTGGGATGGATTTTCCAGAACCTCCCGCATTCTATTAATTTCTAGTCCTGTCTTACCGAGCACAGACAATGATTTATTGGAGCCTCAAAATAGCCTTGGTCTAAACAGTTTCTGGTGGGTCCTTGTTCGAAGATCACCCGGAGGATCGACAAGTCATCAATTCATGACCAGCATCTCATTCCTCCAGGTTGTGGAATCGTTCATGAGCTGGCATGGCAAATGCGGGCATCATGGCACCACATACGTGACAGATCTCACGACTGCCTAACTCATCTTCATCCTCCCAGAGATCTTGCTCGTCTGCTGTATCTTGCGAGATGTAGACTACATCCTCGGAGCCCGTAGTGGGATTAGAGATGTGCTCTGTCTTGATAGGCTCACTTATAGGGTTTCCACGCCCATTTGTAACGAAGTCAGGTGGAATATCACGGTCTTCAACTTTCCATTCTTTGAGAGTGGCTTCTTGTCGCTTGAACATAAGACCAATGTTTCTACCACCTCCAGATCCATCTTCACTCGCGGCTTCAACCATATTGGTTACTCCGATGTTGACCAAGCTTAAATTCCAATCCGATCTCTGTGGGTGCAATTTTCGGAACATGGGAACCAATGTATCTTGGATCAGTCGCTCGACAATACTATCTATACCATCTTTCAGGTTGAAGACAAAATTTGGTAGAGGTTTGGATCTCGATATCCTGTTAAAGCTCCGTGTTCTTGTGCCATCTGGATTCAATGGCAGACGAGGCCTGGTAGACAGTCGTATTGTTTTGGGGTAGGCAATCCATCTTTTTGATGGTACGTCAGATTCTTCATCGTCCTCAAGTAAGTCTTGATACATTCTATTTAGTAGACTGGTCGCAAGCACCCGAAGCTCTTTCAATAATTGAGACATATTATCGAGCTTGATATATGAATCCTCGATTGATATTTGGGATGGTACCTTTCGAGCATCCTTTACATCTGTATCGTCGCGACCATTGATCAGTCCCCAAGCCTTACCTCCAATACCCCTTTCTGCCCCGGATCCTCCCAGAATATTTTCCAATGTATCAGGACCAATGCCAGCAAAGAGACGCACGTCACGGACAGTAACAGATTCTTTCGTGCCACCATAAATCAGCCCACTTTCAAAGTCGGCCGGACGTGATAAAACATGGTTCCGAATACGTTGAGACATTTTGAACCCAACACCTGGTATTCTACCTATATCATGACTATCAACGAATGTTGTGACATTGCTTTGTAGTCCATCATCATTGGGCAAAACTTCATAGGGCGGAAGAAGGGTTGTTTGTCCTTTTGGTTTATAAAGGTTGCCTACCAATTTGCTTAAAAGTTTGTTCGTGGATATGCCAACAGTCGAAGTGTAACCCTCTTCCTCTTCCAGACTCAATCTTAAATACTGGGCAAGGTGTGAGCCCAAAATCAACCGGGTAAGTAATTCGATATCACTATTCGGGGCCACCGAATTCAATATATATTGAGGGGATACTTCGCCGCCTGGCTGCAAGTCGGGGTAGCCATGACCAGCAACCCTCGTTGCATCAAAGGTAAACCCCGCAGTAGGATCATTACGGTCCAGTTGGAGGAACGAGTGGGTCAAATCGTTTGGATTGAGTAGTTTCTGGTTGTAGTCGACAATATCTGTGACGTCCATGAACACTTCATCAAATCCTAGTCGTTCAACTTTTCCCGACCAACTAAACTTTTCCAAATGTTTGTATAGCATTTTTGATGCATCTCGGAATCGGCCCAATTCCTCTCCCAAGACAATCACAACATCTGGACAGATTTTCTTGGCCTCACTGATTAATTGCAATTTACCGAGACCACGGCGCCGAGCTTCATAATTGCAAGTGACGATGATTTGTTTCTGAAGTAATTCTTAGAACTTGCGATATACTATTTTGAACCGACTATGGTAGATGGGTCTTACCTGCTGCACAGCCTTTCATTGCGTCAGCTATGATTCGGCAGATCAGAGGGAGGAATTCAGAGCTTACCAAGGGTACTGATTTTAACGCAGGATTCTCATTTTCGAAGACAGACGCGTAAAAGCAGTCATAATCCTTCAACAACGGTTAGAATCGATCCATTTTGAGTGACGTGTTTCTTGACGAAAACATCATGGATATAGAGATCCTAATGGGGCTGACTAACAAAATGTATGACTATCCTATGATCCTTCCTTGCCATTATGATTATTATTAGCAGTGGTTTGAGTTTGTTGGCGATAAGAAGACGAGCCAGAGTAAGCCAAAGTTTGGTTCCATTTTTGTGCTTTTCGCGATATCAAACATTAGGTAGGCTCCTTTGAGTGAGGAGAGGTCTCATCTGATTGAAGAATATGGCAGGAGTCGAGTATGACAGTAAGACAAAGGATTGTTATCAATGATGCTTGATGCTTGATACTCTAGATCCATCCGTTAAGATAATTTAGGATGTAGCAAGTCAAACACTTACTTACACTTGTATTGTTTGTATATATGCACAGAATTATTGTCGGATATCAGAATCTAAAATGGTACGGAGTGAAAAGTACCGGTGCAGGAAGCTTATCGATAGAATACTTCTTATCGATAAGCTTCCTGTACCTACCATGTCAGACAAATAGTCTAATATATACATCGACTTTTCTACTTCCTTTTCTATTTCTTTTTCTATTTCTGTTTCTATTTACTTTTCTATTTCCTCTTCTATTTCCATTTCCTTTTCTATCTCATTTCCTATTTCCTATTTCCATTTCCTTTTCTATCTCTTTTTCTATTCCTTTTCTATTTCTATTTTAAACAACGGTGGAGTGGAGTTTGGAGATCCTCTCTCCTCTCCTGGAAATCTATTTTGAGAAAGTAAATGTAAATGTAAATCCAAGCCATGTTTATGTGCGGAGAGTACCAAGAATATTTCACTCTCGGTGGATACAGTACGAGGTAAATCTTAAATCATGTTACTCCGTCACCATCGCCCCCTTTGCTTTCGTACCCCCTTCATCGCCACCAAAAGCGGTTCTTGATTCAACCACTTTTCCATCCATTCATTACTCCTCAACCATCCTAATGCAACAGTTGTAATATATTGAAACTCCCGGATAGGTCCAGATTGTGGCCAAGATTTACCCCATAAATTCCATACGGTTAATCAATGATTGTTTGCTCCCAATCGTGTTATTTTCATTGTCAATCATCACCACATTCTCACACACAAGCGATATTGACGCCAATAGCGTCTCAGCTATTGAAATGTTGGACCATTTCTCAAAGGGCTGGCTATAAGGCTATTATCAGTTTGATCTTCATGGAGAATTTATTGAAATGGATAATATAGATAGATATTAGTATCGTACCGGTATAGTACTCTACATACTAGTCAGCTATGGGATGGAACGGGTCACTAAGAAGGACCAAGAGGAAAAATATATTATTAAAAGTAACAATAAAGTTCCTATAATAAGAATCAGCCACCATAGACTTACCCGTCCCATCCCCAATCCCCATCCAATCCCCATCCCCTTGAAACAACCAATCGCCTTGAATCTTCTTGAATAGTCCTGGATAGTCTTGACTTCTCTGGTCAAATCTATTCGCTCAAGCGGTGTGATATTCATCAAGAACCCTTGCATAGGCAGGCGCCTTAACCATCTTCACATCTTAAGCTGACCGACCCTTTTCACTCCGATAGTCCCGAGATCCCATATCAGCCCAAATGCGTTACTGCTATCTCCGTCTACTCGTCTGCTACTCCAATTTGCTAGTTGAACTTGACCGCACACACTAGTCAACTACTTGACTATCCAAAAGGTCCTACTCAAACTATGCTGACCCTACTCCGTCCGGCCGGTAAGTCCTCGTTCTTTTCCAATCCACCTCGGGTAATCCTTATGCAGCGCTTCAAGGAGGCACAAGAACCATTGAATCCTTATATGGGTCTATGAGCCTAGTCTTAGGTTTGATAATCCCATCCCGGATGCTTGTTGACCTGTCATCCTGTCGTACGTGGAAATCAATGAAATCTTCCATTTGCCTAATTCAGTTTACCTCCTGCAACTGCAAGGTCCTCGTCACATCGTTTCTATAAACATCGCGCCTATTCTCACAAGCACAATGCATGACAGATGACAAGACTGTGCTTAAACTCTAAACTCTCCCACCATTTATCTATCTATTTTCTTGGCCTCGGAAAAGGTCTTGCGGATATATACTACTCCGTACATATAAGTCACAGCACGGTCTCTGTTGGTTCTATCTGAGGGGTACACCTACCTAATAGTTATTCATATCTTTTCTTCGCTCACTTGTCTCCATTACGCCTTACGAAATTACGAAAATCATTCGACGAATTTTACGACGACGCCTTGTATCGGTAGATTTAGTTATATTATATCTAAGATATCGAGGCCACCCGGGACCTTTCTGTGACCCAAAGTCAAAGTCTCGATTCTAAAGAAGACTCTCAACATTTATATATACTCTTGTATCACAGACCAGAACACAGTCAAGCAAGAGTTTACTAAGGATCCTCTCGTTTTTCCGATTATGATGCTGGCACCTGTTCAAGAGTGCTCCTCGATAGTTATGTCTTTCCCTCCTCGACATTCATCACCACCAAAGAGACCGAAGTTGTCTCTACAGATCAAGACCCCATCTGCTCCACAAACCATTGGAAAGTCCTCGACAGCTTTAAAATCGGATATCAATCCGTCATCCCCAACAGCATTTAATACGCTTTCCAATGCATACGCAACAGCAATCGATCATTCTTCCCCTCAAATCCTAAAGCCGACGACCCTTGCAGCCAAACCGTCCTTGAGAATTCAACCCATGCCTTCACGACTTCAAACAACGCCGCTTCAAACGAATATAAGTGCAGAAGATGGGTACATACATCCATCGGAGCGCACTGCAACACCGGGACCATTTGCGATATCATATCCAGATACCCCAAGTTCAGCCCATCCCAAAGATAGCCCTACTTTTACATTCACCCCTCCACATTCAGCTGGAACCTCTGATAAGATGTACACCTTTTCGTCGCAAGTTTCAAACAGCGCATCACCGCGAAGCATGAGACGGCTTACACCATATACACATCCCAAATCTCTCCATAGTATTCTTCGAAACTCACCACTGCCACCTCCCAGCTCAGTAGTACCTGCGACACCAAATACCGCAAGTCGATTAGCAATAAAATTAGCAAACAAGGGCACGAAAAGGGTAGAATACGATGACCCTTTAACCCAAACGATCACAACCAATAAATACGTAAAATCTCACATCGATCTCCTTTCCGAAGACTCCCCTCATTCCGCAACGGATCCAGAGTTTGCCGTTCTAGACACTCTCGACACAACCATGAAATACACTGGTGATGAAACGCGAGACGGTGGACAAACACCAGGTCCATTTGAAGAGATGCGACGAAGAATGGCAGAAAGTGGATTAGAAACACCCGGTTCTCGAAAGCGCAAGCGCAAGGATAAGAAGAGGAAGTGGAGATGGACTATAGGAGATGGAGAAGATAGTGATGCGCAAACAACGCCCACGACTGCTACGGAAAGAACACCAATCACATCGATTTGGAGTGGTGCAGAAACTATTAACACGGATTCAATGGTGACTGGGGATGGGATGGAAAGTATTTCAGGAGGTGGAAATAATTTTGCATCGGATGAAGCGATCAATCGTGAGAGAATTTGTTTGGGAAATTATGAGGAGGAAGGGAGGGAACTAGATGATCGTGATAGGCGAGGACAATCCGTGGATCTTTTTACTGATTCGGAAATGTCAGAAGAGGGTAGTGAGAGACCTGGCACATCACATTCTCTTTAGTTTAGATGATTGCCACTCCAAGGGTTATTTCGTGAGGCTCAGTCTCATCTCATCTGCCTTGATATGCCGGCACTCGTATAGAAAAGAGGGATATACTATGTGACTAGATGACTAGATGACTCGACTATGTGTTGACTCATCATCGGATAGTTGGTTGTGTGTGTGGAATAGAATTGGACAGTGGGTCTAATTTCTAATTATATCTATCTTTCATTCGTGTATGTTGTTAATTTATCGATTTATTGCATCATTATTTAGATTATCTATTTATTATTTATTTATTTATTTATTTATTTATTTATCATTTATTTATCATTTATTTATTTATTATCTTGCCACCCACATATGATATAATTTCTAAATATTGATTTACGACACACACAGATCCATGAAATGCCCATTCGCAGCTTGTTCTCTCATACCCCGCAAGTTGCAACCCATATATATATATATATATCTTTAGATCATAGGACAAAGCAAGTGCTCACGAGATCAAATACTCTTGACTGTTTCCAACCAATAGGAATCGATGCGTATCTATACCAGCAGAAAATGCAGAAAAGTCTTAGAATTCTTGACCGGTGCAGTCAGTGTGGTGCAGTCAGTGTGCTAATTGTGCGGCATGGATGTGAGTAATGTTGGTTTCAAAAAGATGGGTTGAGATCATGTTGGGAGTTGAGGGTGTGATGGAGGGGATGGAGAGAGTCACTGGAGAGGTTGGAGATGTTGTTTGTTGCTACGCTTGCGGGGTGAGGGAAGGTATATTAGGGATGGAGGGGCGGATGGCCGTTTAGATTCACCGTCTTTAGACTTTGCTGGGTCTATAGATTTGTTTGACTTTGAGTTGAGTTTTCCTGCGTTTTTCTATCTCTATACGTTCCTGAGACTTGATTTCACTTGTCGCCTTTTTACTGTAAGATCACCATCACCATGCCTTACGACCTCGAATCCCAAGCTCCCATGACTCTGCACCTCTCCCCCATAAACTACAGCACCAACTCCGATCAGCTCCTCCTCCCGACCCCCACCTCTCGCCTAACAGCGCACTTCTCAACAAGCACCTACACCCCCAACGCCGTTCTCCTCTCCACCTCCACCTCTACCTCCCTCTTCCCCGACAAACCTTCTCTCGGCCCCATTCCTCCCGTCATCAAATCCCGCAACGGAAACCTCTTCTGGGCAGACGAAGCCTGCGTTCGTCGCGTCGGTCTCACATTACACGAGGCACGTCTATTTCTCCAGTTACAAAATGGAAATTATAATTACCAGGAATATGTGGAAATGTTCCATAGTTTTGGAGAAGAAAAGAAGCATTTGGAGGGAAGACTCAAGGAGTTACAATGGTGGAGGGTGGAGAGGAGGAAAGATTGGGCGAAGAGGGTAGAGTGGTTAGGAAGGTTGGAGGAACCGAGACTTTGGTTGTTGTATTTGATGGCGAGGAGGCGGAGGATTTTGTTGGTGGCTTGTAGGAGGGTTTTGGGGAGGTTGAGGGAGAAGAGGGATGCGAGGTTGAAGGGACAGGCGGTGGGAATGGGAATGGAAATGGAGATTGGGGAGGAAGGGGGGCGGAAATCGCAGAGGAATTCACAGGCTCCGACGATTGCTTGCTCGATGGTTTCGAGGGCCTCGCAAACGCCACGGGAAAATGAAACCAAGCCGATTAAATCATGTCCAATGAGATCAGAGGGCACACAAACCGGGGATTTAGCTTTGTCGAAGTTTGAACCCTCTTCAAACATAACTTCTCATCCCGTTTCTCGCCCAGCAAGCACACACTCACACTCACACACCTGCCCCGTCTTTGCACATCCCTACTCCGCAACCTCCTCATCAATTCAGACCCTCACCTCGCTCCTCCTCCCTCCACAAACTCCCTACCTAATCCTCGGTTACTTTCCCACCACCTCCCTCGATCCACACGAAACCTATATACCCCTCCCCACCCCAACAACACTCTTCTCCTCACTCCATCGTGCCGAACATTCTCTACGGGGATATCGAAGGTTTCTCTCGCTTAAATCCCTCGCCGGGTTCGGATTGTATAAATGTGATATTGAAAAGGGAGCACATGTCAAAATAATCTTGAGGGAAGAGGAGAAGATGGTGTTGAGGAGATTTTATGCGGCATACAAGGGAAAGATGATTAGAGGGCTACCTGGCTTTGCGAGAGAAGAGTGGGATGAGGATGTTGGAGAGGCTTGGATGAAGTGGGTGGGAAGTAATCTTAATGGTGGAAAGGAGAAGACTGGAGAGGAAGCAGGAGGTCCTTTGGAGGGAAGATGGAGTTTGGAGTTGGTTTATGATTGGTGGGTTTTATTCTCTCTTCGGCTTCGTACGGACTTTCTAATGTGCGGTAGGTGTCCATATCGACTCAGCGCGGTCGTAATAACTCCATTGCTTCTTAGCTTGATAGTAGGATTTTGGTATATGGAATCGAATGGGGATGTAATTACAGCTTGGACCTTGGCATTGTACATTGTGACAGCTGCTGCGGCAATAGTTGCGCTGTTGGGAATAATTGGTAGTTTGAAGGATGTTTAAAGGTTGATGCTGCACGTGGAAGCTTACTGTATAGTGTATAGACAGTATTTACCTTGGAAGTTGTTTCACATGTGCTTCTGATTCATTGCGATGTGGGAAGTTACTGTTGAGGAGGCTCATAGCGGCGGCATTCTTGGGTGTTATTTTTGATTTGATCGGAATTTTCAATGGGTGTTGGAAGGGGAGAGATTAGGTTGCGGGTGGTATTTTACGAGATTCACATCACTCGTAACAAAAAGCAGCCTTGCGAACAGGGGGAACCCAATATGTGTGTCTGCGATACTTCAACGATACAATAATAGTCACTGAAATCTAGAACCTCTTTTACATATGTAACTTAAGAATATCGCTCTTTATTACAAATGTCACGAAATGCTGCTATGTTGACATAAACATGCCGTTTCGAGACCTGCTCTGTACTCGAACAATATAGTACACAATACAACGTATACCTAGACCGCAAAGTCTTAGCTATGAACCCAAAGAATGATACTTTTCCTAATACTCCAAAAGCTCCGTTGATATCAAACATGTAAAGTCTCCCTTCCATGATCCTAGGTCGTCAATATGCTTTGCGGGCTTCCAAAACCAAAAACCAGACTAAATCAAATAAACTTCTTCCTCTCAATCCCCACTTGAGATTTGATTCCTCTTTCAATACGCAGAACTCTCTCCAATATGTTAACCACCAACCATTGCACACCCAAGATCCAAATCCTCAAGATCAAATCGCCCAGTCCAAGTACAGGACGCTTGCCTCTACTGAATGTACTATCTTTGAACTTGAATGGAAGATTGGCACCCAGATGATCTATTGCTACCTTTATCCCACTGCTGAAGCCATCTTCGTGAAATCCATATTTGGTCCATGCTCCACAATATGATATACCTCTCGTGTTTTGAATCTCCGGGAGTTGGGATTGAGAGGTAATAGCACGAGCGTTGTAAAGCGGGTGACGATATGTGTACGTACTGTGGGTGAATTCTGGTTTCGGCGGAAATAGGGGATTAAGTGTGACGAGAACATCGCCAAATTTGGATGTCGGAATATGCTGGAGAATATTCATGTTATATGTTAAGCAAACTTGGTCAACATTTCGAGCTTTTGAGGTCGAAGAAGTAGAAGAGGCAGTGATGTAGTTCCAAGCTGACCATGCGTCTCTGTTTTGAGGCATGAGAGCAAGATCGGAGTGAAGGACAGCCGTATTTTTCGAGGTCTGAAACCCAGTAAGGATACGACGTTCGGCGGCCGTGGAAGTTGATCGAACTAGATTATATGCAGCATCTCCATGAGTAGCTATTATAACGTGATCAAATATCTCTTCCTTGCCATTCTCGAGACATAAGCGCACACGATTGTCGTCATCATTGCGTATTGACTCGACGGGAGTTGAGAGGAATATATGATTAGGGGGAAAGCCTTTCATTACGGCATCAAGGTAAGTTTTGGCTCCGTTTTTGACCGTTAGCCATTCAGGGCGAGCAGCAACAGTACTTAATAGATGATGATTCCACCTGAACTTGTTAGCAATGGAAGAGCTTGGGTTTCGAAATTTAGACTCACATGAATCGGACCAAAGTAACGGCAGGAAATTCTAGAGAACATTTATCCGGACTTGTACTCCATACCGCTGCCGTCATTGGAATAAGGTAATCATCTCTGAACGCATCGGAATATCCTTCCCTATCCAGGTATTGACCTATAGTTTCTTGCTTTTCCGCATGATGTGTGTTCTTTGAACTTCCACTCCCATTCACATATTCCTTACTGTTTTCTTCATCTTTGAGTAGGTCCAAAGCGAACTGGTTGAAACGTATGATATCGAATATCATCCTCCACATCCGTAATGAGAAGAGGTTCTTTCGTTGTGCGAACACTGCTGAGAGTGATGTTCCGGACCATTCGAATAATCCCTTATCCCGAGAGACTCCAAAGGTCATTTCAGTAGGTACGGTCGGAACATTGAGAGCATTGAGGAAAGCTATGAAGTTTGCTACATGTATTTTGATTTAGCCCATACGTTTCTTGAAAGCTGCATGGCGGGAAAAGTCGGGCAAGCCAACAACTTACGATAGGTAGCAGTATTCAAGACTATAAATCCTGTATCAACTGGGGTGGTTTTGCCATTATGATGGTAGTTGACAGTATTTGTATGTCCTCCCAGTCGATCCGAAGCTTCATAAATATAAACATCGTGATGTGTGCGATTTAAAGCCCAAAGAGCACCTATTCCAGCACATCCACTTCCGATAATGGCGACTTTCTTTCTAGGAAATCGATCTGTTAGGTTGGCGGACATGATTTATGAAGAGAGAAGTGAGGAATGAAAGGAATGGAAGGAATGGAAGAAATGGAAGAGATGGAATGAAGTAAATGGACAATCGAGAGATAGAGAATGGAATATTCACATGTCAGTACTAAGCGGTTTTTCTTGAGTGGCGGGGGAAGCTGCAGCTGAAGCAGTACTATTGGGAGTATTGGGAATAGTGTAACTTGGAGGATTGATTGATGATGATGACATTGTTTGAGGTAACGAATAGGTAGACATTCAAAGCAGATGTGATAAATAGATGAAACCTTTATGAGTTCTGAAAGAGGAGTAAGCGAGAGAGGGAGGGAGAGAGAGAGAGAGCAATGCTACTCGAGTGAGTATATTGAGTATATTGAGTGTATTGAGTGTATTGAGTGTATTGAGTGTATTGAGTGTATTGAATATATTGAATATATTGAGTGTATTGATGAAATAAGATGCCCAGTATGTTTATACTGTTGAAGAGAGAAATGGAAAGAAAAAGGCAAGGTGACCTTCTTATTTGTGTTTCCTTTACTCCTTTGTAGATTAGATACCTAGATACCTAGTTAGATATTCTTCCTCTTCCTCCTCTTCCTCTTCCACTTCCACCTTACCTCTTTCAACCTCTCTCGAGCCCCATTTCATCCGTGCTCAAGCTTCATTCACGATGCCCGAAACTTGGTGTGATGGATGTGAAGATCANAAAAAAAGGTTCAGTAATTAAGGTTGAGGATCGGCTAGTCGGCGTTTATTAATACCGATGCCGATGCATATGTACTACTGCTAGCCACCAGCCACATGACTTAGCCACACTCATTATAAGGCTGTGCTGTGACTGCTTCCGTTTCCCCTTCCTTGAGTTGTTGTCAATAAGCAGCAAACCATTCATTAACCAACCATAAGCCATAACCAAAACATAAAACACAACCTCACAAATTGACTTACCTCTTGAATATTATATTTGGCTTCATTCAACTGAGATTCCCGTTTCATTGTAACATTACCCCCAAAGAAAAAAAGCCATCCTCTGTTGGTCACATATCATAATCCTTCATTCATTATCCATTCATTCATGCTTCTGTGAGATACCCATTGACCCTGAACCGAGGAAGGAAAGGCATTCATTGCCTTGCTCTGCGTTACATCACGGCATTACTACATTACGGCTTTGCGACACCTTCAGAAGGCATCGATCATCAACAATCATTCTTTTAAAATAGCCAACACTCACTCCTCTGGAAAACTATCACATCACCCCATACATTCCATCGCCTGCCTTTGGTCAACATGTCCAACCCTCTCGACACCGATGCAGGTTCGGAGCTCTTTAGCAGTTATGAAGCAGAACTCAAACTGGTTCAGGCCGATTTAAACCAAAAGTTGGATCAAATCCCTGATCTCACTGGAGAACCTCGGAAAGCTGCCATCAGTCAAGCGGAAAGAGCCTTGGAAGAGGCAAATGAGTTGGTAGGTTCGAGGATGAGATGGATGTTATCTAGTACTTACACTTATCTAGCTTGATCAAATGCGACTTGAGAAACAAAATATCCCTTCCGCAACCCGTACCAAGGTCAACCAACGATTTCGAAATCATGAATCAGATGTTGATGTATCGAAGAGGAAATTGAAAACTCTAGAGAGCGATCGATCTGCTCTATTTGGTTCACGCTATTCCGACAATCCAAACGACGTTCAACTCGAACAAAGACAACAACTTCTATCGGGGACGGACAGATTGGACCGAAGCTCACAGAGGTTGAAGGCTAGTCAGGCATTGGCAAATGAGACGGAGGCTATTGGTGCTAGTACACTCGCAGATTTACACAGACAAAGAGAGACCATCCAACATACGCATGATACCTTGCTACAGAGCGAGGGATTCGTTGATAGGAGCGTTAAGACGTTGAGGGGGATGTCTCGTAGGTAAATCTTCCCTAGCTCCACTCACAACTATCGGGGATGTAATGCTGACCACTGTCTTTTAGGATGGCTACCAACCGGATAATCACCGTGGCCATCATAACCGTCTTGGTTCTTCTTATTATTGCTGTTATTGTTAGCAAGTTCAGATGAAGATTGCTTGCTTTTGCGCGGGGCGTTCTTCGGTATTCGGTTCTCAGATACACTTTGCCATAGGCTGATTTCTAATACAACTTTGTACCATTTGGTTTACATTAAAAAGGTTTCAGAATGGCCATTTGCGTAAGGCAAAGGTGATTGGTTTTAGTCGACTTTTCGATGAGTCCCAAGTACACTGGTCAACGGTCCGAAATACATCTGTTGTATGGTTCGGGCAAGTGCATGGTATGTAGTGAACCTAGCCTTGATACGATATAACGATATTTTCCCCAATCATTCCCCAATGCATTTTTGCCAGCTCATGTGCATATGTTGCTGCAGTCAGCGATTTCCTCTTCAACGCGGAACTGTGCACATGTTTTCTACTTGTCGTGTTGAACCTTTACCTATCGTTCTCGGGTGAGGCGAATACCGATGCAAATCCAAATCTCCTCGACATATTACGAATCACAAACATACGATCTGACGAATACCGTGCAGTTGAACATGTGCGGGCATCCATCCCAACTGTTCTTGATGGGTACCAAATATCTGAGATGAGAAATCATGGCACCACAGCTACATATCTATCCCTGCTTCATGTGGCCTTTCCTACCAATTGGTATTGACAAAATGTCTTTATCCGTCATGGTTTTCTCGCTATCGGTGGAGTGTTGCACAAATAAGTCCTAAAGCAATACCGATAGGGTTTCTTGTGAACGTATATGCAGCTTTTTGTACTACAAATACATTAGCCAAGGACCTGCCCTAGACAATCAAAATTTATATGATGCTCGATTGACGTCGGCATACACTGAAACCATGTAAGCCATAAAAGATACTCGGATTTCGATTGGATGGCTCTTGTGTAAACCGTGGAGATCAGCATTGTCAATATCAGAGCAAAGCTTTCAAAAAAGAAAAAAAAAAAAGGTTGCTCGCTTTTTGACAGGGGACGTTCTGATATTCCAGTTTGTTGGGGCTGCTGTCCTCCCCCCCCCTCTGTCGGTGACTATGGTGTGCAGTGTGGTGTGCAGTGTGGTTTGCAGTATGACGTGCAGCCATATCTTTATATGTCCTTCATTCTCATCAATCCGCACTTCCCCAATTCTTTTGCGTTTTCAAATTCCGATTCTGATCATTTTCATTGAATCAAGCCTTCTTCAACATGTTGTCCCCTGATATCAGCCAGCTTAACGTCGCAGCTATTATTGGAACTTCAATTCTTGTTTACTGCATCTTGGGCGTTGTTTATCGTCTCTACTTCCACCCGTTATCCAGATTCCCGGGCCCTAAATTGCCTGCAGCCACCCAATGGTCGGAATTTTATCATGAATGTATCCAATCAGGTCAATATTTCGTCAAGATTGCACAATGGCACAAACAGTATGGTACGTCAATCGGCCAACCAATGCTTCAAAGTGTCATAAATAGTCATGCTGATTACTTCTCTCAAGGTCCAATCATTAGAATCGGACCAAATGAGCTTCATATTGATGATCCCGAGTACTACAATACTCTATTCTCGTATAGTGGTGTGAGGAACAAAGATCCTTTCTACACAGCGCAGTTCAATACGCCAGATACTGGATTTGGCTCAGTGGATCACAATGTTCATCGAATGAGGAGGTCTGCACTTAACCCATTCTTCTCCAAAGCTTCGATCGATCGCCTTTCTCCCATGTTAATCGCTATGGTAAGCTTGTTATTCATTACGTCGTTGCCATTGGAGCTTTCACCTCTTTCCGAGGACCGTTCTATTGGTTCCACTCCTTTCCATAAGATCCAAGCAAGTACTGTGAACCTGGCTGGACATTCATATCTCTCTGCAGGTCGAGAAACTCTCTTTGCGCCTCGAAGAGTTCCGTAACACGAATAAGCCACTTAAAATTCGCCTTCCCTTTCAATGTTACACCGCTGATATTATGACACTTTACGCAACTAATAGGTGTTGGAATCATCTCGATGTAATCCACTCCCCCTTTCCTCTTGACACTATCTCTAATCCAATCCTACAGGTGCCGGATTTTAGCCCTTCTTGGGCGGAGACATTTGTCTCTATAGCCGTTGTAGCAAAATGGTGTAAATTCTTCCCCAACGTGTATACACTGGTGGAATATACACCTCGCTGGATTCTGAAAAGATATGTTCCAGGTGTCATTCTCACACTCGATCACCATGATGTACCCTATCCTTTCTTCTACCCTTCTCCTTCCCTTCCCTCCATTCCTGCACGCTAACATGCATCCCCTGCACAGAAAATACGCGCCCAAATCAAAGAGATCCTCTCAGGCTCTATCCTCCCAGTCGATGCCGCAATCGACTGTTTTCCACGTACCATATTCCATAATTTCCTCTCCTCTTCTTTACCAGAAAGTGAAAAGAAATTCGGAAATATGAGTCAAGAAGCTATTAATGTTATAGGGGCGGGCACGGATACGGTCGCTAATACGCTGATGACTTTGGTGTATTATCTTGCCGGTGATGGGGCGAGATGCGAGAAATTGAGGGAGGAATTGAGGGGTGCGGGGTTGGCCGGAGGAGAGGGAGGTAAAGGGGGTAATAAGAGAGTTGAATTGGAAATGGTGGAGAGGTTGATTTATTTGGTAAGTGTACTAGTTCTTTTCCGGGGAGGTTAGATGGGGAATGTGTAGGACTAACTTTGATATTCAGAATGCTTGCACTCTTGAAGGACTGCGGTAAATTACTCCACCACGAATCAAACAGAAGATGAATAGCTAAACAAAACCAAAGCCTTTCATATGGCGTCTCAAGCAGACTAGCTCGCATTGCACCCAACGAGAATCTCAGATATGGAAAGTGGGAAATCCCAGCCGGCGTAAGTTCCTCATCATAACCCAATCCTCCAGCTAAACCAACATGATTTTTCCAAAAACAGACGCCCGTCGGAATGAGCACTATGCTTCAACACCACAACGAAAAAGTCTTCCCCTCCTCCCACCAATTTATCCCGGAACGTTGGATTCTACCCGACGGTACTATTGACCATGCTCTGGAACGCTATCTCACTGCTTTCTCCAGGGGTACGAGAATTTGTATCGGTCAACTGTATGTATATTTCCACAGTAGCTCAAAATATCGTTCTTCTATTCAACTTTTGTGAGCGTAAACTTTAGCTCTTGTACAGCCACTGATACAATCGTTCAGTCTAGCAAAAGCAGAAATTCACCTAGCGCTGGCGGTCATCATCTCCAGGTTCAATATTCAGCTCTACGATACCGAGTTTGATAGAGATGTCAAGATTAAACAAGATTATTTTCTACCGCAGCCAGGGAGTGATAGTAGAGGGGTGAGGGTTTTGTTGAGTTGATTGTCGAATCATCTTATCGGATGAGTAAACTGGGATTTTTGGAGGAAGGGGAATTTGAGTCTGGCCCAAATGGGAGACGGAAAACATTCCTACCTTACTTGAAATTGGTTAAGGAAAGAGTTACTGAGTGAAAAAAAGCATGCAATGGCATTTTCATATTGCTATGTACCCAATTACTCTAGATGATATGATGAAAGTGATTTGTGATTTACCTTACTTTCCCCTACATCCCGACTAGTGGTTCTTCTTGTTCTATTGCATTTCCATATTGACTCGCTTCATTAAAGCTGTAAAGTCCCCGCCACCATCCACTTTCCCCCTACTCCGTCTCATATTTTCCACTCAACTTCTCCGCAGTATCAAGAGACGCGCCAACCCCAGAAAGCACAGGAGCCCCTGTGGCAGGCGCATTTCTTTCCGCTCCATTTCCAATTGGTTTGCATCCATATACTATATACATGTTACACCAATTATGGACTCTGCTATCTTTGAATTCATTACGCACGCCGGCGGCTAGAACTTGGTATCTGAGGTTGTTAGTCTAGTGTCTGTATCGAGAATGCCATCTTGCCATCAACCTAATCACTCGCGGTATGGAAATATAGGGGTATGGTTTGACGATGAAAGAGGAAATGAAGGGGGTGGAAGTAGGAAATCACTGACTCTTCAGGTGTCCATCCCAATATCCGTGTAAAATGCGCCATTCCATATGCCACAGTTGCGTCTAACATGTTCTGTTGCATATACAGGCCGATTTCTTTGTTGTGACGGTCGCGGGCCCACGGCGCCATGGGGAGCTGGATGGGTAGTGGTTAGGATGTTGATCGATTAAGAGAAAGTAAAGAATAGGGTATGTGTAGGTGAGAAGAACAACAGGATATTGGTCTTGTTCACCCAGGGCCGGAACACCGGTCCAGGAGTCATAAATCATTCAGGTAGTCGCCTAATGACCCCTGAAAATAGATCTAACGTTCGAATCCATTGCTGTCACACAGAATAGAAAATGGCCACCTACTTTCCAATGTCTCTCAACAACAGCTTCAAATCCAGCTTCGGTCAACCAATCTTTAAATTTCATCGCGACATTCAATTCTCTTCCGAATAGTTTCGATGCTTCATCAAGGCCCGCCTGCCACTTTTGAAAGGATGGAGCTAACTATTGATTGATCAGATGAACGTTGTGTTGTAATAAAGTTCAGATAATACGTACATCCCCTGTCCCATCATCCGAGTATCCATGGCTGTAATCCAGATTCGAGTTAGAACTGTTCAAGTTATGTAGACAGGGATGAGGAAGAAGATGAAAGGAAGTAGAGACAGACTATTCGAAATCTACAAGCTCGATATAACCACCCTCGTTTAAATTCTCAAAAGCTTGCTGGAGAAGATGAGGCCTGTGAACTAATAGTTAGTATAATCTTGAAATCATTAATCATTCCATCTTGAGTAAGTTCGTGCGTGCAACAGACCAAGAAGCGATGGAACCACCCAAAGAGCGAATATGTATGAAATCAAATTTCTGACTATAACGCCATGTATCTTCGACGTCGTCGATCTAATTTTGGTAAGTAATCTCATCTATTAAGCTTATATCGACGACGCTTACTTCAAATTCAAGATTTGGTGGTATCCTGCGATATGCTTAGCAAACATCCGTAAAGGAAGGAGAGGACATACCAGCCCGGCTGAATTGGAGATAAATCACAACCCACCACATGTGAAGATGGATATTGGCTAAAAACCAGAGTTACTTAGACATATACCTTCCATTGAAGTGACCGGGTCATACTCAGCAAAATCGATTGCCCAAATTCCAGTACCGGTTCCAACATCGAGTACTCGTTGAGGATCCTCAATCGGAGCCAAGTACAATTTGCCATCTAAAACGAGGTTGAAAACGTGATGAAGCTTTGTGAATTGATTAGACCATTTTCTTCTAATATTCATGATGCGTATACATACCAGGTCCATACGATCTTGTTCGTCGTCGTCGTTGGGCTTGACTATTTAGTATTTTCTGATAAGAGTTACCGAAGACTGTCCTACCATTAAATATTTTCCATCTCTGTAAGCATGGTATCTCCGGCCATTCTAGATGGTGTGAGTACATTTCTTTGCTTTGGGTATACTAAACACAACCATACTTCTTCTCTAAAACAAGCCAAATCAACTTAAGAACTTCTAGTAGCAATGATAGAAGCACTTACCTATACCGTGTAATTCCAGACGTCAACGAAGTCTTACTCGTATTGCTACTTTTCTGACATTAGTCCATATCCATAGCACGTAGTAATTACCTACGCCGCAGGTCCGCCAAACGCGGAATCATTCTCAAGTGCATCATTGTCCTTCACTGGTAAGCTTTGGTTTTGGATAATGGCTCAGGGTCATTACATCGACTTCAATCGGATTTGAGGTAGTATCCTCTTGTATATCTGGAAGGGCTGTTCCAGCCGCATTAAAAGCATCGATGGCTTCTTGCGATGTTGCCATGTTGATGTTTGAAGTAAAATCACATTAATGGATCACGAAAGTATGGAAGGAAAGGAAGATAGGTAGCTATACAAGTAGAAAGAAACTTCCAACAAAAGTCTGGCAAAAGTAACGTTTCTATATTATAGATGTAATATACCAATATACCTTCGCTCAACTGGTCATCTCCCCAATGCAAAACGTTGTAATACCACATCTTTTTTGTCTTGCATAGCAGTACATATTGCAGCTTTTTCCGATGCCCAAGAAACCTCCAACAGTTTGGTTTGACCACAGTGATGATTCCTGGCTTTCTATGACTCGTTCCAAAGTACCGGGCCCGTTTTGCTTGGACGGATGAACAAGATTCCGCCAAGGTGCTACAAAATATGCAAGTAACCGGAGGCAAGGCGAAAGATAACAAACCATACTGTATGGTCGGCGATCAAAGATTGGCGTTATAGTGTTGCCATAATACTATGCATTTCGTTAAACAGTGATGAATATGAATGAAAACGAAAGTAAATGAAAATGTTGAAAGAAAATAGAGTATTTCGATTGTGAAACAAGAGAATCGAGAAAACTAACCTATCTATTACAGTGGGTAAAGAAGTGGTGTGACAGCAATCAGCTGGATAAAAAGAAACAGGCTGCTTACGCAAAGTCCCCGAAGAACTTTCTGTGCATTTGATTCAAGGTGAATGGTGTGAATGGCGTGAATGGCGTGAATGGCTGGCAAAATTACCTAAATATTCGTGTATATTTACTAGAGCCATCCCCGGCCTTGAAGGGTGGCCTGTTGTGACCACAAATTTGGCGTCGTTTGAATGCATCGATGTATCGTCAGATATGCCAACTAAAGTCCGACGTCGAAAAATGATAAGCCAATAATCGCGAATGCTATATCAATATTACTCAACTGACTGGGTATCATGTAAAACCTCCACCGCCACCGCCACCGCCATCGCCATCGCCATCGCCATCGCCCTCGCCATCGCCATCTCTTCTGCATCCCTAATAACTCCATTGAAAGCTCCCTCAATCTCCTATATCACCAGATGAAGAGGGGTATATAAAATACAAGCTTCCGCTCACTCGTTCTCTCATATCACCACATGTGGATATGTAAGATGCAAGCCCCCCATGTA
The DNA here is from genome assembly GCA_002162575.1 of Sclerotinia glacialis. Classification (NCBI taxonomy): domain Eukaryota; kingdom Fungi; phylum Ascomycota; class Leotiomycetes; order Helotiales; family Sclerotiniaceae; genus Sclerotinia; species Sclerotinia glacialis. Next base: position 1,881,479 of record NGKH01000003.1, on the reverse strand, counting down.
GTTTGAAAGCTACCTTCACAATCTTTAATTTTCACGAAAGAACTCTTAAAAACCCAAATGTGATACTTAGGAGAAAGCCTGTAAAGACAGCAATTTGTCTTCTTGATGACAATATCCCAGGTTCTCTCAAAACCCATACCACACACCCAAGTGGCCATAAAAATCCCATAATGTTACCCCATAACAAATCATCGAATCCACTGCCCATACCATCTTCTCCAAAGTCAAAACCACCCTCGGTTCCACTTGCGCCATTCCCTGCATTATTATCTATCCAAGAGTCTTCCATCCGTAACAAGGTATCAGGAGACGGCATAGTATCTGGTGTATGTATACTCGCTTGAATTGATTGAAATTGAAGTCGTAGTTGATTTACTTCAGCTGGAGAAAAGCCTGCCGAGAGAAATCGGTTGAAGCCACGCGGTGCGACTGTTGTGCTTGAAGCTGGTGTGCCGAGGCTCGATGAAGCTCCATCTGGTAATTTTGCCTTCTTTGGCTTATTGAGCGCAGCGGCGGCTGCTATCGTTTCTGCCTCAATCTCAGAAGGACTAAGAACATCATCGCCAATTGAGCAATTGATGTATACCCTAGCTGGAGATGGTTCTGCATCCTTCCCCTTGCCCCTCACATCTATAGCTCGTGGCGGCGGTGTTGGAACTTTGAGAATAGCGGTTAGGAAATCATCATCTCGTATGAATTTCCCACCGTAAATGAATCGAAATCGACGCTGTGATGCAGGAGGTGTGAGCCTTGAACGAATTAAATGTTTCAATCCCACACCTGTGATATTGTTTTGAGGGGGGATGTCCAAAAGTAGATCTGGGATCGAATCCGCGAATCGAATGGTAATATGTAATGGTCTCGATGGCGTTAAAGCTGTAGAGCTTGCCTTTGAAGCCATTATTGATTGCGAACTCGAGGAAAACAGGCGGGCGGAGGTTGAAGATCAAGCTTAGATATTATAAGACTGGATGTTCATTGTAAATAGTAAATAATAAAGTAGTAAGGTAACAAGTGGTAAGTAGTAAATATGATGATAGTAAGTAGGTAGGTAGGTAGTATTAACTTCTTCATCCAGAACCGAATCTCTGTCACATCCCCCACTACCACCTGGGCAACTTCTTATTCCGAATTGAAATATTGCGACATTGCGACACCGGCACTAATGAGAACTTGGGAGGTAAAAAGTATGATAAGTTTGTGAATAATATCAATTCTTATCAAATCATCTCATCTCATCTCATCTCATCCCATACTATCCTATCCTATCCTATCCCATCTCATACCCATCCCATCAATCCATATCCCACTTTTCTCTTCTTTTCTTTCTCTTCTTTCTTCTCTTTCCCCTTTCCCTCTTTCCTCTTCTTTTGACAAATCAATGATATCTCGAAAATCCTCTCTTTCTGTGACACAATCTTTGACGGGACATTATATCAAGATCTCTACTATCGCATCTCCCCGCTTCTTTCACCCCACCATGAGTAACAAATCTAAGCTCCAACCTGCTGCTCGCGTTGCTGCAAGAAAGCAAGATGTTTGGTATGTACAACTTAAAGGTCTTTCATAAGCAAGTGCAAGGCACAGGAGATTCCTAAACGCTTACTTCAATCTACCTTATCGCATCTCTAACATGAGGCATATGCAGGTCCATTGTCAACGAGGGTGCTGCCGCCTCTCCCAAACAACCAATTGTGAATATGGGCCAAGGTTTCTTTGGATACAATCCTCCTAAATTTATCCTCGATGCTGCCAAGGCAGCTCTTGATAAGGTCGAATGCAACCAATATTCACCAACGAAGGGTCGTCCACGTCTTAAGCAAGCAATCGCAGATTCATATTCTCCTCTATGGGGGAGAAAGCTGAACCCAGAGACGGAAATCACTATTACAACTGGTGCAAATGAAGGTTAGGGGACTCGCGAAGCAATGGGGATATACGCTTACCAGTTGCAGGCATGCTTAGTGCCTTTATGGGTTTCATCGAGGAGGGAGACGAGGTCATAATCTTTGAGCCATTCTTTGACCAGTAAGCTGGTATGCTGGAGTGGACTTGACAGATGCGATACTGAGCCTATCACAGATACATCAGCAACATAGAAATGCCCGGTGGAAAGATTCGTTATGTACCCCTTCACCCACCTGAAAAAGGTGCAACTCACAACACTTCTGCTGGCGAATGGACGATAGACTTTGCGGAGCTCGAGGCGGCCATTACACCCAAGACAAAGATGATTGTCCTAAACACGCCTCACAATCCAGTTGGAAAGGTTTTCTCAAAAGAAGAATTACTTAAGATCGGGGAGCTTTGCGTCAAGAACGAAATCATCATTCTTTCCGATGAAGTGTATGACCGACTCTACTACACACCATTTACAAGAATCGCAACATTATCTCCAGAAATTGAAAGACTCACACTTACGGTTGGGTCTGCGGGAAAGAACTTTTACGCTACTGGATGGCGTGTCGGATGGTTGATCGGACCACCACATCTGATTCAATATGTTGCAGCAGCACATACAAGAATCTGCTATTCTTCTGTGTCTCCACTACAAGAAGCTGCTGCTGTCGGGTTTGAAGAAGCTGACGCCAACAATTTTTGGGAGTCAGCCGTGACTGAAATGAAAGGTAAAATGGATCTTTTCAACGAAATTTGGAAAGAGCTAGATCTTCCCTTTTCCGATCCCGAAGGAGGTTATTTCGTTTTGGTGAACATGAAGAAGGTCAAGATACCTTCGGACTATCCATTTCCAGATCACGTTAGAGATCGTCCCAGAGACTTTAAGTTGAGTTGGTTTTTAATACAGGAGGTTGGCGTAGCTGCTATTCCTCCAACCGAGTTTTACACAGATGAAAATGCTCATATAGGCGAGGACTGGTTACGATTTGCGGTATGCAAAGAGGATAAGGTTCTTGAATCAGCAAAAGAGAGGTTGAGAGACCTGAAGAAGTATATCGAGGCATAGAATTGAGATGATAGAGGCGGATTCAACATATAAGGCGCGAGACACGCAGAGGTATTTCTAGCTAATAAACAATTACCAATTGCAGAATCTTGGTTGTCGTTGTATTTGGGGTAATCCGCAATCAACAGTCAAGGTTTTGTTCTCATTATGTGATATAGCACCAATGGGAGTCTTGTCGCGTATCTACACGTTGCCTAAACATACATGTGTCAAGATTAGTAGACAAACCAAGCTGCCCGTGGTATGGATAATAATATTAACAAGGCACAAATTGTTGGTTTCGGTGAACTCAGACGATTGTTACCCCACGGCATGTTCGCCCCAGCACCAGGATGTAGTGATATCATGACAATTGACCTTATATATTTGGAAGTTGTATACAAAATTGACGTAAGGGAGATTCCGCTGAGTATAATAGATGAAAGAACTGCTCCTTGGACTTCATTATGGATTCCACCATTTCCAATTTCAAAATCCAATTCCAATATCATGCAGACAGTTAAGAACACCATCGCCAAGAACGTCGGTGGCACGTATGTTTCCGTTGTTCTCCGTGTATTTTGATATACTGATGCTTTGTAGGCACTTTCTTGCAATACCAGAGCACCAATTCAGTCTCGAGGATTGCCCTGACTTGAGCGGAGAGGTGGCAGTGATTACTCGCGGTAGTGAAGGTATCGGCTATGGTTGTGCACACACCCTTCTCAAAAACAACCTCGCCAAGCTATTCATCATTGCTGTATCCCAGGAAGTTTACAATCGTGCCGTAGAAGATATCTCCAAGACTGTCTCATCGAGGGCAGCTCAAAAATGCACATTCTTCAAGTGTGATGTCCGATTGGCCGGCCGTATGCAAGGTCGTTCACACGATATCTGAGGAAAGATCAATGGGATGGCTGTGTCAGTGCCTTCTACGCCAGTACTGCAGTGGAAAAAAGTGGATTGTATATCTGCCCGGAGCCGGGAAGCTCGTTGTCCCAAGACGAAGATTTAGGGGAGCAGTTGATGAAGCTGACGAAGGAGATTATTGTTGAGAAGATGCCCAAGAATAGTGTCGACCAGGGATGCCCACTTGAGCTTTATTGATCGGGTGCAGAGTACTTTTTTTTGTGTATGGATTGATGAATCACAAATTGTCTTCTTTTATTGTCTTGACTCTAATGTCTATATTATCGTTCATGGCATGTCTCTTTCCTCGTTCGTCTAATTTATTTTGCTTCGCTGAAACACCTTTGACGCCTCTCATACCCTCTCTCCCCCAAAGCCCGAATTCCCTTTGGCTTTCGCAATCACAAACCATTCTCCTCCCCTTTTTATTTACATCCCCACAACTACTACAGCACTTGATACCGTCGCAGCCTTCACAAACCACCAATATCAACTCACATCCTTCCATGTCACATTTTCCCATTCTATCCTCCTCCCTCCCACATCCATGGCACTTCGCCACCTTCTTCCTTTTGTTTACATTACCCAACCCCAATGATCCTCTACCATCGAAAACATATTCCCTCCCCTTCCATAAACATTCATCTTCTTTCTTCCTGCCAACCATCATCTCTTCCTCAAACCAAGACATGTATGCCGATATACCTCCCCTCAACGTGTAGATTTTGTCTTGCGGGGTTTGCTCTACATTTTCCGCGATCCACCTTGTAGCTTTCTCACAGCGAATTCCGCCTGTACAATAGGAGAAAATTGTTTTACCAGGACTGCTCTCATCTTTCCTGTGTTCAGGTGAAGAACGAGAAGTGGGATCTATATGTCTCTTCACAAATGCAGGAAACTGCGAAAATCTCCTAACCTGTGGCTTCACAGTCGGGATACCAGACCCCTCTGGTGCCGCAAAGTATCCAATCCGTGACTCGTAATGATTGCGTACATCAAGTAACATTTTCTCTCCTTCCCCATTTCTCGTAGCAGTAACCATATTGTGAAAGTCCTCGGGACTCAGATAAGTCACCGTGTTCCAATCTTTGGGCTCATAATTCGTGATCCCCAGCGGGGTAATCTCATCCGCGATACGGGTACTTAAATTTGTGAAAACACATGCACAGCCTTTTGTAGGTTTAAAAAATTCTTTAATTCCCTTCCCATTGGCCAAAGATAGGTCCAGTCCGGTAAACGACCAATGAGAAATACAAGACTCGATATACGAATGGACGTTCGATGTCGTACCCGCAACAGTGATATTGAAGCCCTCTTTCGCAACCCGGATTTTACCGGTAAGGCCTAAAGTTTCACATGTTGACTTTTGGAAATCATGCAGGCCTTGGAGGGAGGAAGTTGTGAGTGGGAAGTGTTGTGAAGGCAGTTGGGGCGGGGAGGTAAAGTAGCGATAAAAGAGAAGCACGAGACCAGGCTGCTTGCAGGTACAAACGTACGTGAGAGGGTCGGAAGGCATCGCCCTTTAGATACACAGTGAGGCTCGTATGAACTCGAGAGACTTGTATGTTATCACGTGAGCACCGATTGTTGTCTTTCCTCGAGGCAATGATAAATGCTCGCTAGTCATGAGGATAAGATCGGTGGTTATTTCAGTTGATTCGGGCACGCGAATTTTCTTTTATTTGAGAAATTGCGTGGGATGCCGAATCTGTAAAATACAACCACATTCATTGCATGAGGAAAAATCATGAGCGAGGGGAATTCCGTCATGCTTTGATTAGTCATGCAGATTTTTGGAAGTCATTTCATTATTAATTGCCCTATTGCTGAAACAAAAAATGAAGAGGTTTACAGTAGATACTTATAGTTCACCTGCAAGCCCCTTAGGTGTAGCATATTTACAGTTATATATTTCTGCACACCATCAAACTCACTACAAAAGACAAAATCTATCTAATATAAAACACGACAGCCTCCTCCAAGTTGTACGACGACTTGCTTCATAAATTGTCCGGACAGATATGCTACTTGCCCCACTGACATGGAGCAGGTCCCCAACGACTGGTATGGGCGGTTAGGTTTGATTGTCTGAGCGATTAGGTAGTTACTCCGGATCTAGTGCCTGAGTTCTAAATTACCCATTCAAAAGGATTAAAATCAAAATTACATAGAATACCACTATAGAAACACAAAATCTGAACCTAAATCAGAAGAACCTGAATGAGGCGGTTGCCGATGACTTGACTTCTGGTGATTCAGAAACAGTTTCCACTGTCTGAAACGGTGTTTTCAAATGGCTTCCTCACAAAGCCGGCTACAGTATCGGCCAACAGTATGAGGGTATACTCTTCCACTATCATGTGGTTGTGCCACGTCTTGGTCTTCGACTAGTATCATCTTCTTCCCCCGACGGGTCGGCACAAATATGGAAGTAATTCGTGTAGGACGACTTCAAAACCATCGAATTCATCTGGAAGTGGGATACTGACAAGGAGTTGTCAAATGGAAGAATGTCAAAACCTGATCTTAGAATGGCCATTGAAGCAATCGGTCCCCTTGCAGGATCAGCAGGAGACACTTTCAATTAGATTGCCACAAAAGAAGTTCTTCAAGGGCTAGACTTCGTAAATTCAAAAGTTTATTTGATATGGTTTCATCAAGTTTTTCGTGCTACATTTGGAGAAGCGGATTCCGCTGAAGTAAACGAGCATATTGAAGCAGCAAGCATGGCGGATGTGGGTACTTCATCCATGTTTCTTGTGTTTCAACTTCCTAGAGCGATTCTCCCGTCAAGGCTTATTTCACCCTACCATGGTCAGCACAGCTCAACAGAGCTATCATTGGACCTCATGACAGAATCATTGCAGTCATCCGAAGCATAGGATAAGAAGGAAAGCAGGAATAGACTGCGTTAGACCAAATGCTATCATTCATAAGTGACAATGAGAATAGAAGGCAGTTGTCTACCCCTTTCATGGTCTCGACTGATTGCATGATATCTTCAGAATGCCGATTAAAGATATACTTTCGCACACCTAGATCGAGCTTTGATTCAGTTGTAGATATTCTTAGTATGGGGGGAAAGCGAGTCGGTTTTGAGAAGAACTTCCGGGAATTGAAGGATCTTTGGCGCTTGGCCCTAGACCTTCCAGTGGGATTCTCAACATCGGAAGACCTGCCTCTAAGAAAGCATACTACTAGTGGTATGTGCTATCATTTTTAAATCCATCAAGCAAACGCGCTTGCAGATTTCAAATCGTACATACCAACCAAGTACAATGGAAAGTCAGACATGAAGGTTGCTGAAAGACTCACCAAATTTTTTGAACTGTACAGAAGAGGAAACTATGCAACTGGATATGTCAGAGCGCTAAAGCAATTGGCACTCCTCCATCAGCTCGAGTCATCCTCTGGTGTTCAATCATACATATCTTGTGCATTTGAAAAAGAAAGTCTAAGTATCAAGTCCCATTTTAATCCTTGCCCACTGAAATGTCTGTTGTCGGAAAGGTCTCGGTTGATAGGACTCGTGGCATTGGTAGGGCCTCAGTGATCGATAAACATTTGGTCTGTAGGGATCTATCGTGGTTTGATATTTGATATATGGTTATCTACGCTATATCACTACTTTCCTTCGTAAGACTAGCGAATAGAAGGTCCTTCAGAGCAGGACTTTCTTCAGGAAACTTCTTTTCATTTAAGGTTATCGATTGGTATCTATTCCCTGCCACGGTTGTATGATAACCATAATGTTATATTATGATTCACACCCTAACCGTATATTATACATGAGCTATTGGAAAGTGTTTCCGTAGATTGAAGATTGAAAGTCTATACATGATATTTCGATGAATATATAGAGAAAAGACTAATAAATGAAAGATAGAAACCTTAGAAGTAAGTGTAATTCAGAGTATGAAGTAAACGAGACAATCTGTAGTGATTTGGTCACCTACCACAGCTTGAAAGAAATGAGGAGACCGAAAGGACTATTATATTTGGGTTTCAACAGTAGGCTTGTGAAGATATATGTCGTTGTTCAAGAAAACTTTTTTGTCATTTCCCTGCACCGCCAGGTCGACCATCGTGGCTCCAAGATGACTAATCCCGATTGATAAAGAGCTACCCAAAATGTACTGAAGAATGGCTCCTCTTCTGGGCAGAACTGCTCCTGGCTTGACGAGGTAAGCTGTGAATGCACCCTGAGTGCCATCTTCCGAAGACTCCATAACCCTTGCCTCTACTGCGCCTCTAATTCGACGTCCGCTTGCAAAGTACCATAAGGACTGTTCTTTTTGACCTTCTTCCAGAGGTGGTACCGTAAAGGCACCTCCCAGTTGGATGTATCGAAATTGTGTTGACCCAAGTGGCCGCGTTTTGATTGCCCTGATGAATGCGAGAGGATATTCAATATCGACTTTCTCGTCCCCATTATATGTGCCCAAACACCAAATAGCGGCATCGGCAGTTTTCAATTCACTGGTAGTAGAATCGTCATACGACATGAAGTCTTTCACAACGATAACCTTGACTTTAGGGCTTTCGGCCACGCCTTCAAGATCCCGACGAGTGAGGACAACAACAGAAGTTATGGATGGATGATTCAGGCATTGGGTAAGAATTTCACTGCCAATGTATCCTGTACTACCAGAGAGAACCACTTTCATATTGGATATTGAGGTGTGAAGGTGGATAAGCCGGCAGTTAAGAATATGATGCGTTTTTGCAGAAGGACCTTGTTGTACCGCGTTTGTGGTTTTTGGGTAAATGTGAAATATAAAGAAATCGATTGAACTCGACATGAGGGTGTGCAATAGAGGGAATTTATAAATTTAAATGCTCATGTGTCGCCACATTTCTTGTTCCTTGTTCCTCCGCCGAGTTAGCGGAATAATGGTAAGACACAACCTACGTTGCTTGGATGCCTACTGGGTATGTATAATCAGCTCATCCTACTTGGGCTTACTTGGACGACTGTTACGGGGACAGCCTCTTGGCCACACAGAAATGGCTATAGAGTTCTGAACGCGAGG
>NGKH01000003.1:1827329-1865337 GCA_002162575.1 Sclerotinia glacialis | reverse complement strand
ACGAAGCTCTATACAAAGGAAATCCATCTTGATTATATAGCTCTTCGTTTCTTTCGGACAACTAGGACAACTGAGCGCTTTTGGAACGCTGTCGTTCCAGAGCTGTCCATTATATAATGCTGTATACACCCGAAGCTTTCCTATTTGTATATTCTGATAATATATATATATATGATTCTAAGGTGACCATAATCATATATTAATATAATCAAATCCTATCTTGTTTGCATATAGCCCAAGCTCATACAAACATGTCAGCTGTTACCTTCGTAACATATGCCTCATAACAACTCTTCACTGTTCCTCTTCCATTTTAGATTTGTTAATAAAACGATCCTTCGGGATTGAATACTCTTCAATATGCCGGTTTAGATACCATGACCATATAGTTCTTCAAATTTGAATGCTTTTCGAAATCTCAATTCAAGTTTGACAACAAAATAGTCTTTCTTCGAATGTTTGTGTTCGGTGTCCTATGTTGCAAGTGGCGCAGTAACAATTCATCGTTTAGTGACGACTTATTGTTCGGCGCAAGATTGTTGTTCTGCTAATCGCCGTTTGCACACACCAGCAAGGGTGCCATTGAAAGCTTTGAGTAAGTCCGTAGAATGGTTTGGATCACGAGGTATTTACGCAACGAAAGATTGCCCAAAAAGAAACTCGGTGGAAAGATCAAGAAACTGAATCACATTGCATCAATATTCCATAGATCCACTCGAATGTGTTGCGCCTTACCAAGTTATGCAGTGGTTCTTGAAGATCGGTTGTGCTCCCATCACTCGGAACGAGATCAAGGAATCTATCGACATGGAAACCGAGGGTATCCAAATCGGAAAGTTCTGATCTAGAAAAGATGTGCTTCACGATATCTCTGGAATGCTTCCACTAGTGGATCTGATCAACATGGCTGAACCTACTGCTTTACCATCCAGCGAGAGAACTCCATCACCCAGAAATGATTTGAAGAAGTCTTGACGACCTTCGCCAACGACCTTAGTTTTTTCCCTCATTAGGTCAGTACCCCAGATTGCGTCATGGTGAAGGTGTTTTTTGGTCCTTTTACAGCCACACTGCTTGGCAGCAACCCCAAAAGCACGATCGATACGAATTCCATTTTCGACGAAAATATGCAAATAGACTGATAAAAACAGTATAAAGTAGGACGCCAATTGTGAAATGCATAACTAATTCTGCACATGAGAAGCAAATTTGAATACAGTCATTTTTAATAGAAGAAGGTAACGGAAGATCATGTATATATTATCTTTGGAAATCAGAAGGCAGGCAGGAGATGAGATAGAATGTATACTATTTCGATAATGTAACCAAGAGTAGCATGGTCCATAACCGGGATCGGCTACGACCCATTCATGGAAGGTGTAAAAAGTTGCCTTTTGTTGGGAACGACCTCTGCACATACATAAAGTCATGTCTAAATGAGTCTCCACTCGGGAATGCTATCTGAAAATTCCATGAATGAGTTATACTTCTATAAAGACTCAAAGCCCACTGGAACAAACTATCATATTAAGGAAGAGAAAGATCCTTCATGGCCGGACGACACAATTGACGTGAAAACGATCAAATTCAACAATATCTGAACATATTGTGCCAACAGACTTCGACCTCGAGGTGCTGATACTAATTTCAACACAGGTCCAACAACGATAAAAAATATGTGCCTCACCAGCCTCACCAGCCTCTGCATGCCAGCTTACATATCCCGTTGGTAACTGTTGGCTTTTCTGGCCCAAGAATTGTTTCACAGATAGTTGATATTAACTGGAAAGTTCAATCCCAAGTCAATCTTAAGTAACTATGTACTGCTATTGTACTACACTGAGAAGTACTATACTGAGAGCTTCGAATAGCAGAACAACTGTCATTATTTGTATTAGACGACCTTGTCTAGACTCTTGGTTTGAGGTTTGGCATAGAATAAAGTAATCATCCTCGTGGATCAGTCTTTCGAGTCAAGGACGAGATTAAGATAGGACAATGTCTTTCAAAGGATTCATTCTGGTGCCGTTTGGAATGATAAGAAAGAGAGGGTCTAGGCCATGGAGGAGAGTAAAACCACTTGGGAAGTTAGGATGAGGGTATTACAGAAGGCGGCGGGAGGCTGTATCTAGATTGTATCTCTTGTCCGAAAGGCGCAACCAGATTGATCCCAACTTTGCCTATATGATGTGGATATAGTGGAAGTCAGAGCTATTGTCATTTCCTGATCGCACTTTGCTTGATGTACATAAGAGAAACAAGCACAAAGTTGAACCACAAACAGCAAAGGGAACATACCACGTATAAAGTACAACGGGGATGGCACTTTTCCAGCTCAGAGGGGATATTATATGTTCCTAATTCCTAATAGTACACAGAAGATTCATTTCCGCTTTTTTCATTTAATCCCATTCCACATTGGTCCCAATAGTCATAATCATCTCAAGCCAAGCAAAAACTTTCCACCACCTTCTTTACCCTCACCACCACCGGGCAGGTAGGTGACATTAGGATTGCTTGCCAACGTCTGTGCAATCTCTCTACTAGCCTCAATTCTTCTGATCATGATCAAGCCATCTCCTGCCTTTGCAACAGCCTTGCTGATAGTGTCTGCACTCTCTGCTTCACCCTCTGCGCGGATGACATTTGCCTGTCTTTCCTGTTCTGCCTTCTCGACAATGAATCTCGCTCTTTCGGCATCCTGTTGAGCGATCTGCTTTTGTTCGACGGCGCGAGTAAACTCTTTACCGAATGTCATGTGGGTAATTGAGACATCTTCAAGAGCGATGTTGAATTCTTGGGCACGCTTTAGGAGATCCGATCGAATACGGTTGCTGACTGCCTCACGCTGGGTGATAAGTTCGGCTGCATCGAACTGAGCGACGATGGACTTGAGGACTTCGTTTCCGATGGATGGGAGAACTCTCTCATCATAATCTTGACCCAAGTTCTACTGCACATTTAGTATTCAAACTACTCACAAACATGGAAAGACCGGTAACAAACCTGGTAGATTTTAGGTAGTTGTTGAACCTCAGGTCTATGTAGAACTCTCAATGTCAAGCTGACCATTTGCATATCCTTACTTCCAGTTGTCGTTGAAATATTTCTTGGCTTCGTGCGTACATCATAGATAATACTTCTTTGCAACCAAGGAATTAGAAAATGGGTACCCTCATTGACGACTGTTTCCTTGACTCCGGACAAACGATCGAAGATAACTGCTCGAGAGCCACCCTTAACGTCATACATAGAGGACTGAATGGCAGCAGCACCGATTCCTAGGGGAACGATAAGCTTGTAGAGGTTATTCAAAGATTGCGCCATCTTGTATATTGTCTTGTGGTAGGTGAAAATGGAGATGTGCGGGATGTACTTTTCGAAGGCGGGATATCTAGAAGCTCAGTGCGGAGTTGAGGCTCCTCACTGCAGCTTGACATTTTTGGAGGAATTTCGCGCTAGTAGCGACAAGGATATTGGATGATTGCTTGGCGATAATGACCCGATGTCCGACTTCTTGCATCAGAACTTCTGTTTTCATGAATAATACCTACTCATTGAATCTTCAGTTGGCATTCAGACTTTCAAAATGAAACCTTCTTCAATTCTTAGATCTGGTGGTGATGGAGAGATTGGAAAGTATGGAAAGTGAGTATTTTACCCGGGTCTCCGTTGTGAATGAGAAAGAATCTTCACGGGTCTTCACGGGTCTTCACACTATGGCGTTCAATATCTATGGTATGCTAATGTTTATTTCTACAGATACCTTGGTGGATGGGGTAACCTGGGTGAGTCTGGAGATCATTCCCTATGATTGCCCGACACTCCTGTCTTTCCCCCAGCAACATTTGGCACATAATGTCGACACACACGAACCCAGCGAGACGCAAACGGAGATTTGACGAGGTCAAGGAGGAGATAAAAGTCGGATCGCTTGAGCGGAAACTGACAGCACGAGATGAATTGCGGGACCGAGAAATGAGCTGGGACAGTTGACTGATAGTGGGATAACCAGGCTCCCAACCCCAGAAGGGTGTCACATCATACGCACTCAGCGCCAATCGACAACGTCCTTTTGCCGGTGCTTTGAACGCAGCTATCTTCAACACCTGGAGACGATTCCGTGGCCAAGTTCTTTACGTCGCACCGCCATTTATTATTGCATACACTGCCATGCAATGGGCTATTGAGAGGTTTGTCTAGTTGTTGGCGATGCAACCTATACTCCGTTCTAACTAGTTTCGGTAGAAACGAATACCTGAACTCTAAGCCAGGAAGATTGGAACATGGTGGTGGGGAGGAATAGAGCCTGGAAAGTACATGGCCACATACTAAGCAGTATCTGGTGTTGCTCCTTAGCTGATCCTCCAAAATTGAAGAAGTTTAGTGGCTATGGGAAAGTTGAGGAACAAAATTGGGGTGTACAGTATTAGACTGAGATTTTTCAATGCATCATGGTTTCTAGAAACCATCTCTATTCAAGCAGGCAGTGTGTAAGTTGTTGCTATCTGTCAAATCATTTCGATGTGGTGATTCGGACATGGATGAGGTCAAGAGTAGAGCAACATATGATATAAATCTCCACACCAGAAACCCAAAAATCTTCAGCCAAATATTATGCCAGCCAAATTTTTTGCCAATTTCTTTTGGATGCTAATACCGGTAATTGTTAAAATTAAAATGCCCAGGTCACTTTATAAATTCCGTTTGGCCAGACATGCCCAAGTTGCATTTTATAAGTTTTTATAGCAGCTCCCAATGTAGCCTAGTGCGAATTGACCCGCCGAACATTTTGTAAAAAAGTTCTGAACTCTCAAGCTCGAATTTCATCGCAAAACAACAAAATTGTCCAATTCCCACCACCAACAATTTTATATTATTCATTAAATAATCTTTCTAAAGTAAAAGTTAAGAATATTCATAATGGGAAAAGATAAATCCGAAAAACGCGACAAAAAGGAGAAGAAGGAGAAGAGAAGTGAGGTCGACGGTGTCAAGAAATCTTCCAAGAAGGACAAGAAGGTCAAGCTTAGTGATGACAATGTAGCTGCTGCCATTGCCGAAGTTACTAAGGAGCCCGAGGCCGTTGAAGTCATGGACATTGTAATTGGGGAGGATAAGGAAGGTGCAGCTCCCGAAATCAAACCAGTAGGAGCTTTGGTTCCATTCGCAAACCCATTGGCCGATGAAAAGGTTGCAAAGAAGGTCCTTAAGAGTGTTAAGAAAGGTAAATAAATTCGTTCTTTTCTCTTTCCAATTTTTGCGCCGTTGACAATGTGGACGCATTCTTTTCAATAAGGAAAAAATACTAATTGGTGTCTGGTCGTAGCGGCCAAAAACAAAACTCTCAAGCGTGGCGTAAAGGAAGTCGTCAAAGCTCTACGCAAATCTCCTCAAGGTGCCAGCAATACAGCTTTCCCTGGTGTCGTTATCCTCGCCGCAGATATTTCGCCAATGGATGTCATCTCCCACATTCCAATCTTGTGCGAAGATCACAACGTACCTTACATCTTCGTCACCAGCAGAGCCGAGCTAGGAGCAGCAGGCAACACAAAGAGACCTACAAGTGTGGTAATGGTCACAGAAGCGAGGTCGGGCTCAAAGAAGGCCGAGAAGATCGAGGGCGAGGAAGAATTCAAGGATGTCTACAAGGACTTGGTTAAGGTTGTGGAGAAGGAGGGCAGGAATGTTAGAGTATAAGGGGAGAGAGATGTGGGTAAAAGAAAAACTTTTTGCTTATGGGTTGGCTACAGATGCACTTTTCGGCTGTATCATATTAAGAGCATGTCTTACCGTGCTTGGACATTACAATGGCGTTGGTGAGTAAGGGTAGGGCTAGGAATAAAAGAAACATTCGATTTTAATTCAAATTTTGTGCAGAACGAATGCATGGTGACACCTAGGTTTTATCCCCTGTTTATTGGCTAAAGTCTCGTAGGCTCTCTATATCTGCAGCTCTAATATACAACGTTCTGCATGCTCAAAATTCTCATATTCATGCTCCACCCTCGTGTCTATTATCTTTTACTTGGCTTGTTCATTGGCATGCGTCTCTTCGCTTGGCGTTTCCTCCCCACCGTCTCCATCATAACCACGATCAATATCCGCCTCCGCTTCCCGAAGTTCTTTTGTCCAACCCTTTACCTTCTCAGTCTCCTCTCCTACAGCATCGAAGAATGTTTCTACCGCCTTAAGCTTCGAAGCTAATGGCGTATCACTGTCTAGCTTCTCCAAAAGATCCTCCTTCATACCCGCAGAATGCTTCAGCTCTTCTTTTAGTTGCCTGTCCCTCTCTGGGAGATGCAATAGAGTCTGCTCAGCTAGACTTCGATTCTCCTGTTGCTTTCTCTCTTCCATGGCTCCTAATTCTGCAGCGTCTAAGACTGCTAACCTCTCTCCTACGTCAGCCATGTCGATATGAATACAGGGTCGATTATCGTTTGTCTTATGACCAGAATTGGTTCCTTCCGCGACACCTTCGTCTTTGATGGGACCACCCTCTTTGCTCGGAAATAGGCTGTTATCGCGGTCAATAGCATGGCGTCCTGTTTCCTGCTTCTGGCGCGCTTCGTTGGACAATGATTTCAATTCGCACCCACATAGTGGTCTTTCCCCTTCCAAATCAGATTTACTCTCTTCCACGTGATGGACATCTCTTTTTCGGTTTCGGTTTTTGTGCTTGGATAACAGCGCTTCTGCATGGCAATCGATGATTGAATTGGATCGCTCTGCAGCGCTGAGCCCTTCAATTCCAGTAGTCCGCTTGTTCTCATCTTCGCCTGGTGGAAGAGAAGGAAGTGGTGCCATAGGTGGTGCTGTTGCTGTGGTAAGGAATCTCTTCGACTTTCGAGGTATGTGTTTACCGAGAATCGGAAAGGAGTTATCAGCTATGTTAGAATTGTTTCCGCCCATATTTATAAAGTTGCCTCGAGGGAAAATAATGTTAGTATTTTATATCCAAGCTGCGGTCTTTGGATGCGGTTTGCGATGTTTTTTGTAGAGTGAAATTTTGTGAGCATTTGTTGAGGGCATAAGTGGTGTTCAGAAGGGGGAAGGAAGTACGATTAAGTAGTATAATAAATACCATCCAAAAGTCTCGGCGGAATGACTGTGATTGTTTAATCATAATATAATCATGACAATTTACTACTTTTAAAATTGTGAATAATTAATTAATATAATCATGACAATTTACTACTTTTGAAATTGTGAATATTTAACTTTTCGCTTGCTACAAACCGTCCTTTTAGTGAATGCTCCCGTCGCTATGCTCATTAACTTCCTCTCAACACCATGGTTTCAAGCCTGATATCCTTTTCAAAAAATTTGACCCGAACCCAAAGTTGGCGAATTTCTTTTTCTCGCAGCACGCCAGCTGAGGCTAGTCATCTCCATACCTACCAGGGACTACAGTACACCTTGTCCGCCCGGATTGCAAGTCTCCCTTCGGTATATATGGAATCCAGAGTGTGAAGCTTGTGTCGGCGTGGAGGACGAAGAGGGCGGCCAAGAGGACATTGTTATGCACAAACGCAAATGGGAGAATTGGACTTGGACTTGGGTTTGGGTTTAGGTTTGGAACTTGAACTGGAACTGGAACTGGAACTGGAACTGGAACTGAAAAGTCAGAAGCAAGGAAAGTGAAGGTTGGTCCAGACTCATCCCATACTGCCATTCATTGGCAATTCATCAAATAAGATGGACAATTCAACAAGTACTGACCCTGCTCGCAAGTATGAATAGCTTCCGGATTGAGCGGGAGACATCGTCGCAGTTTTAATGTGCTAGTTCAGTAAAGCAAATCAGGACTTTCGAATGTTCCAGTTTTGAACGTCCCTATCTAGAAGAGCAATCTAGGGATTAAGGAAAACAACGAATTGAGAGATACTGAGCGAAGGACAAATACTGAATGAAGTGAAAGCGAAAAGCGAGTAAAGAATCGCTGAAGCACAAGAGGTAGTGAGCTCAAATACAGCCAAAAAGATTATATAAAATATGTATCAAAATTTGTTGTAGTGATTTAAACAAGAAGATGAAGAAAAGAAAACGAGATGGATTGATTATATGTGGACAAATGTATGCAAAACGTTGTATCTTTCTTTTAAGGAGTGTTTGAGTAGGTTGTTCTTCCCTCACAGTCTTATTAATTTGGTATGCTCTCACTGAGAACGCACATATGGTGTGTAATTTTCACTGACTAGAGTAAGAGGGGTATTGTTTAAAATTGACAACTGCTATGTATGGTCTTATTATTTCTCCCATGCCCCTGCCAGCTTCGCCCTAGCTTTTTTCGATTTTTCAAGTCCCTTCATACTGCGCCTAGGCCTGGCTTTCATCTTCGTCTGCTTCTTAACGTTGAGCATCCATGCATTCATAGGTCTCCTAGCAGCGATAAATTTGCCTTCGGGAGTAAATACTTCTACTGATGGCCATGGAATTTCGTCTACTTCGTTTTCATCTCCCCATCTCCAAGTTGTATCCTGTGCTGTATCATTTTTGATTGTGAGACGCCTCTTGCTAACTTGTGCAACAAGTTCAACCCATCCACACCCTTCAATCAAAATGTCTGTAGAAAGGATCTGGAAGGGGAGTTGATCTAATTTGTTCCCATGAAACAATGACTTCGTGGCTGGGCCTATACGTGCCTTTGTGACATCCCACTTCAGAGGAAAAATTCCAGCTGAAGCGATCTTCTCTTCACTCCCAGGAATCGTAATGTTACCCATGAACGGCTCTTTACCTCTACTTTGCATGACGATAGCCTTTTCAGTGGATGTCAAATGAGCGTCAGGCTTTATAGATGTAAAAGCATAAGCCATCACAATAATATCTGGATCTATGGGTGTAATCCTGATGAGACCACCACCCAGTACCAATGACTGACCAGGTTTCATCACGTTTTGTTCTGGTTTTATCCGAGATTTCATTACAAGCGAATTTCGATGCTCTGGCTGTACGTGAAGCTCGAGTTCGCTCCTTGATAGCCCAGGAAGATCGATAAGCTCTCCTTTTCCATTGCCAAATGGTACTCGAATTGGCGATGCGGTCGTGCCAGGGAGGGGCGACACAAGCGGCATTGTGGGGTACGCCGTTTCTTGCTGCGCCGGAGGAAGAAGTGGCATTGTGTCATCTGATTCATCCTCGGGTAATTCCTTAACTTCCGATTCCTCCTCCACGTCCCCTGATTCCATCACCATTGGTCTGTAATAGACCAAAGGCGGAGTAGCTGGTAACAGATGAGCTTCAGGAATAGCCTCACTTGCAACACTGTTGTCAGTCTCTGCATCTATCAGCAGAGACTGGGATTCTCTAGTAGTCTTTACCTCCGGCTCTCCTTCTTTTGGGGCATCTACTAAAAGAGGCTTCCCGACAACCACCTCATTCCTACCCCTCCCCTTTGGAAATACTTCATGGAAGAGCCGACTCTTTCCCACATTAACCTTCCCCACCATCCAGTTACCCCCACCCCTCTCAAAAACATCTTCCTTCATCTTCTTCGTCCACCAACCCCTTTCCGCACTAACACACCTAACATTTCCCAAGCGCACCCCCTTTCCCGCCCTCCCCAGCGCATCTCTCAAAACACTCGTCAAATACGGCATCATTCCATCAACCAGCGCTTTCGTTGGCGCCAGAAGATCCGACCGCGTAATCACAAAATCAACCTCAGTTTTCCTATCGCTATAAAATCTCCCTGCTTTGGAACGCCGATTGTGTGATCTTTGGGGCGTCACATTTAATGTTTTGGTCAGAGCGGGGATAAAAGACATGGGGAAGTCTGCGGCATCTATGACATGATATATGTGATTGTATTTATAAGGAGATTCAGAGATCGTTCGTTGAAGTACTTCTACGGAAGGATGATATATAGAAACACCCGTTTGATGATTCTTGAGATTGTGACATCGATCGCATATTGGTGGTTCCATGGATGTAGTTGTCGTCGTAGCTGTAGATTTCTCCATCCCCAGAGTTTCGAGAATCGTACTGTTAACATTTTCCAGGGCTCTCTTTACTATTTCATCTTCTGCTGTGGCCTTTGCCTTCTTCACTGTGGATGAAGTCCCCAAATATTCCTTGATAGACCTCCTTGTCAATGAAAAATAGCCCGCTTCATCTTCGACGGTTGCCTGTGATAATGCACCGCATCCGGCGCATTGCGATGGCAACTTAGGTAAAGCTTGCACTAGGGCATCAGAAGCTGGTTCCGCGATTTCCAAGACTTGAGCTTGTGGTTGAGCCTGGGACTGGACATATCTTCGCTGTAATTGAGTATTCTTTCGTGGTTGATAGTATACCAGTTTAGAGAGTTGCAAACTTCGCGCAAGTAGCGGGCAAAGGAAGGTAGGTATCTCAGCAACGGCACATTCTGCTTGCCTTGAGAATCTTAGGGCAAATCTGCCAGAAGTAGAGAGTGGCATATCAAAAAATCGTAGTGTGCATTGTTTTCCAATTGCGCGCAGACAAATTCGAGATTCAAAATAAATTTGGTCGGAGGTCGGAACTTTTAATTGACAGGGGTCAAAATGAATGCTTAGTCTCAAAACCTCAGAAATATATTCACAAGTCAAGCTCCTCCGGAACCTCACCCCCACGATCCTGTACGGTATATTCAATCTACTGTATCGACCTTGATAAATTCAAGATGGTGAACTTATTAAAGCGGATGGCGAAGCTTAACTCTGTAAGTACTCTAATATTTGTCCTATAATGACCGCAAATGCTAACCAAATTCGCAATGTAGAAGGTAAAGAAATCCCCATGATGATATTATTATACGAAGATTCGAAATTGACTTTCCTACTTTTGCTCAGTTACTCGGCATACGATTAGGACCCGGTGCAGCAATTCTCCCACCAGAAGTTACGAGGATACACATGGACTTCGCCTATGGACTGGCTGGGCATCTCGGTCCAAAGTATATATCCCATCTACTTTCCTCCATTTACCCTCTACTCCTCGTCTCCCCCCCTCCTCATCTCAAACCCAACAACTAACCCCCATCCTCCACAGACAATTCTGGCGCAAATGTCTTCCCCGCCTCAAATACCACAACCCCGCAGTGCCCATGACGGTAAACCGAACGAAAGACACCTCCGCCGCCGCAACCCTAACCATCCATTTCACCAACCCCGACCTGGCAGCCTCATCCCTGCCCCCCATAAACAGTACCGCCTCCAATCCCGCTACACCCTCCGCCTCCGGTGCTCCAACAATCTACACCAAAACCATTGATTGTAAACATCGAGACGATAATGCCATCCTCTATGACTTGATGGAACTGACGAAAGCCAAGAAAGTTCTGCCTACCGAAGCAGAGAAACAGATGATGAAGGATCTGGCGGCAATAAAATTGAAGGGTGAACAGGATTCGATATTGAGTGCGGCTGTTAATGAAAAGATCCGGGCTGAGAAGGCAATTCTGGATCAGGCGAGAGGTGAGGTGGCTGCCGCTTCTGCTGAAACATAGAAAAGAGAGGGGCAGAAAGAGGATAAATGGATATTGGGTGTAGAATATGTTGTATATATACCAGGCGTTGAGGAATACTCACTATGATGGGAAAACGAAAACCAAAAGAACACAGCAATGTATCTAGCAAAAGGTGGTCATGGTAATGGTCATGCACAAAAGGAACGAGAGAAGCGATGTATGAATGATCATAACGAAAAAAAAAAGATATTATCGCGTCTCATCTAAGCTCGGTGGATGACTCTGCTTTTATGTAAAAGGCATGCAATCTCTGCATCAGGTCCAATTCAGCCCGATTCCAAGAAGCTCGCTCATGCACGTACTCAATTGTCCACTTCCCATAAGACAATCGAGAGGCAACGCCAATACCAACACCAAGACCCTTTAGCGCTCCACCGAATACAAAATAAAGACGCCGTCTCCACCAAACATAAATATCACCGGCACTCTATCAAAATTCTCCCTTTTTCATCCTACCCCGATCATTGCCCCATCAACACACACCACTCCATCTTCCATGTTACCCTAAACTCTACTTCAGCCCAAACCCCTCACTCTCATGCACCGCTCTCCAAAGTCTCCCTTCCAGCTTCTCTCTAGACGCATATCTCCACAAACTCAACATATTAAAGCACGTCCTCGCCACGGGGAACCTCTCACTATCATCCCCTAAACAACTCAATTTAATAACCAAACTCGTTGCACCCATGGCTGGAATACAAGAACTGCCTGTAATAAAGCTCAAAAGTTTTCTCTGATCCTTCGGATCTGCTTTCTGGAAGGATTCCCAAAACCACTGGATCACTGGTTCGCGCTCTGCAGCATTTGGTGCACCCCAATTTTCACACACTGACACTGCGCGGAGAGAAGTAATATCTAGGGGTTCGTCGGAACCTCTGATCAGAAGTTCGATTTCTTCAGGCCGGAAGAGTGATAATGCGTTTCCCCCACAGACGGTGAAGAACCCACGTTTGAACGGCTCGAATTGTCGAGCTACGGCATTATCTAAAAGATACCGGACATAAAGATCTACAAACTCTCTTCGGTTAGAGTTCGTCACCGGTTTCTTGTCACCGTCAGGGCAGAGGGGCACTTGTATTGTTTGTCCATATCGATCGACATCGGCTACAAAATCCCGACAGAACGTTGCCTCGACATCTCCATCAAACTCGAGCAATTGTCTCAGACCATGAGCTAGAGCTGGTCGAAATTCGGCTAAATCTTCAAGAGAATATGTCATGGAGGGTTTCGCATGTGATGTTGCCCCGGGAGCTGCAGCCGGAGCGGCAGCGAGCAATTTTCGGAAAGCGAAAGGAGGTAGTGCCACATCGAGAATTGTTGAATTATAGATAGCCAGACCAAGCACCGCCCCGACAAGGAAGTACTGATCGGTCGTCTCAAAGCTATTAGGGTTGAAGTAGCAGAAATGAGAGTCCTCGTCGTATGAGAACATACCTGCCTATGGTTAATTACATTTCTGAACCGCATCAAAGAAGGAACATACCATGATCAGGATTGAATACATCTCTTACAAGCAAAAGAAACCATTCTTTCCTCAAGCCACCGGCATCAATACCCTCTTCGCCCTTAAACTCTATCCTCAAGCCCTTTTTAATTTCCTCACCACCAGTTCCCACAACCTCGCTAACCCCCTTTAAGCTATCTTCTACCAAGCACTCTCGTCTGACTTTCAAAAGTAGATACTGATTGACATTCTTGCGTGTCATGATACTATTAAAGAACGCTTCTCTCGCCTTCACTTCCATTTGACGACGAGCATCATGCTCCATGATCTGAATCTTTGCCCAAATGCTAAGAAAGAATGGATATTGGCAAAAAGCAAATTTGCTACGCTTACTTTCCCAAGCCTCAAAATCAGCAACCAGGTCGGAATAATCGAGTAAGGTATTGTAAAAGTGGCTAGTCGGTAGCATCTGTCCATGTGCAGCCAAAGCCCTGATGGGAGTTCCCATACTAGGCTCCGTACTTTTCGACAAATACTCGGCTGGCGATTGAACGCTACTTAGTAGTTTCCCTTTCTTATGTAACCCACTATTGTTAGCCGAGAAAAGGAGTGCCATCACCCTAGCAGCTGCCTTGATCTGCCAATCATCACTATATACAACAGGTTTCGGCTTCGTATCCTTTTTCTTATTGGTACTCTGTCCAGCTTGAAGAGCCGCATGAAAAGCTGCTACATTATTGTGGGATGCACTGGTACTAATCTGGGGAATCAAGCCAGAAGTAAGATCAGGTTTACCAACCTCGCGAGGCTTCCCATGCTGCCGGGTAAGCCTGTAAGTGACAAAGCTGCCAACCAATTCTGTAGTTCGCTGAAAGTGGCCTTCCGGGTACCTAGCGAACCATGAAACTATATGATGATGACATTCATTCGGAGTATTTGAAAGTAATCCCACAATGCGTTTGATGATTCCCGAATGTTGACCAGAGGCTCCCTTTGTTGCATTCGGCGGTGGTTTAGAAGAAGGCGGCTGTCCTCTAGTTTTAGGGACATTAAGATCACCAGCTTCGGGTCTCTGCCCATTCGGTGGCACTCTCGATCCTGCATTTCTCGAAGGAATACCATTTCCCGGGTACAGAAGGGGATTGGCTAGGATAATCAAAAGAAATCGGAGATTATCAGGTTCTTTCAGAGGACGTCCCGGACGTTTCAATAGCCCCTCTGTAGCTTTCAATACCGTCCTTTGAAGATGTGATTGGGCCTCGGTGATCGTATCCTCAATCTCGGCGAGCTCTCCATCAGTGGGCGCTTGCACGACTGTGCTGGATCGGCGTGATATCAATTCCTCCAATTTGCGATGCCAAATCCTTCCCGGATTCGACACGACGTGATACCATTCATTCAGATCAGGCCAGTCGATACGCGGCGATTTAACTGTAGTCAGATCACAGTGAGGATTAGTGCGTATTGTGTCTCCAGGCCGTTGAGATCGGTTCTTCTCGGGTGTTTCTTTCTGATTTCCAGTCCACCAAGAGCCATTCTCTGCTATATCTCCCAGCATTAACATTCTGGGATCGAGTTCTTCCAAAGGAGTTTCTGATTGTGGATCATTCTCGTCCGGGATAGTGGCCATAAAAGTCTTTAGATTACTCTGACTTCCTGCCCTAAGATTGGGATTTTGACGCGTAGTACTGAATGAAGTATTGATACAATCAAATTGGCTAAATGATGCGATAATATATTCTTCCAAAGGTCTAAAGAGATTTTTGGCCACGTTATCTTGTCTTCCGTGCATAGTTTCGTCAAATTTGCCTGGCGGGTCTGGGGGACTTCTACTTGGGGGTTGAATAGCCAATGGTTTAGTGTAGGTACCAGAGCCCATTCGACCGCGTTTTTCCATATGGGAACCAAGAAAGCTTCCAGGGGATGAATTTGAGTATGGAATTGAGCGTGAACCTGGCCGTTTGTCACTGTCCATGCTAGAGCGATCCCCGGGGCCGTTTCCGTAGCCAGGGAGAGCAGGTCTAATTGGAACTGCTTGTGAACCAGGTGGATTTGTGAAATGCCTGGGGTGCTCATATTCTTGGGGGGATTCCGTTATTGCACATGTAGGTGATCTTGGCGAACTTGACAACGTATTCGAGGTATCGGCTTCGTCATGCTTTAGTCGATTGATCAGGTAGGTAGTTATACATCTTTCAGCAAGTCTCCGAGTTTTTTCAACAGATAATGGCGCAACTATAAAAGTCAGACATGAGGCCTACATAAAGTCATCTCACTGATCGCATACCTCTGGAAACTTGAGGTTTATTCAACCCGGAATAAGTCGTAGATTTACTAGGCCCAGACATTTTGCGGCCATCATTTGAGGCCGGTGTGTATGGCTGAAGATCATTCACCGTCGTACAAACTTTGCATCTAAATGCCTGGATTTGCTTCGGCCAACTCACGTTCGAATTGCAAGTCATACACTTTCCCGTCAAGAAATCCTTATCTGGCACCCTCGAAGACCTAGCCCCTGCATTCTTTTCTGGCGATATATCGTCATCGTCAAAAAATCCAACGGCAGGCGGCGCCGGCGCAGTCGCCTTCTTCTTACTATTGAACAACGATGGAAAAGGATGGCTCATAGATCTCCCATGGCTCGACGTCGGCTTTGACGAGCTTGAGGGATTAGAACTCGAGGGGCCTGGTCGACCATGCTGAGCAGCCGTAGTTAAAGTCGGAATACCATAAGCATTATCCAAGATATCTGCCTCCGTAACCCTAGCTCTCCCCCGATTTTTGTTCGGCGATTCTGGCGCTGGACCAACGGGGGCAATGCTCGAGCCAGATTCTACCCGCGAGCTGGAATTAAGTAGGCGACTAGACCAAGGTGCCATTTTATATTTTCAAATTGTCTGCGAAGTGCAAACGTTCTAGTTTGACCATCGGGTCCTCCAAAAGTATCTGCGAGTTTGGTTGTAATGTTGTGCGAGGGGAGCAAGTTCCCTTCTCGTGTATATCCAAGCTTTCTTTCGTTTTCGTAATCGATAGTACGTCCGTTCGTTCGTGCTTGAACTCTAGGGGGGGATAGGTCTCGGGCTCTTTCCTAAAACTTCCCTCATGGAAATGAACATATAATTAGTGAAGGCAAGTAATGTTGAAGTATATTTCGACCTTTGCTTCAAAATTCCAAAGGGGGGAGGGGGGTGGAGGGTTTATCATAATGAACATGGATTTTGTTTATTTACCATTGTCGTATAAAGTGGTAATGCAATTTTGCAGGTTCATCTCAATCCATTTTGAGATTGATATGTACCTAGTTAACCCCACAGCAATGCGTGGGTTTGGAGGACTAATTTATGCATAATTGACAGTTTGAATGTCTCTGTTCGTCTTATGAAACCGATGGACATCGTTATTCGTCCCAGGAATGGTTTAAAATCGGAAGCGCCGTTCCTTTGCCAAGAAACCCCGAAAATATTCCTAATTTAGTAGGAGAAGAAATAGAGAAAGAATGAATACGAGATGTGTTGATACGAGCTTGGAAAGTTATAAATTTGGATTTGGGGTCAATTGTTCGTGGCGTCTTGAAATTTGCTATGAAATATATATGGGTAGGGGAACGAATGTTCAGGGAAAATAATCATATCCTGGCTTTTGACACAACAAAATTGGCCCGAAACTTGATCAGACGTATTCGCACTTTCACTTATCACCGAATAAGGTATCCAAGGGGTCCATGATACTTTCACATTGTGGAAGATTCGTAAATTCATAAAAGTTTTGGGTATGATGGAAAAGCTATGCATTTTTGCATTAACTAACAGTGCGCCACGAGGCCATAAAACAATCCATTCATCCCATTGCTGAAGTAAGCAACAACACACACCCAACCCCTGATTACATTTATCTGTATCTTTGCAATTTGAGGGTGTTGTGCTTCTTCCAGGTCTTTCTGCGGCCAGCAGTGGTCTTGTTGAATCCGTGACCCTTTCCGAGACCACGGGACTTCTTTCCGGTGGCGGTCAATCCACGAGATTCTCTGTGCTTGTGGACTGGGTTGACGATCCAGTTGATACGGGGATCGCGGCGGATGGCCTTGTGTTGAGGGTCAACGAGGATGATCTCGAAGTACTTGTAGGTGGAGTCTTGGTTGATCCAATAGGAGTTCAAAACTCTCAAGTTGGCACAACGACGACCGACACGCTCCTCAGCGGTGGACTTGAGGGATCTTTGGTACTTAAGTTGGTTAACACCCTGGTTGGTTGGCTTTCCTGTAATGCGGAAATTGGGTTAGTAAATCCGGTTTCCTGGAGTATCTTCTCTTCCAACAAATACGGGATTGAACATACCGTAGGTGGCACCCTTTGGAACGGGGCGCTTGCGACCACCACGACGAACACGGACACGGTAGATAACGTATCCTTGCTTGGCCTTGTAACCGAGACGGCGAGCCTTGTCTGGGCGGGATGGGCGGGAAGCACGGTGGACGACGTTCAGTTGTCGGAGCTATATTATGCACTCTCAGCTAAGTTCAACGAGTGTATAGCAGAGACATCAAAGATGTCCACAATATTCCAATTTGCTTGTCCAAAGAAGACCAAATTTTCGAATAATTGAAGTCGATCGAGATCGTCTCTTGGGGTCGTAGTTTTATCTTACCTCCCAGCATCGTACACGGAGAAGGAATCGAAGCACATCAGACTGCTTCTTCTTCTGGATTTCTTCGAGATATTTAAGAGCACCCATCTATTTGGAGAACAGATCATGTTAGCATTGGTTCTTAGAAAACCTCCAAGCTGAAGCTGCGGTAAAGCTGGGAGGAAAAGTCGAAGACACTCAATTGCGAGCAACATCTGCAATTCCAGAAA
The DNA here is from genome assembly GCA_002162575.1 of Sclerotinia glacialis. Lineage (NCBI taxonomy): Eukaryota > Fungi > Ascomycota > Leotiomycetes > Helotiales > Sclerotiniaceae > Sclerotinia > Sclerotinia glacialis. The sequence continues at coordinate 1,847,549 of NGKH01000003.1, read as the reverse complement.
TCCATTCCTTGTCGCAGATGTTCAACCTAACATATGTCTTTCGAGCGAACTCGGTTTACTAACCTTGAATGATTTTGGGAGTTGTCGTGGCTCGGAATTTGTCGATTGGCGTTGTCGTGAAAGAAAAGTTCGAGAGTCTTTTTCATTTTTCCAAATAGAACTGTGGGAATCTTTTCTAGCGCGCTCGGGTAATTTTAAGCCTAAGGCATAAAATAACATGGGCAATTTCTCCACCTGCATTTTTCCATACCTCATTGTTTCCTCATGCTTTTTTAGTTCTGTAAATAAATACTCCTCCATATATCAGATAATTTTTAGAATCAATTCCTCAATTCTTCAATTCCCCAAACGGTAATCTGCAAGAGACCACTATTGGTAAATCCAGAGGCTCCAACCACAAGAGGTGTCCAGCTATAAATTTTCTAATTAAATCTCACATGTTCTATTTCATCCCCTTTCAAATGTCAGATATCTACTTCCATCTCACCTCAGGAGAACTCGTTAGGCCTTTGCGATATGTAACCAAATGGACGAATTAGCAATAGTTGTTTTGATCCGAATTCGTATGAAAATGGAATTAGATTTCCCTGAGACTCTGCGGCTCTGCCAATGTAATGTTCAGCCAAGTTTTGTATAGTATTCATTTTATAGCTAGTGGTAGCATCTCAAAGAAGATGAAAGACAGTACGATACGATAGTACAGCTAGGATGTATGTACCAATAGCCAACATAGCGAAGTCTAAAAAGATTACAAGCAAAATCTGTAACTTTTCCCTGGCTCTTCTATAACTCTCCTCGTCATCATTCAAACCTGGCTCTCAAAAGCCTTGAGCAATTTCCTATTCGCCCTCTGATGTTTCTTTACCTCCTTTCCCCATCCAATATAATTTCCCTCCGCAACAACCGGGAAGATTTTGTTCGAGACCTCAATGGCATCTGTATCCAAGGTCTCCTCCGGCTTTGAAGCATTGATAATACGCTCGAACTTATTCAACCCTACAGTCTTTCCCAGTTCTAGCATCTTCGCAATCTGCTCATCCTCTTTACCCCATTCATTACCAAGTGATCCACCAAATTCCTCCGCGACATTCTTCTTAGCCAGCTTGTCAAATTGACAAATTACTTCCAAAGCCCGTGCAATCATATCTTGACCCCTTCCATGATTCAAGGCGAAGTCATGAATGTCATTCTCATGTTTCGCGCCTTTCTTCTCGATTCTGAATGGCGATGCCAAAGCATAAGTAGCATGGAAGCTGGTTATAAACTTCTTCTGTTCGGCCAACCTATTCCAGTCAGTACGCAGGCAAGTATTTCCAAATGTAAAAGTATACTCACCATTCCTTTTCCAATTCCGCCGCCAACTTCTTGAAACCTTCTGCATCTCTCTCTACGCCCCCAACAAACTTCTCCATAAACTGCGCTTTCGCTCTTTCTGCACTCTTCTTTTTCTTCCTCTCAAGATTGTCTAGCTCCAGAAATTCGCTTTGAAGGGTCAAGTCAGTACACATTCCGGAATCGAATACCCCTTGTAGTAAAATTATAATCACAGGTAGTCGAACAAATCACATACTTGCTCTCCTCCCGTCCCGGATCCTCATAAGTTTCATCCTCAACTTCATCCTCTCCCAACGCTCCTAATTCTCTAGCCCTAACAGGCTCCGACCTTCTTCCTTTCTTCTTCCCCTCCCCCGTCTCTTTACAACCTTTCTTCAGACTCCTTTTGTCATAATGGTCTGTAACACCACTGGAATCTTCATCATGATCCGCCTTCTTCTCTTTATTCATCTCTTTACCATATCGCTTCACCTTCTTCCTGTCAGATTGATCCGTACCACAACTAGAATCCTCCTCATGATCCGAATCATTCATCTTGTCCACTGCATGCTTGTTACGGGCCCTAGACTTAGAATTCGGCAAATCACCTTTTCAATGCGACAAAAGTAAACGTTAGAATATTCTCCATCCCTCTCAAAGCAAATGATTGGATTGAAACAGAAAAATATGCAGAGACTTAAAGGCTTACCTTCGGACTTGCGTTTCGATCTGTTGACCATGGGAGCGATGGTCGAAATGAATGAGGGGAGGGGATGGATTTTAGATGGATATTATTTCTAAGACGCGATGATATCGAAGAAGATGCAAAATAATGAAATGAAGTTATCGATTGCGAAGAGAGATGATATCCGAATGTATGAATATCAAAAACAAAGCCCGAAAAGAAAAAAGTAACATGAAGTTTAAGTTGAAAGTGAACAAAAGAGAACGAAAGTGGGCCGCCCTCTCTCTCTCCATCATCCTTAAGGTAACGAAAACTGCAAAAGGAAGGACCACCAGACGGACCACGAGACGGACCCTCAAAACGTTCCTCCCCAACACTCTCTCTTTCCACAATCACCACCATCATATCCTCTCGTCACCCACTACAATCAAAATATCGATTAACGAGACGAGCAAAAACCTAGCCACCCGCTTATGGGGCGACAGGAAACCGCAACACCACGGGGGGCCGGTATTCTCTACTCTTCCAATTTGGCGTGTTTGTCGATGAGGTGTAGTGTGGGAGTATGATAGGGGGATGTTGATGTCATATATTTTGGTGTCAGGTACATCACCATCATCACATCGCATCACATCACACATCAAACACACGCATCAAAATAAGTAACCCAGTGTATGAATTTCATTCTTGCTACCGATCCCACATCCATGTCCCTTAAACCTATAAACATGCATCGAATACGATTCCATTCCATTCAATTCCATCCACCATATTTAATACCCAACGACCTTAAATCGCAGCAGAAGAGAAACACACAAAAAGATAACAAATCAGGTCAGAAAAGAATCAGAATTCAGAAAGAAAAAAATAATGAAACATGCATCCATCCATCCATCCATTAATTATCCTTTGCAAATTTACCCAATTTCTTTTTTTTCCCCACTCGACACCGCCGGATTTGGAAAGATCTATCTATCAATGGAGTTCTTGAAACTTGTTTTTTCGTGAAGTCGTGGTAACGCGTCAGGCCGCTGCAATTGGAAGATGCAAAAAGGTGTAGTCTTCCTAAGTAAACCGAGAAACAAAAAAAGCTATCAACGAAGAGAAGAAGAAAAGAAAAGTATGTCCAGTGTATTGTGTACGAATCCTGTGCCTGTCTCCGATTATGTAGTAAATCCAGAAGAATCCCTATTCTGAATGAAACCATCTCAATTATCCTCTATGATCAAATTGCAAAGAAATTGTAGCGTCTCTGAAAAGGTCATTCCAGTATGTCTTCATAGCATTGAGGTTCTCCTGACCCATAAAACAGCGCGCCGCCTGGCTCAACGCAATATGAAAGTAAATTAAACGAATGTGTGGACGACCATGCTCGTCAAGAACATGCAAGGAATTAAGAACAGGGTCGGTGGAGAAGGGCGTCTGTGATATTTTACAAAAGCAAAGTGTATTTAGTCTCCAGTTCTGTAGGAGTATCCCGTGGCTAAACTAACCAGCTGGAAATGAAAAAGGATATCAAGACCAGAGGTAAAGTCATTGATTGTTGCCGAACAAAGTCGACAGCATGCGTAGGGTATGATCAAAAGATAGACTCAACGAGTTCCCATGGACAAGCCTTGGAAAGCTCCAATCCAACCGTCGGATTGACCGACAAGCCCACCTTGACGACCGTATTCGTTACCATCATGGGTAGGGGTAGTGCCATGAGGAGAAGGGAATCGACCAGGTGCCTGGTAATCGGTCGTGTTTGGAAAGCCAGTATAAGGTTCCATCATCGAAGAAACATACGCACTTGCAGTACCAACATTTCTGGTAGATCCAAATGGAGAATATCCATAAGTATAACCTTGAGGCTGGAAACCAGGGGCGGCTGCTGAACTTCTGTCCAAAGTCGACTGGAATGGCTGTGCGAAAACACCTTGGTAGCCTCGTCCTGCCTGTGTTGTACTATATGTTTGTGGCTGTTCGGCCTGTTGTGGTCGACGCTCACTATGTGTGGTTCTGTTAACACCCACAGCCCCAGGTCCAATACCGCTTGGTGCTTGCAAGCCAAGAGAAGGACTTGCGAAGGAAGCAGGATTGATCGCCGACATCCAAATTCGTGTCTTGTATACTTTGAACAAATCGGTGACGAGAGAATTGAAGTTGATATAGGCATCAGCAAAGTAGTAAAATGTGAGCTTCTTCCAGTCCCTGGATATAAGGTGGTAAGCTTATGTTATCAGATTAGTCGGTGAGATCATTAGCTGACTTACATTTGGAATTCGGCATCCAAGATCTCCATATGCAGACCGTGTTCCTTCACTTTCTGCGTACAAACACGCTTGGCCTTTGCTTCGTTTCCTTCCTTGTCGCGCAAAGCCTGTATTTCATGGTTCTGAGCAAGGCGTTTGATAATCTTGGGCTTGATCTCTCCTGGATTAGGTTCTTGCATGCCGTGCTGACTTGGTGGACCCATGCCGCCCACAGCACTTCCTTGCATACCACTCGTAGTAGCCATTAAACCGGCACCTGTTCCATCAGTATTGCCTACAGCACCCTGAGAATACATCATGAGCCACTTGTAGTGTTCTTCGGCATAATGCTCCTTGAGTTCTTTCGCAGTAGCCCAGTCCACGTTATCCTTAGCGACGGTGCCTAAATCTGTTCCTCGATCGGCTTCGACAATCACGAGATCTCCGGGTTTGACAGAGAGACCAGTGCCTTCTTGAACGTAGAAGACATCTGCTCGCGAACATTTGAACAAGACAATGTAGAGTAGTTGGTTATGTCGAGGCTGTGGAACGCCATACATGCTTCGGTGAGGCGATGAGGGGCGGCCACCAGGGTAATGATTGGCGTTTCCATAAGGATATGGAGCAGGGTTAAAGGCCGAAGGTGTGAAAGTATCGGCATTGCGACCTGGTTGAGCATAATTTCCAAAGTATGTAGATGCTACATCCAATTAGTATGAGTATATGAACATATGCACCGAATCCTAACATTGAAAACGCACGCAAGGAGTAGAGGATAATTACTTACCATGATCGTTTGTAGAATACCCATTGCCTTCATTATACCGACCCGAATTTGCTGACAAACTCTCCTGGATACTGCTTTCAAGTTGTGACAATGGCTCGCCACCAGCAGCAATAGAGCTAACAGAACCTTGTCGAGCAGGTATATCAGCGAAAGAGTGACGCCTGCTCTGTGGGATATCGGAAAGTCCGCCGAATCCGAGAGAGCTCTGCCAAAAAGCCCTTTTGACATTCTCTAGTTTTCTGTTCTCAAGAGTGTATGGCGAGACTCTCTGTGCACCACCGATACCATACTCGCTCATTCTTCGTCCTAACATTGCTTTGGATGGATCCTGTAAATCGTTGAGTTCATCAAGTTCATCAATGGCATAGTCAGACTCTTCGGGTAAAGATTCCTCTTGCAAGCCATAACCATTACCAAGACCGAAAGCATTGGACGTTGAAGATCGAGGTCGGAGGCGTAAGTTTTGATAATTTTGCTGGCGCAACATAGCATTCTCTCTAGCTAACAATTCGATAGTCTTGGATTCTTGGGATTGAACTTGAGTACCGTGAGAAGAGCTGTTAGTACTCCCATCGTCGTCATCCTCAACTTCTTTAACCTTTCCGAGACCGCCCTCGGTCATCTCGCTCAACATACTTGGTCGAGATGGTCGATGCTGCAATACGGAATGTCCTATGCCGCGTCCCCGGCCTGAAGCCGCTGGAACAGCTGCTGGTGGCGGGCCAGCACTAGTATCTGGATCGAGCTGACCAACTGAGTATGACTGAGATCGGTACGTCTTTGGAGTAGGATGTAGAGGAATAGAAAAGGGAATGGTGGGGTTTACAGAGGGATCTCGTTGACTCATCATCTCGTTAGGAAAGTATCCATTGCCAGCGGAGCCCGGTGGGTGCAAAGATGTTGGCGATGGTAGAACTTCGGTCAATCTAGAGGGTGGCTCCTTACGTGACTCGCTGTTCCAAATGCCACTACCCCAAGGGAACGAGCTCGAGCTCGTATGCCCACGACCTGCAGCTACTTGGGCATGAGGACCCCAAGCGCTGGAGTCGGCCGAGGGTGTACTAGGGTGTGAGGCTGTTGGAGACATACTGCTGCTTGCAAACGAGCTCTTTCTCGGCTGCGTTCCAGTCTGAGTGGTGTCGTTCAACCATGAGGCTCGGCGCGTGGGTGGCTTTTGGGGTGGGTTGACTGGCTGTTGGGTGTCTTGTCGGTCGGGTTCATCATCGGAGCTTGCCAAAGCCTCCGAATCTGGTGTTGAGCGTCGCTCATTGAATTTACCAAGAATGGAAGGATTGCTTGATGTGATTGACGAAGGATTAGATTGGTTGGCCTTGCCACCAGCTCCGATCTTATTATTGCTTGAACTCATGGCGACTGTGTAGAAACGATTAGTTCTCTGTAAGGAGGAGAGAAAGCTGCTCTATGTTTAAATCTAACGTGAACAATCGGATGTAAGACTTGTGGTACGGCAACTTGAAAGAGTGTCCTCAAACGCCTTAAAGTTGAATACCATATGCTCATGTAAGCAGCGCAGCGAGAAAGTGAATCATACGAAAATAAGAGAGGTCACCACAACAGAAAGCCACTAAAAGCCACTAGAGATAACCCCGGCGACTTCGCATGTAGTTGGCCTAATGATTGATATATGCGATAGAGGACGGGAGACCATAGCCAAGGGAATAAGCTTCCAAACAGATCGAAAGATAACAGCAAAAATGTGAAAACTTACCAAGATTAACAAATAGTCGTGTCTGAGGATGGATAAAATAGTGATTTGAGCAAACCAATTTTCGTAGATGGCCGAACTTCTGGATGAAATCTGCTTTACAAAGGGGGGTAAAGTCGACAGTAAGCGAATCCGTGAAATTGACCAAGAATAGGAAATCGACTTGGTGGAAAGGGGGTGAATAGGTATCTAAGTGTAGGAGCTGAAAGATGCCCAAGTTTAGATGTGAATGCGAGTGAATTCCGGTGTGCCCCGCAAGGAGAGAGAAGCGGACCGAATTTCGAAACTGGCGCACAAGAAGCGAATAACTAATACTGCGCAAATCTTCGTCAGTAATTAAGAAAAACTGTACAGGGAAAAGAGGGAAGGGCTGAGGTGTCAAGAATGGTCCCGAGAACGTAGCGTTCAACAAAACCAGAAAATGTATCTAGACCAGGCAGCGAACTGGGACGAGGGATCCAGAAACCACAAAGCAGGATTTCCGAGTTTAGGTGGCCGGTAAAGTGAATTAGATGATGCTACCTAGGGAGGTAGGCACCTCATTCAACCGAGATATATGTGCCGATTCTCTTCTGCCGTCGATTCTCAAAGAATTCTCCAGAAGTCGAGTCGCAATGTGGATTGAATATCTCGAGCAAGTGCTTCCCAGGTTTCAGAGCACTGAATATTCCAAGAAACAATCTTTCTGGATGTTGATATTTGATTGCGCCAATCCTGAACAATTGTTGTGGTTGAATCCACCCTTTGACCTGACTGTTCGGGAGAAATACCCGGTGGATCGGATACACCTCTCTGCTTGATTCGACGGTAGGAAAAGTATAAACTCACCGGATGTGAGATAAACTCGACCAAGGAAAGCAAACTTTCAAAGTACAATTATTATCTGTTTATCTAGTAGATCGACATGTTAGCCTCAATCAAATCCCTAGAGTCGCAATAGGAACAACCCCCACACCAAACCCCGTCAAGGCTGAGGGAGTCGAGATGGAAGGATTGACAGACGAAGCTCACCGACCTGCTTTAATCGCGGTTTCCGCATAAAATGGATGAAACTCTTCTAATGCCGCTTTCTCTTTCTCAAGTTTATAAAGCTGATCCCAATACCATCTATTTCTCAATAATTGCTCGAACTAGCCGCTGTTGAAACAAACAGCAGATCGAAAGTCCAAACCTTCTGCGCATGCGTTCGGAATTTCAAATTCGTGAAGGCTTTGTGTCGCCAGGACTATGCGTAGCCCATTGTCGTGGGAAGGATAAAGGCGCGAAAGGCCAAAGCTCTCTTTTCCACAATGTTGGAGGATGAATCTCCGGAGGGGAGAATAGACGAATAATTGAAAGTATTCTCTTGTCAAGATATGAAGAATGTACGGTGCGTATTCTTGGTTACGGATCAAGAGGAATTTTCTTTTCTTTTCTTTTCTTTTATTTTCTTTTCCTTTCTTTTCTTTCTTTTTTTTCTCTTCTGAAAGACAGTGGTGAGGTGAGGTTCTGGTAAAGGATGAAAGTTTTTGAAGTTAAATGATTCGAGGGATCGAAGATGAGCTGAGGCGCAACCTTGATGCGGGGAAAGCTGCCTATGGGTGAACACGCGATAAGACACCTTCAAAGAACAAGAACACCGCAAAATAAGTTAAAAAGATGTTATGCTTGTACGTTTTCAATATGCGACAATAGAGAACTAAATGATTGGTCTTTCTCTTTTATTTTCTTTTTTCTTTCCTTTTCTTTTCTTTTCTTTTCTTTTCTTTTTTTTTTTTTGGTTATGATGACGAAACTCAAGCAGGAAGGAAAATGGAAATTTCCGTTGAAGATAATTTCCAATATCTTTTCCTTGAAGAATAATTTGACTTAATTATTTGGAGGGGGGGGAAGTAAAGTAAGTAAGTAAGTAGTAAGTAAATATGTGAGTAACCAAGTAAGTGAGTAAGTAAGTATGTATGCATGTATGTATGTATATGTATTTGGGATTGATATATTGATGGGACAAAGATGGAGCTTCAAGAAGGGGTATTTGTACGGAGTCAATGTATAAATGTATAAACGTAATATAATAAATAGTAAGGATCTCCTAAGGAAGGATGGATGACCGACGAATGGATCAAGATGAGGAACGAGAACAAGAACTGAGGGTGGCCTTAGCGCTACAATTGGCACAAGGGTCCAATGTTCGAGGGAGGGGGCGTGGAGAGCAAGGGAAAGCAGGAGGGTTCTGACTACTAGCTTTCTAAATTTAAGGGATCGAAAGATCTAATTGGTAAAAGAGCCACATATGTCGACAAGGGAGGGGGGAAGTACAATTAGTTCTGCGTTAAAGTGGAGGACCACGACAGGAAATTCAAGGGCATGCGTCGATGGATACTCGGATGGATGAATAAGGTATATGAATTATGGGGAGGATGTGGATGAGGATGTGGATGAGGATGTGGATGTGGAGGTGGTGCCAATTGAGATGGTGGTAGAGAGAGAGAGAGAGAGAGAGAGAGACTGGTGGTAGAAAAGTGGTGGTAAAAAACTGGTAAATGATGCAACTAGAGAGAGATGGAGAGAGAGAGATGCAGCACAGATTAGATGATGATATGAACAAAGTATGCCTGGGCTTAACCTACTAAATCACAAGGCAGCATTAGATTTTCTCATGAATATGCAAGTCAGAACAAATGGAGCATCTTTGAGAGTAGAGAGAAAGAGAAAGAGAAAGAGAAAGAGAAAGAGAGAGAGAGAGAGAGACCTGAGTGGGAGGAGAGAGCATCCAGCATCCACCAAGTGCGTCCAGATTACGAGTGGAGAATGAATAGAGGAGTTAGCGAGTAGTTCTTCTTGAAATTCATCAGGCCATGCAAACATAATATCCATGCAGAAAGTTAAGCATACCTAGGACCTACGGAGTATATAACTAACTATACAACTAACTCCGTACAGCCAACTTTACTTACTTGGATGCTTGATGTCTTGTGAGGTTAATGATCGACATGTTTGCATGCATGCACAATGCGGTAATGTTGGTATTGGATGCTTGGGTAAAGATATGTACGCTATGTATATGTGCAGAGTATGCAAGAAGTTATCTCAGATACGAAAGGCAAAGAAAGTGATAGACAAGATCAGATGCAAGAAATACTTACTCCATATTCTCAGGTACCTCTTCTCTCTCATTCTGCCATGGTATCAATGTGACGAATCCAGACCGACCGAAATGGAGGGAGTGAGGCCTCGAATCCCTTCTCATTAGATACATAATCATAAATTAATCAAATCGACGGCAGGTTGTGGCGAAAAGGAGAAATAAAGTCATAATCAAAAAAAATCTTTGAACCTTTTTTGCATCGATGCTTGCGGTACCATGAAAGAGCGAGCGTTTGACGAATTAATTGATTGAACTCTGATTGATTATTACATCACACTTCATCTCAAGTGCCGGCATTGCAAGGTTATAGGAGACGACGTTTATCTTTTCTCATCTCAATATTCACATGATAAATAGATTGAAGTTATTATTCTCATCTCAACATTCACATGATAGATAGATTGAGAGCACGAGAAGTGAACGTTTATGTTGTGAGTCCGGACATCAACATCAAATCAGTGCAGCCTTGCCTGCTCGCTCACCCTACTTTGCCTTTGCATCTCTCCCCGCTCCCCTCCCTCCTCCAAAAAAAATAAAATTGAATATTTCAAGATTCCAACCTTTGCCACGACGACGCCACCATCATCTCATTCGATGAATTATTCCACCTTCCACCATGTTTGGCATTATCACCAAGATCTTGATGGCGTATGCTGTTTTATGACTTCTTTCATTTTGAGATCTCGATGGCGGCATGTTAAGATTCAGGCTCTGACGCTACCCCAGATTATTTTTCTTCCGGATGGCTTTTCCCGCGCTCTGCTGATCTATGATAATCCTCGACCCTTGAGCTTCTGTAAGGCAGAAAAAGGAAAAGCATGATCAGGAAAGTTGGAAGGGAAACCCGGGAAATAGAAGAGGCACTGTGTCTGACTTACGGAGTGCGATATTCCTCGGAGAACAAAGAAAATTGAATTGCCCTATCAGAGTCTATCAGAGTCAGTAAATACTCGGTGTAATCGAATTCATAATCGATTTGATCTAACTATAGCTAACACTACAATTTGTATATATCTACCCACCTATCATCTACATGTATCATCAGTCCATTTCTTTCCCCCTCATACCCCTCATCTTCCAAAAGCGGCATCAAAATAATTCTCATTTCCCTGACAATTCAAATCGCCAAAACTTCCCCTCGCTCGGTATTCCATAAAATATCTGACCCTTTACCATGGCGGGAGAAATTGGTAACTTACCGTGCCATGTTTGTGCAACACCGCCGAGCCGGGAGCAAAACTCTACTTGCAGGCCATCCCTATTCCCCATTCCAATCACATTTTGCAGAATCAAAAGAGGGTAACCCTTCATCATCCCCTCTATCGATTCTATCGATATCATCAAATCTGCCATTTGCGCATATACCTTCCTCATCATGCGAGTAAAAAACCATACGATTCTCTATCAAGTTTCTATGCCAGCCAAGGAGTCTCGCTCTGAATGGCGATATTGGCAAGCCATGCCCACTCCATCAACGCGTACTTGATTCGCCACGGGATTTTTTTCTACCACACCTCATTGATGGATGAGAGACCCGGTGTTTTGTCCATTAAATCATCACAGAGATATATATTGAGGCGCATATGTACTTCGTAATTGAATTTGCATAAAGTAGTACCAGGGGGGACGGGATGCTCAAATTTCTGTTCAATGAGAAAAAGGCAAAAGGAATGTACGAAACTTGATGGGTATTGCCGATGCTGTGAAACACAATCCTCTCCAATTAAAATCCAGAACTCATTCTTTGTACATGTTTTGTACATCCGCGGTGCAATGCGAGCAGACCCCAAAGTCATACATCTTCAACCAAGTACCGAGCTCAACCTGGAATAGAATCTAAGCTACTCGATGCAACTGCATCAGGACCCTTTTGTTGCTTCAACTTCTGCTCAAACTTCGCAAATTCTTGGATCGCGATCTCCTCTTCCTCGTCCATTACTTGTACAACTCCCTTCACTTCTTCAATCTGCACCCATTGTTAGCCCATTGTCGCATAAATGGTCATCTGAGCTGAATACTTACATAATGCATAAGCATTCCCTCAATTCCATTCTTCAACGTGACTGTACTTGAGTCGCATGTTCGACATGCGCCTCGGAGCTTCAACTTGACCATGCCGTCCTCGAACCCGCGGTAATCAATGTCTCCACCATCTTCCTGAATTGCCGGCCGAATGCGGGTTTCAAGTAATTCCTTGATCATTCCAACAACCTCGGGGTCATCCTCGTTGTATGCTAAGCTATCTACTTCTTCTGGCGCTTCGCCACTTGCCCCCGTTTTCTCCGTGATATTGACAATCTGTGCACCGGAAGTTACGGCCTCCGTTACGAGACTGAAAATCTCTGGTTTGATATGCGCCCAATTAGCATCTTCTGCCTTGGTGACCGTAATGAAATCCGAGCCATAGAAGACAGACTTAACTCCATCAATATTCATCAGGGATGCGGCGAGCGGGGATGGGTGTGGTGGCGCAAGCGTGGATCTGGGATTGAGGTATTCGATGAAGGGTGCATTGAGGGAGGGTGGTAAAATTGGATGATTGGGAAGGAATTTCAATGCATCTGGGTTTGGGGTGTCTTCTGTTTGGATGAAGATACTGCGACTGCCACCGATCGCTGCAGGCTTTAACATGGTAGATGGTTGATGAAGAGGTTGTAGAGTTGGTCTTGTCCTCGAACTCGAAGCTGTCATAGCTGGTAATCTTGTACTTTGGTGTACATATCTCTGCGAGCTTCTAGGACAGATGGCGAATGATGATTTTCCTGGTCGAGATTTGGATAACAATGACTTTGCTTCCTGAACGATTCTTTTTGATGTCATCGTGCGGTTGACCTGAAGGCTTCAGCTCAGGAATAGTTAAATATAATCGGGTTACTGAATTGCAATAACAAAATGAATATTCAGGAGAAGTTTAGGATAATTTACAATATAGTGGTGATATTAGGTATGATAACAATATATAGTGAAGATTGAAATGTATTTCTTAGATATTCTACCGTTCTTTGTAAGCATTTATATGACGCACCAAGTGGTGGTATTACCACACTTTTAATTGGTCATCCTTATCGGTATCAATAATCCCTACCTCCGATAAGGTTCGAAACTTTTTTTTTCTACAGACCTCGTCCACAAGGCTACAGGATTGGCAATAACCATGCATTTCTCAAATTATCACCACCCTGACTTGTCTCTTCAGTTTTTATTTGCCATTAAATTTCTATTAACTTGTTTTCACTTTTAATTCGGATAAGCACAATCTCATGTGTGTGTTAACACAATTCCGATGAATCAACGAGACCAGCTCCTCGTCAACGTCCCTTTCCCGTCTGTTCTTTAAGTCCCTTAATTTGTTGAGAAAGCCTCAAGTATACATATTGACCGGCCAGTCTGTTGATCTTTGAGGAATGGATACTATAGAAACCTCTTCCGAAGGTGCTAACTCAATCGGTTCCATCAATACCAGAAACGGTGTCGGTGTCGGTGTCGGTGTCAGTGTCAGTGTCAGTGTCAGTGTAGCGGAAGCACCAGTTGAAACCATCGGTCCTACAAATCGTGTCAGTATGGACGAGACACCCGTCGATCCAAAATTATGCGCCCTGTGTAAGGAGAACAATCACAAGTACAAATGCAAATATTGTGACGTGCGGTAGTGAGTATATTTGTATGCGACTAGGGAGAGAAGTCTGTGCTAATTCTCGAAAAGTTGTTCTGTTAAATGTTCCAATGCACATAAAGCTGATACAAACGATCATGAGGAGGAGAAGGAGAAAAATACTTCCTCCTCTCCTCCTACTGAAATTCCCTTACCCACATCCAAAGAGAAATCGATAGCTCGACCCGGAACTCTAGCTGCAGCCAACGCCAAAGGTCCATTCGAAAATCTGGACAACTCGAAGGAACTCAAAGAGCTTTTTATAAGATACCCAAATTTACGTTCACACCTAGATGCAGTCGATACTGCAACTCTTCGTCCGACAGGTTTTAACTCACATAAATGGAATCAAGATCAAGGGTGGGAGAAAGGGAGGAATGCTCTAAAAAGCGCAAGAGGGTATTATGGAAAAGATGGTGAAGGCGTGCGGGAGTATTGTGAACTTGTTCTACGACTTCTCGGAGACGAAGACGTGGAGGACGAGGAGGCAGCAGCAGAGATTTTGCGAAAGGAGGCGTTGGCTGAGAGCACCCGGGTTATTCGAGCATTGTTGGAATCCGAGAAGAGAAGATAAAGAGATTAGGAGGCACGAATATCAGAAAGTTCTATGCCTCAAAGAATAATCACATTTGGAAGGCAATGGTACGACAAACACAGTTCCCAGGCGAACTCGGTGAACACTCTATTTAATGGCCATATATTGCACGAGGCTAACCTTCGGAATAGATTACAACAATTATAATTTAGAACTTCCTGGATCCATTTTGTACAGACAGGAATGTGGGATGAAGTTATCAATTCCTCCAGATAAGATTTCAGCGCAGACACACCCAGCTCAGGAATATGCGATGAAGTTAGAAGTTAAACGTTTGCACACTCTGGAAAGAAAGTAGATGCCCTTGAATACAAATGAAATAATTTCGTCAACTACTATTACTAGGACTACGTTTGAACATACCAAAGAAGCTCACCCTTATTGGTGACCTCACAGGTGACTTTAACTTTATCTCTTCCCCTGACCCATCATGTACTTTTCCCCTCCGAAGTTTCAACAACAATAAGGGGCCTACCCTCTCCTTCATCGACCGTCTCGTCTCCTCACTCTCATCCCGCTGCGTCCAATCATGCCGATCATTCCTTTCCCTCTTCACCTCCTTCGGCTCCTCCTTCTCTTCCCACAATAAGAAATCCCCCAAACTCATTGGTCTCATCACAGCTCTACTCTTATGCAAAAGTGGTACATCTAAATTAAACGTCCGTCGAGGACATCTATACATATCCCTCTCCGCATCCAATTCCGCAGCGCGTTCAAGTGCCGGCGTCCATTGGTATTGATTTCTATTCCTCGTCTTGGTCCTGTCCGCCGTCGCATGGTCCATCACTTGGGCCTTTTGTAGTGTCGTCGTGGGTTTCTGATATACATATCCGGATCCGATTCCCGCCGCTTCTTCATCAATAGTCAAATATCCTAGATTCTTGAGCGCCGGCTCGGATAATTTGTGCACCTGATGGAGTTTCTCCTGTGTAGCCGTGTGCTCGAAGGACTGGGCGGCAACTTGCGGGACATGGTGGTAGACGCCTGTGGCCATTGAGACTCGAGCTGCGCGACGTTGTTCGGCGGATGCTTTTTGCTGGGCAATGTGGGCTCTGAGACGGCGGGAGAGATCGTCTGGATCGAGGGGAGCACCTCTTTTTGAGTGGGCACGGGGAACATGGAGGTTGATGTGGTGGTGTTGGGTGCGAGGTGGGTAACTCATGGTTCTGTAGGGTTTGGATTTCTGGGGATGATGTTAGGATTGTGTAGTATATAATTTGTGGTTGTACATGGAGAGAGATGACTTACGCAACACAATTCTTCGTAAGTAGGAATGGGTGCTTCAACGACTGATGCATCCATTTTTGAAAATCCCTGGCTCTGTCTTCTATATAGATAATATAGCCTCTGTGCCTCTGAAACCGAGACACTTCTCGATTCGAACGGTCGCAAGTTTCCTGTGTCTGTGTACCTTCGCACGAGGCCACAACCGAAGGCTTCGAGCAGATGGAACACAGCGCGTAGCCGGAAGAAGTATAAAAGCTCGAAAATGCGGTGTACGAAAACTGTCGAGCAGAGAGTCAAGTACCTTTGTAGCGTCAACTTTGTAGAGTGTGATGTCGAGTGGTGAGACCCTTCAAATGGCGTGAGTAGAGTGGCGCGAGTCCAGATTGAGGATGATGTGTGGGGTGAAGGGTTTTGCGAAGATGGGGTAAATTAGATGAGGTTTGTGCACGGGGAATGAGGGCTTGTGTAAGGAAAGGAGGAAGTGGAGGCTCGAGACTTTGAGCTTGAATCCTGGTGACTCAAGGTTGTGGAATCCAAGGCGTCGAAATAATGCCAGGGGATTTTGCCTTGCAGGGTATTTCTAAACGATGAATCTGAAACCATGTAACGCAACAGAATGTACTGTAGAACGATGAAAGGGTAAGAAAATGAAGCAAAACGGGAGAAAGAGAATGGCAATGAGAATGGGAATGAAGAGATCTATATATCTATACTCGAGTACATAGATGACAATACCCACTTATTCGTACATGCTGCTGACGGTAGGTAGTCACTAAGCATTTCGATTCATTTCTTTGAAATCATGCCAAATATTGATACCTGTTTTGGGATAGGTCCGTTGGATTAAAGGAAGGATAGGTACCGCTACACGTACTAGTTTCTCCCTCAAAAACCGGTCAGAAACGAAGATGAATTGATTCTCAGGTAGGTAGAGTAACCAAACGTTGTGACGGCACACTCAAGGCAACTTTAGGATTGGACGAGGCTTTTGTCTAACGGGTACACTTAGGTACAGTTAGATGCTTAATGCACTGTGTTCCCGTAGCGTGATAGTGTCTAACAGTAGTCCGAACCCACTTGAGGTTAAGAGGAAAAGAGGAAAAGAGGAAAAGAGGAAAAGAAGTCCAGCTTCCAAAGAGATAAATAATAAATAAACCTTTGGTCTTTGCGCGAGAATAGTTTCGTTCCTTCTCTTCTACGTTCTGGCATATGCAAAATCGGATCATGACCATTTGATATTCCGAGTACATAAGTTGTCGTCTTCACCAAGCGACGTAGATGAGGAGAGAAATGAAATGGCTAAATTTAAGTCAAACAGATTTGGCTCGTGTGAGATTGCTGTGGTAGAAATACAGTTTTTCATCCGGGGAAACCTTGTTTTGAGATCTGCGGATCTCGGTCACACGTCGAATTTCCGCTAGAGGTAGGTAAGTCACTTGATAGTAAGATCTTACAAGGAGTTTGACCAATTTGACCAATTTGGCCAATTTTGGCTCCGTTTTCCTGCGTAAGCACAGTTAGCTTGCATCCACCTTTGAGACGTGAAATTCATCCCTTTTTGGATGTATACATACAAACCATTCTGAATCGAGAGGGTCTGTACCGGTATCCGTGCTATGAGTGAGAGTTGTTCTGCGGTTTATTGGTATCCTGTGCTTCGGTGGTTGGTTGTTGTGGCGGAAGACGGACGACTTATTAACATTTGCTCTGGTGTGTTGGTATGGTATCAAGTAAGGGCAAGCTTGCTATTGACAAAATTGAGAGCGTGGGAACTCCTGGGAACTCTTGGGAACTCTTGTAGATTAATTGTTAAGGCTTTATGGGATGAGCTGAGATGATCATATGATACTGCCTGTACCTGTCTGGAACGTTGAACCTGCACATCAATGCAAATGTAACCTCAGCCCGTGTTCACTGTTCGAGCCCCAACTTCTTCTTCCTATAATGGATCGAGCTACTAGGTACTGCATGCAGCATGTCGTCGTGATAATGTGACATGGATTGGTGGTGTGCATTAGCATTTGTACCGAAGTACATGAAATTACGATTCGAGTTCATTAACCTTATTCAGCTTTGTGATATGATGTGATGTGAAGAATGAAATGAAGGGGTAAGTAGAAACTTATCGTCGCTTATCTTTGGCATAGGATTATGTGTGTATGTATATGCGTGCAAAATGTATGGTAGAACGAAGAAAAAGCCCTAGATGTGTGAGTGAGCAATGATTCTTGGTGTGTTTTTTCTGCTTTTACAAGATGTTGTTTCTAGTCAATAGAAGAAGAAAACCATCCAAGACTGAAATACTAGGTATGCTTCTCCATCAAGTTATTAATCTCACAGACTCTCTCCGTAAGAATGGTAAAGATCGTCCATAACCAATTGCAATCTCACGTGTATTCAGCCATATGGCCAATCTGACAAAGTAAAGTTATGATTGAAGGAAACCCCAAATGCTGGATGAATATCGGAAGGGTAAAGAGGAGAGGAGAGGAGAGGAGAGGAGGAGTATGGAGTGAATCAGTTGAACAGACAAACAGACAAACAGACAAACAGACAAACAGACAAACAACATAAACAACACAAACAGCTTTCTACCTACTTATATAACATCATTGCTGAGTGCAAGTCAAAGACTACCTAGGCAGGTATCCCGTATTCCTTGAAGCCAATAGACAACAAGAACGATATACCTAATGAAGCATTCCAAAAGGATTCAATTCTATTAATTGATTTAGATTTAATCAATCAATGGAATTGACAATACCCAGATACACGGAATATTTGTTCTTAATATAGTTTGTCTCATATACCTTATGTTCAGGTTTCCTAGTTACTTCTTAGAAACACCACTAACTAACTACTAACTACAATCCGAGAGAGACTATCTCAGGAACTTTGACTGCCCAGTTAGCAAACCAAGCTCTTTATCACCACCCAAATCTATACATCCATTATTACCCTTTGGATACTCTCCTCATCAATCCATCAATCCATCAATCCATCAACCCGCCAGACCTCCAAACCTCCAAACGATGATGCCCTGGGATTTGAAAACTTAAATTCCAGATCCTCCCCTAATCCCTATAGCATATTAAGTCTTATAATCCGCAATCACTTATTGCTGCGACTTGCCGACCAAACCTTGACGGGGAACAGGTCTCAAACCTTCGATTTTATGTTGCGGACTTACCAACGAAAGGGATTAAGGGTTGTTTGATTACTGTACAGTTCCTGGGAGCGGAAGGGTACAAAGTCGAGACACGGGTATTTACAGTACTACGCCGAGCACACTAAGATAGATAGATACCTTTCAATACCCAACATGGATGAAGTTGGTGCCAGTGGTTTCCCAGCGCGCACGACTTCGAAACGATCCAAATCCTCAAATCCTTTCCGAACGGATTCACAACGAATTCACCGTAATTCGCGAGCTTTATCGGTTTCCCCTCCATCTGCCGGCGCTTCAATAACTTTTGGTTTGCGCTCACGTCCTGGACTGGGTTCACGAACGGCCTCGGCACCATTTGTCCCTCTTAGTAGGGGTAGTGGCAGCGGTAGTCTAGATACGAGATTTTCGACTACGATAGAGGACGAGTCGGAAGAAGGATTGGACCTTCGCGCGCGAAGTTATCGGGATTCTGTTGCCTCTATAAAAGACGATCCTTTTTTCAGGAATTATCAATCACCAAGTTCCGTCTCTTTAGCGCGAGAATTGAGGTCTGCAACACAATTGCACGATGACGACGTTTTCAAAAATTCACCACCGCGATCCAACAAAAGACCTTCTTTAGGAAATTCCGTCATACCAGTATGTCACTTCCAATTAACAACAGCTGCCTTCTGCAGAAACTTTGGAACCAATTGACTAACCATTGTTCCAATGTAGCCTCAATCGAGAAGCGGGATGTCAGACATAAATATTGCAGTGATTGGGAGTAATGGAGTGGGAAAGAGCACTTTGATACAGCGAGCATTGGGTCTACGATTATTACCTAACTCCGTCGCATCGAGTCTTCGTATGTCAGTCGACGAGGTTGGGTACACAGTCAGTCTTATTGAGCTGGATCTCGAGTCATTTGATATAATACCCGATCGTCGAATACAATGGCCCAAACAAATCAACGGGCACATCCTCCCACGGATGGATGGTGCTCTATTACTATACGATGTCATGAACCGGGAGAGTATTGTGGAATTGCCCCAGACTTTAAGTGAGTCAAGAAGTTCCCGCAGTGAAGCCGCTTTGGACAAATACTGATTGGATTATCTCAAGACGCATTGGTGAATTTGGGCCTTCCTACTATCCTCGTCTCATGTAAATGCGACAACCCTGAAAACACCCGTCAACTAAGTGTTGGTAGTGTCGAAACTGCATGTATGTCATGTGTAGAAACTGTCAAAACAGCTGCAAATGTGCCTGAAAGTGCAAGACTTTGTCTTTCTTCCATGCTTCGAGCCGTCATGGCAAGTCGAAGCAATAATAATAACAGTAAGTTGATATTTTGTAGCAATTTTATATGTGGTGTGACACCATTAATTATACTTTGCCGTCTGTTCCATTTCGCATTGTTGCGCAAACCTACTTAAATTGTTTACATCAATGTCCTTTGCGATCCGGTCCTAGTAGACCGGTTAAAAACATTGATGTTCGCCGTTCCTGCTTTACTTATTTTCAAACGACTTTGAAAACTCATACTCATCAAACTTTCAGAAGATACCCCTTCGATACAACCTCCAGGTACTCGCCGTCGAGCAACTTCCTCTGCGAATCTCGAGAAGTTATCCGAACCAACGATCCCTCGACCTTTGAGTCAGCAATCTAAGCATAGCCGGGCTAGCTCGGAATTCTCTATAGTTCGAGCTCTTCCCTCCCCGC